>CM074278.1:30260439-30380439 GCA_037194245.1 Opsariichthys bidens
GCTGTTGAGATCAAAGCATTTTGTCAATTTTAAACATTTACAATCTACTGTAGTCTTACTGTATGCTTCATATTGGTGTTTACTTGTAATTAAATACAGAATTTAAAGATGATGCACCACTACAGACAGAGAACGGAATAGCCTTAATTTGCCATATGCTTTACCTTTAAGTAATTTCCAGATAACATATTTAGTATGCCATACATACACGTAAATACATCTGCAACAACAACAACAACAATCAGCAGCAATCTGAAGTCTGTCTCGAGAGGCAGGCTAAGTGGCTTGCCAATTACGTTTCGTTTTAGTTTGAGCAAACTCTGGTTTTATGATTTTCATTACCATGGTAATAAATGCTGCGCAACCATCCCGGTTTTGTTCAGGGAACCATAATGTGGTAACACTTTATAAAAATGTTTCATTGAACATAACTCCATTAGTTAACATGAGCTAACAATGAACATTACTTGTAAAGCATTTAATTAAAGGTGCAGTAAGTGATTTCTGAGAAACACTGTTCATATTTGAAATCACCCCAAACAAACACGATCCTCCCCCAAAATGCACGAACCCGCAACGCAAGAGAGGATGACGATCGAAGATGACTAATGAACGACAAGACAAAAAATGAACATACAAGAGTATTCACAAGCAAGAGTTTTGTTATAAGCCGTCAGCAGCTCCAGACAAACAATCGCACTCAAAACTGTACTGTTACTGTAGCTAACATTACAACAACAGGATTGGTTCTGTGAAACAAAGCAAAACCAATGTTGCTCAAGTAAGGAGCAGAAACAAAGCAACTTCAGTGTCCGTTTTCAGCCCTTCCCGCTCAGGTCTCTCCAGCGCTGGAAAGCTTTTCTAATATTAACGCGGGTCCTAAAGCTCTTCCCTGCTCGCAACCCTTCTTTTCCCAGTGATATTCTAAATTATGTAATGTCTCTAAGCCAGCTCTCTTTCCACAGATGTCGTTTCAAATATTTTCTACAAAGAGTGTTCTTCACTCTTTCTTCTCCTATCATGTGTGGACACGCCCCCTACTGCTGATTGGCTACATATGTGATATGATACATCCACTCTCAACAGCGTTGATCAGAAATCACTTACTGCATTTTTAATGTTAATTTCAACATTTACTAATGCATTATTAAAATCAAAAATCTCTATTTTTATGTATTAGCTTATTTGAGCTAACAATGGATAGTTGTATTGAATAGCTGCTTTAGAGAAGAGGAAGAGTTGTTGTAGTAGAGTGTTGTTGATGCCGTCATTTTACACCGGACCGATTCACAAACGAGAGCCAATTCAATGCTGGATTTGTACAAAAGATGAACATGACGACACATGCTAGTGATGAGTTGATCAACTCCACAGCAACTACACAAATTTATCCACTAACCGTTCAGAAACGTCTAAAAGTTGTAACTTCTTCCTGAGTCTCTCCATCAGTGTCGACTCCGGTTTGAACAATGTAAGGCTGAACACTTTCCTCATTTTGGCTGCGTGAGATTCTCCAGCTTTGTTGTTGTTGAGCGGTTAAAGCTCCGCCCTCTTTTAGAAAGTGGGTCGGGAGCAGCAGCTCATTTGCATTTAAAGGGACACACACAAAACGGCATATTTTTGCTCACATCCAAATAGGGGCAAATTTGACAAGCTATAATAAATTATCTGTGGGGGATTTTGAGCTGAAAATTCACAAACACATTCTGGCAACACCAGAGACTGATATTACATCTTGTAAAAGGGGCATGATAGGTTCCCTTTAACTAAAGTTAACTAATGTGACTTTATTGTACAGTTTTAAATCAACAGTAAACAGATATTGAATACTGGACCAATCAGGAACAAAGTGATATATTTCTGATGCAATAAATTGCAAATAGCATCATTATATTTATTTTATTTATATTAAATAATTAGCATTTTAATCCATTTAAAACTGTATTATTACTTTTTTTTCTTGAATACTGGCTTGCATTTGGTGACCTGTGTATTTGTGATAAATAAATATTTAAATAAAATATTCATTAAAAAAAATGCTTACTTGCAATGTAAATCAAAACCTATTGATAAATATATAATATAAATAAGTTTTAAAACTGAATTAATATCCAATATTTTTATGCTTCTTGTGGACTTCTTGTGGAATCCACTTCACATACACGGTATTTGCTAACAGGCACAAATACATAAATGCTGCGCACAGTTTAACAAGCTACAGCACATGGCATCTATCAACGGCTGTTAAATACGAAGCGACTATCATTTAAAACTCGCTGTTTGTTAAAACCTCACGCTGATGAATCTTTCAGCAGCAGGGACTACTGTGCGCTGGCTGACAGTAAAGGTTTTGCACGGCTCTTTGGAAAGGATTAAGGCTCATTATGTTCCCAACAGTTGATGAATAGGGACTGTAATGAAATGCTGAATGGGACACTGTAAGGACGACCAAATGTCTTTTCCTCATCCACTTAATTTGAGAGGAAGAAAATGATTTGCACTTGAGAGAAAACCTTATTTTACAATGACATATTTAATCTCAAGAGAGCACGTCTTAACGTTTCAGGTTTGAGGTTTGCGTCCAGTTTAAAGTCTTGCTGAAAAGCTCAAGGTGAGACACTTCAGATAAAGATTCTAAAGAAATTAAACAAATGTGACATTATATGAAAAGACACTGCATCTTTTTTCCCCTTTCATGTCTTTATGAGTGCTTAATAATAATAATAATAATAATAATACATTTTGTCCAAAGTTCAGTGTCTCACTAACTTCTACCTACATTTTCCCTTTATAAGTAAGCTTATTTTGGGGGGAAAAAGCTGCGAGCTAAAGCCTTGTTTTATGAGGTCTTTTGATGTTCTCTAATATGGTTCTGCTGAGACCTCTTGCTTATGGACAAGAGTATTGGAGCGTAATCAAAAAGCACTGCTCTGCTCTGTCCTCTGGGTAGAGAATATAAGCATTGAGATTCTTAGCAACACTTCTCACTGAGACTGAGTGCTTTTGCGTCATCTAGGGGGAAAATAGACGCAGATTCTCCCACACTGACTGCTAAATAAATCAAGCACTGTTAATGTTTGTCTTCTCAGTAGTACAGTATGCACTGAAAAGAGTTGTTACTTTACAGTTTAGGTGACAGTATGTCTTATGACATTTAACCCTAGGATTACGGATAACAAACCTTTTTTCTTCTCTTTATAATCGCACTATCGCACTACATATGAGATGACAACACAATTGTTAAAGGATTAGAATACATATGACTTCTACAGTCTATTTATCTTAAATAATTTCCATCTGGTGACTGAGAGAAAATCTACAAGAGTTTACATTGAAATAAATGTCAGATACAGCTTACTGTGAACACATTTTTTTTTTTTTTTTACATACAAAGGCTAATACAGTAAATTAGAAGTCTCACACATTCATATAAAATATTTACTTCAGCGTTGCAAAATAGAATGCACAACTGCGCCACATTTTCACTTGGAACGATTTCCAGTGGAACAATTGGAACAATTTTGGAACGATTGGATTGGATACTTGGAACGATTTTTCTTACACAGAGCACATGAGATTTTGAATGTAGCAAGTTGAATGAATCCTTTTTGGTACATTTATGTCATTTATGAAGGCTTCAGTGCCCATCCACTTATTCAAAATATGAATTACCCTTGTATGAGTTCTTGTATTTTGTGTTTATATCATAGTTAAGCAATACCACAAGAGCAAGAGTACTATTTTCTCGAATACCAGCATAATTACAAAATGTGATTCATTTTATACAACAGTTCAATAAATATTTGTTACGTGTGTTTCTGTTTGGGACTGTTTTGTTGTCATGTCTTACATGTGCTCTTTGTTTTGGTTTTTTCCAGACAAAACGTTGTCAATTTTGACTTTTTGCGGTCAATCAAGTAAATCAATTTAGTTTCATATATAATAGTATCATATTTCTGTATTAAAAATGTTATATTTAGAGCATTAATCTCAAAACATTATTTAGGCAATTGTAATTGCAGTGTAAATGGATTTTGATAAATATTTTTCATCTAATTGGTATAAAAGGCCTATGGTATATAGTGTTAAATAGTGTAATTAATTAAAAGATGATCATCAATATGTAACTATTTATATATATTCCTGCCATATATATATATATATATATATATATATATATATATAAATAATTATAAATGCACCTGCCTCTTTTTGGCAGTTCATTTACATGACAACGGAATTTTGTGGGCCTGAAAACCAAAACTTCTGAAAACGGGTCTCAAAGTGCATGTTTTTGATGTATGTAAACTACAAAAACGTGAATTTGTGAAAATGGTTATGTCACGCACATGCAAATTACTCGTTCAGCGTATAGGTGAAGATGAAGAACGTTTCTTTACAAAAGAACATCGCCACCTACGGGCCTGGCAGCGGAATACAGCGTTTTCACTTGTTTTCACAGATCCGTGTGAACAGGGATTGTTTTGACAACGTTTATCGGCTGTACGCGAAAAACGCGAAGGAAAAACGTTGTTGTGTAAACGTACCATAAATTTCACCATTTGTGCTCTGCAGATAAAAAAAAAGTCTTACTGAATAAATGTCAGAATTTTTTTAATCCCTCTATCCCTTTAATATATGATGGAATGACCACGAATAAACCAAAATAAAAAGTCAGCACATGGTTTTGGCGTTAGTACCTTCGCATGCGGCTGCTGAAAGGTGACTCTTGAGTTGTTGACCAGGGCTGAGTACCTCAACAGGTTGGTGGGCGTGGCTGGAAATCTGTGTAAACTTCCTGTCTGGCTGTGTAGAACGGACGAGAAGCAGATATGTACGGTGTCCTTCAGGGCTTTCAGCTGTGACTCCTGCAACAAATTAAATGAGACAACACACATGAGATTAATGCGCAAATGTTTATCACGCTGTCATCTTATCCTTTTGTCCTCAAACCATTTATCTGTTCATTTGCTCCACGCTCTCTGCTGAAATTGCAAAATCCCTAGCCTAAAAAGATAATAGAATTCATTCCCAAAGTTTACATTTTAGAAGATAGCAGAAGGGGAAAACATTCAAGCTGGAATGATGAAGCGGAGCGGCTCATGTCTCACCTTGTCCAGCGCTGCCTTCTCCAGTTCATCTTTGGCTACTTTCAGTTTATTCTCCAAGTCCATCAGCTGCTGACCCTGCACAGAGATGCATTGATCCTCATACCAAACTCACATGAGTCTTAGTTCAAACGGTCTATTTATATTTAAAGTGGGAAGCAAAATGCCTCTCATTTGATAGCCCCATTAAAACTATTTGAATTTATTTCTTCTCTTTATCTCCAATTGCTGTGACAAGTGTTGGATTTTGAATTGAAGTTTATAAGCTTTATAAATTTTAAACAGAGTAATCCATTGTGAGTTGAAACAAAGGTTATCTTCAAGTTGAGTTTAGTTGTTTTTAAGGCAGCAGGAGAAATTGCATTCTAAGTTTATCCAACTGGAAATGTTTTGCAGTATAATACATTTTTAACTACACAAGTATATTATCAACACAGATTAAGAGGATGATTTAGTAGAATAATGAACACGAATTTACAGAATGATTTGAAAATGATCCAAAGAGCTTCAATGGAAGAACATTATCAGTGCAAACTTACTTATTTGATTATTGACCTAGAAATAGTCCAAAATCTTAAATATGACTTCCGTATATATTTAATTTGGCACTTGTTTCTTTGTTTTAAAAATGTCAAAATCCTCAAACCTGCTGCTTACTTCCAGGTTTAACCCTCTGGTGCTTCTCACATGGCGATCAAAAGTGACCAAATGCACTATATTTAGTTTATTCAATATTTCAGGGAGTTTTATGGTACTAAATTATGCATGCCGTAGGTATAATCCATTTATTTATTTTCTGAGACCTGAAAATGAAATTTCAAAATGAATCTTCAATGCTTTAGAGTACAGATTTAAGTTTGATCTCTTTCTGAAGAAGACACTTGGCAGATTATTGCTGAAGTTTAAAAAAGGGAACAAAGTTATAGAAGTTTACATTTATTGTTTTGAATAAGGCACAAAATACTATTTAAAATCTTCACATAAAATACATATTTGCCAAAGTGTTTTACTTTTGATCTGTGAGAAAAATCAAAGCCATAAATCTAAACTAGTTGTGTTTCAAATTTGAGGTTGATATCTCAAAAAATGAGTTTTCAGCAACATTTTGCTTTCAAAACGTTTCTACTAGATGAAATTCATTTCCCAATGCGGCCATTATTGACCATGAGGAGCACAAGTGTTACTATTTTTTTCAGGGCCATTTAACCTTTTCGAATGTGTGTAAGTGCTCATATAAGTTTGGCAAGCGGCAAAACCTTTACCAAATTTCGTACCATTCCAACGAAGTAATCAAAAAAACAAAAAAAAAAACGTAAAATGTTTCAGTCAACCAAAAGAGTTCAATAAGTTTGAAATAAGTGTTCAGAGACTTTGTGAATAGAAAGTGTCCAAAACAAGCAATATCTCTAACAGATCTATTTTAAAAAAGTGGATCTTATGCTAGATTGCTCATTTTGCACAATTTTTATATTTAATGAGATAATTTTGGTTCAGTTGCCTCAACGGTGAATCCTTATATAATTGAGAATGATGCTCTTTATTCAGGCAGAACTACATAATGAACCGCCTTCAGTATGT
Source organism: Opsariichthys bidens (assembly GCA_037194245.1). NCBI lineage: Eukaryota > Metazoa > Chordata > Actinopteri > Cypriniformes > Xenocyprididae > Opsariichthys > Opsariichthys bidens. Next base: position 30,267,126 of record CM074278.1, read on the forward strand.
CATTAGTTTAGCTTCATAAATATTGCGATATGACTGTGACGCTGTGCCTGCAGTCAACAACAGACTCGTTGAAATCTAAACAGGTAACACAGATTCCCCCATCTGGGACGATTAGCGCACGTTATCAGGGCGATGAAAAGTAACAAGCTTGGATATAATAGAGAAATTTGGTATTCATTCTTTACAGAACGGACTTAAATGTTCTCTTAGTTTCTTAAATATGAGTACAAATCTAACATGAACAGGCTATGATTTTGCATTTTCACATGTTTGAATGTTCCTGAAATCATGGGGAAAAGATGTAGAATGTTTGTGCTAAAAAGCCATTCGATTGTGAATAGCCTTTTTGGAACGAGGTGAAACCTCTAGACGCTTCTAAAGCCTTTAGTTTTGAGCAAGAAACAAAATCAATGGAAGACACATCAGACTAAAGAAAAATAGCTCTAAGATAGTGTTTTTCTCAGTGACTCAGCGAGTGTACACACACACACACACACACACAGTTATTACACAACAAAAATCATTTAGAAGTGAAAATAAGATTAATGCAGCTAGCTGGATAAATCAAGCAAATCTTTAATATTTCATTTCGTATTACATTATAAATGAACTTGTGACTCTACATCAGTGGTTCTCAACCGGTTTGGACATGAGATCCACTTTCCCATAGTCATTAAGCTGCGACCCAAATTTTTAGGCATTTAAACCAAGCAAATGTTGACACACACACACACACGTTGTGTTTTCATGTTTCATGGGGACATTCCATAGGCGTAATGGTTTTTATACTGTCCAAACCGTATATATTCTGTCCCCCTACACTACCCCTACTCCTAAACCTACCCATCACAGAAAATGTTCTGCTATTTTAGATTTTCAAAAAAGATAATTCTGTATGATTTATAAGCTTGTTTCCTCATGAGGACCAAAAAAATGTCCCCACAAGATCAAAATTTACTAGTGTTACTATACCTGTGGGGACATTTGGTCCCCATAATGTAGGGAATACCCACACACACACACACACACTCACATACACATAAGTACCGTCCCCACTTTACTTAACATGCACATAATTGTAAGAATATCACTAACACTGATGAATAAATGGTATAAGGTGAGTCTAAGCTGGTTTGAGCCACCACAACCATTAAAAATACAAAATAACACAAAGTGAAAATAAAGTGGTGTTTTGGGGAAAGGTTACTACAGTTTTACAGCATGGTAAATGCGCAACATGAACTGTTAATAAAACACATTAACACATCATATTGCTGCAAATCCTTTCGAACTATAACAGACGTGATTTATTGGCACTTTAATAATTTCATGACTTTCATCACCCGTTTGTTCATTTGCTCTTTAGATACAGTGAAGTGATATACTGCGTGTATAACTGAAGAGCGCAGGATAACGTCTGAAAGGACAGGAAAGTACATTTTTTATTTCGTAACAAGTTATGAAAATAACAGCAGATACTGAATCAAGACAAACATTTTCTTGATTCAGACAAGGCAACAGCTTTCAGCTTTTTTTCTCCTCATTCAAAATAAAAGTCTCGCATCAGAAAAACATTCAGAATTACGTTTATTTTTTTACGCCCGTGCGAACCCTCCGGTCGAGAAACACTGCTCTAAACGAATGTTCATTGTTGCTGACTGACAAATGTACATCATTGTAGGGTATTCTGTAATGCGATTTGTTTTCACTCAATGCAATATTACCATAATCACAGTATATTGTGGAATATCCTTAATTGCTTGTTAAGCAGCTGCCGATTTATCGGGAAAAAAAACTGTTTTCAAAATATAATTAAGACAAAAAACATTGCAATCATTCTGATTGTGCGTTATAACAAGCTATTATGCCATTGCCGTCACAATTTAATCTATTTAATCTTTAATCTATGTGTAATTATTTTCACAGACATTTTGAGCACAACAGAGAAGAGCTGCCAAAGAGATGGATCACAAAAGTCACATCTTAAACAAGAAAGGCTTTTTGCTACAGGAGTTGACGATACAACAAGTGATGAAGGACAACTTCTGCACCAAGCAAATGCTTTATATTATTTTGAATAAACAGCGATGTCACATAATACGCAACAATCGGTTCCTATGAATACTTTGAGATATACAGTACATGTGCATAATTCAGGCACAAAAACCGATTGCGATAAATGGCAGTGATTTGAATAAGAGAAAAAAATCCATTTAATGCTGGCTAGATCTGGGAAAATTACTTTGACAAAGCTCGCTCATTGTCCTTCTCGAGCTTTGCTGTGCTATCCTAAGCTCTGAATATTCTACCTTTGCTTCCCATTACCGAACAATGCCTCTTCAAACCGACTCGCACTTAAAAGGCAACTCTAGAAAAGAACTTCTTTAATCATGAATATAAAAGGAGGATAATCTTCCTTCATTGATTTCAAAGGCAGAAATAGATGTGTGGCGCAGATAAAGACACACTAGAGGAAGGTAAGCCCAGATTGGATATTGCTTTTTGAAAAAGTTTTGTAGACCAACAAAATTAATAATATTCTTTCTTAAAAATAGACGAGGCATATTTTACAACCCGTGTTAGTCTGTCTTCCCGATTAATAAGCAAAGGTTTTAAAGCGATGCACTTTGTGTGAAACCCCAGTGTTTGTATGATGGTACCAAAGGGCAATGTGCTGGAAATATCAGCTGACATTTTCCCATCTAACACTGCAAATAAGAGAGGAAAGGTCAACCTACATGGCAGGAAAGGTCACTGTTTTTTACATGAATCTGCACTCTCATCGCACATGAAAAGGTCAAACCATTCAATTAGAGTGCACATATTACCCCTAATCTGTTTTATTTTGGCCAAAAATGCAGATTATTGCTTCTGATTTTTATGACGGTGACATTCACTTTGCTTTGTTTGCACTTTCAAAAGCATCTCAGAAGTCAGCATGGTTAAAAGCGGTTAAAGACCCCATTTGTCGAAGCTCTAAACGCTTTTGTACTCATAAAAGTTGATAAAAGTAACTCATACATTTCTCTTTTTCCTTTGGTTAAAATGAATACACTACACTGTAAAAAAAAAAAAAACGGTAAAAAAAAGCTGTGGTTGCCAGAAATTTACTGTAAAAATACGGTAGGTTTTACAAATTTAAAGTAAATTTACAGTAAAATACCATATTTCATTAACTGATATAATGCTGATTTACCAACCTATTGAAGTTCATCACAAGCAGGTTTTCCACCAGCTGAGAAGGACAATATTTATATTTATGTTTATAAACTAAACACCATCATAATTACACACATGACATAAAAAATGCAATAAACATTCATTTAATAACATTAGATGTGACATAAAACCTTAATGTACATAACTGATTAAAAAACTAAGAAGTGAAGTATCACACAGGTAATTCCGGGAAAATCAATTTATGTTGTTTTTTTTTTTACTGTAAATTATACAAAGGCTTGTTCCTTTTCACTTTCAAAAACTGTAAATTTAATGGTATTTTACTGTAAAATTACATTAAATGTATACGGTTTGGTCGATTACAGTCATTCACTGTCTGAAAACTTTCTGTTAACCAATTTACAGTTTCACCGTAGCATTTTTACAGTCTTTTACCGTTAAAATCGTGTACGATTCAAAAGTTTGGGGTCAGTAGGATATCATTTTCAAATAAATGCTGTTCTTTTGACCATACTATTAATCAAAGAGTCCTGGAAAAAAAGTTTCTGCAAAAAAATCTGAACTGTTTTCGACACAGTTTTTGTCAATTGTAATGATATTCGGTTTTATTGTCTTTTGGATCAAAGAAACGCAGCCTTATTGAGCGTAACAGCCTTCATTAACAAATCTTACCGACCCCAAATATTTCATCTAAGGACAAGCCAAAAATTCCCGTTTCAATAGTCCCGTAAACATGTCGACGCTCAGAAAACTGCACATCTACAGATTACATGGGATCTTCTTAGCACAAATAAACTGAAGCATCTGCTGATGTGTCCTGTCTGACTGACATCATGAAGTGAATCGCAAACATCTTTTCACTGGTTCCAGTAACAAGACGACACACAATAGCTTGAGCTTCAGACCTGTGTTAAACTGCTCAGGTAAAGTCATCTTTACAAGGAGGCGCTAATGCCCCTGCGCATCATGCAAGGGTACAGTAATGACACATCCTCTTTGTTTGGTTCTTACCTTAAAAATTAAATCCTTTTTGCCATACCTCAGCTCTTTCAGTTGGGCTTGGATTTTTTTGGACTGCAAAATGAAGATAAGAGAGAATGTGCGTTAGCTTATTCAAATAGTAAAATTGGTTTTAGATTGTGTAGTGGGCTTTTTGTGGCCTTGCCGAAGTGTTCCTTTGTGAGCGCTTGCTGGGCAAAGCTCCAATTCAAAGAAGAGACCGTCAGTGAGCAAGAAAATATAAAACTCTTCCCTTCAGTGGACTGCAGGGACCACTCGATGACGCAAACGCATTAACACATCAACACTCGGGCATGCACACTCGCACAATAACGCTCGCTGCATGCTATGGCATTGTCTTGGCTTGCTGCCTGTGGATTGCTGCCACAGTTGTAAACATTCACAGAACACACACACACACACTTCTCTTTCTCTATAGCCTCAGTGTCTGCAGTAATCTCTGAAGTGTACAACACCTCCACAAAACTAATGACATTTCGTTAGAGAAGCAAAATAATACCGCCAATACGCTAGTTGTCTATCCTGCCAGTTTTCTTTCTTGGAGTGACTAGAAGGTTGAGTCTGAAATATCAAGTTGGTTGCACTTGAATCTAGCACCAATGTGTGTGTGTGTGTGTGTGTGTGTGTGTATCATTTAAAGTTTGCAGTCATTACGTTTTTTGGTTTAGGGTCCAATTCTCACTATTAAATAACTATTAACTATGACTTTTGCCACAAACTCCCAATTACTGCTTATTAGTAGTTAGTAAGGTAGTTGTTAAGTTTATGATTAAGGGGTGTAGAATATGGTATTAGAAAAAGGCACTGAATGATTAGTTCACTTCAGAATTCAAATTTCCTGATAATTTTCTCACCCCCATGATGTTTATGTCTGTCTTCGGTTGAAAAGAAATGATGGTTTTTGAGGAAAGCATTCCAGGATTTTTCTCCATATAGTGGACTTCACTGGGGTTCAACGGGTTGAAGGTTCAAATGTCAGTTTCAATGCAGCTTCAAAGACTCTACATGATCCCAGATGAGGAATAAGAGTCTCATCTAGTGAAACGATCAGTCATTTTCTAAATAAAAATAAAAATGTATATACTTTTTAACCACAAATGTTTGTCTTGCACTGCTCTGCACTGCTCGTGTGATGTCTGGGATCAAATTGCAAAACTGCAATATGGACCTTCAACCCGTTGAACCCCAGTGAAGTCCACTATATGGAGAAAAATCCTGGAAAGTTTTCCTCAAAAACCTTAATTTCTTTTCAACTGAGGACAGACATAAACATCATGGGGGTGAGTAAATTATCAGGTAATTTGAATTCCCGAACTAATCCTTTAATATGTGCTTTATAACCTCTAATAAACAGCCAATATCCAGTCATATGAATGCTAATAAGCAACTAGATAATAATGAGAACTGGACCCTAAACTAAAGTATTACTGTTATTTGTATACTTTCATTCAGCAAAGATGTATTAAACTGTTCAAAAGTGACAGTAAAGACATTTATAACTTTAAAAAAAGATTTCGGTAACACTTTACTAAAAGGTTTCATTTGTTAACTTTAGTTAGTTAACACGAACTTGACACTTCTACAGCATTTCTTAATCTTAATGTTCTATTTCTATGTCATTTTAAGATCAAAGGTTGTGTCTGTTAACATTAATGCACTGTGAATAAACATGAGTATGAACATTTTTATTAACTAACAAAGCCTAATAAATGCTGTGAGACACATTAAACAGTTGTTACCAAGATTTATATTGCAAATAAACGCTGTTCTTTTGAACCTTCCATTCATCTTGAAATAAAAAAAGATATTTTCAACACTGATGATAATAAGAAATGTTTCTGGAACAGCAGATCATCATATTAGAATGATTTCTGAAGGATCATGTGACACTGAAGACTGGAGTAATGATCGTCACAGGAATGAATAAATGGCTTTTTAAAATATATAAATATTTCACAATATTACAGTTTTTATTGTATTTTTGATTAAAATAACGTGTCTTTGGTGAGCATGAGAAAATTCGGTAACACTTTACAATAAGGTTCATTAGTTAAACATTAGTTAACAAACATGAACTAACCATGAGCAATACATTTGTTACTGTATTTACTAATGTTCGTTAACGTTAGTTAATGAAAATACAGTTGTTCATGCAAACTAATCTTATCAAGATTTTAATAACGTATTAGTAAATGTTGAAATTAACACTAACAAAGATGAATAAATGCTGTATAAGTGCAGTTCCTTATTAGTTCACGTTAACTAATAATGCCGAAACTTCTTACAAGCGTGAACGTGTGTGCGCAAAGTAAAGCAAATGATGGAAATGCAAGATTTTAAGAGAAAAACTTTTTTGTTAAGCATGACAATGAAACATAATTACATACTATAAATATAAATACAAAAATAATATAATTATATATTTTTGCAACTTCAAAATCAAGCTGAAAAATCGGAGTGTGTCGTGTGAATAGGAGAAATATTACCGGCCTGAAGCTTGATGGATAAAGGGTGTAAAGTTTGCGCGTTCAACATACCTCCTCTGCATGTATGTCACAGAGCTTGTTCCCGGACAAAAGTTTGTTCTTCAAGCTTTTATTCTGCAAGGCAGGAAAAGGCAATAAATAGAGATATACAGTACAGACGGCTTCGTAACATCAAACATGAAACAAGCCCCGACGTCTTGTTTTATCTAGGCAAATACACTCAATTTAATGGTACCCTGTCCCTGCAGACAAAAGCAATGCTTCAACTGTTTCCATAGAGTTCATTTTGACAGTTCCCTCACAAGCTTATTGAAGCTCAAGGTGACCCAGGAGTATATGCCTCATTTCTGTAATAACCCGCAGTGGATGTCTTTATGGAAATAGATGATGGTAGATTAAGAATCAATACAGAGATGATGGTGGTGCTGAGTTTAATCTAGTGCTTTTCTCCACCTCCTCCTCTGTTTGTCTCTCTGTTCGTGTCCTTTTGCTTTTCTTTTTTCTCTCATTATCTCTCTCTCTGCCTCAATTTCTCACTTCCTTTGTCTCTGTGTTCCCCTCAGATGCAAATGTGCATGCTTTTACTGGCAATGTCACCCAGATTCAGACCTACCAGGATTTCGCAGGACTTTTTTCTGATAATTGCGGCCCGAAAAATGTCTGAGTTTCGAGAGGCTTTTCTCTAAAATTGTGATACTGATGTGGCACTATAGGTGTTGTTTTGCAGCGAAAATCCACCGGCAATCATGCAATTAGTGACGGTACAAGTCCAATTATCTTTAATTGTTTTAGTCCATAATAACAGTGCACATTGAAAAATTAAGACAACAATGATGCCTTTATATTTATGTATTCTGTATTCACAGTAAACAAAGGGATCATGTTAATGAAAGCTTTTCAGTCATTAACACAAATATACAGTTAGGTTGTGAGAGTTCTGGAAGTTCTTTTCTTTAGACACAACATTCATAGTTAATTTAATGTCATACATAAAGAGCAATTCACTACTCTCATTCATTACCGTTCCGTTAGCGTCATTAAAGTCCGCCTGCAGTCGGTCTTATCTTTAATCATCAAAATTACATATTGAAATGTTTTGTCCCCCTGAATAATTACTTCATGCCTTAAAATAGCTTGAATGCAACTCTACACCTTTGCTTCATTTAGTACACAGTCTCATGAATATGCAAATTAGTCCCCGCCTCCACTCACTCACACCAGCTCAGACTTCCTGATCCACTTGGTCAGTTGTATTAAACGCTACATAATGGCAAATGGAAATATTGGTTTAATTCAGCCTTATTGTGGCGGAGGGGAATATGCCACCGCCTTGTGGGGGAAAAGTATTAGCACTTAGCTAAGGAAGACTGAGTGAGCAACAGGATCTGAGTCCCCCCACCCAATGCTTTTGGTCTTTGTCCAACGTTACGTTGTATGTGGTGCCTATCGTGTTGCAATAGATGGATGCGCAAGATGTGGTGAGGTGGGCTTCAGGATTTAATAGTCACACGGCAGCCACCTGAAGTGTATGTGTGTGCAGAAAACTCAGGGATGAGTGTTGTAGTCTGCAAAACCCACCCTCTCCAGATCTAACAGGATAGGTAAGACGCCCCCACTCCTTAGTCTAAGGGACTCAATTTGCATAAACAGGTTCAACTTGACTAACAAAAACATTTATTTTTGTTAAATGAATTGTAATCTGTCTTTTTTCTCTTTGTTTTCACAGATTCTCACTTAACTTGAAACGAAAGTGGAAAATAAAGAATAACATTTACCAAAAGTATCAGTTTCAATACAATAATCAAATAAACTCAGTTAGTGTCTCTCTGTTACACAACACTGAAAAGTTTCACATTTACAATCAAGTAAACTCAAACGTTCAAATTAAGTGCACTGCAAAGTTCACTTAAAATCAGGAATCCAGAAAAAAATGGAAAAAGTTGTACTCAGTCCATTTATGAGTTCACTGGTTCGAAAAAAGTTCCAAATTGCGCATAGAAGAAAGTCTATGAATTCCTTTGCAGAAAAGTTCACAGGTTAGAGTTCCATGAATGAATTTTGCGATTCACAGTTCAATTCTGATCAGTCACGGGAAGAAAACATTGGTTTGCTTACCAGCGTTCAGTAGTAAAAGAAGAAAATAGTGAACATCACCACTCTTATTTCACGGACGTGGTGCTGAATGATGTCCAACGGATGGCAGGGTACTGTCTCTTCACTCAATAACCCCCAGCGATTGTCCCCGTGATCCTGACTAGAGCAGCTTGATCAAACGAGACCGCAATCCCAGCTGATGGTGCCGAATTGAGAAGACGAACAACACACGCCCTTTTCCGTCGAGTCAGCAAACCCTTTTCTCTCGATCAATAACAGCGTTTACTGTTTCAAGTTCGTTTGAACAAATGAAACAAAAACTGTATTAAACAAAATAAACACGGGAGTATGTAACTCCTACAATAAACCACTCGGTAAGCGTTAGCAGGCCTTCTACGCACACGGAGCTACGCACACACATAACCACGACGGGAAACTCTTCCGTCACGTCTAATAACGCACTCCTTAACGCAAACGGGAACTTGAAAGCAACCGGATACCTGTCTGAGGTCTATCACGGGCATAAACGACATCAAAATCACAGCATTTCTCCTCAACGCATCATCGCTCTTCTCCACCGTCTCACCGTTTTCTTTTCACTCTTCCCGCGCATGTAATGGCGGCGCCCCTGGCAAAACTCAAAATAAAAGTCTCTTTCAATAAAATTAATATTTCCTACATTCCCCCCTGCTAAACCCTGCCATGCCATCGGACTTCCATTCAGCAACTCGGTCCCTAAAAAACAAAGAACAGAGAATAGCAGGTAAAAATTCTTCGGTTCAAAACATCAGTACAAATGAAAAGGTTCAAAACAACTCAACTGTGAAGTTTAACATAGATTCACATTGAAAGTAACTTCCAAAACATTCATGTTTGCATAGGATTATTTCAAAACATAGTCCTTCCTATACCTAACAGGTACAGTACCTTTGTTCTGACGTTGGGAACGTCTAGGTTCAGGAATACTTTCATTTTCGCTTTCAGCATCAGAACCACCTGAATTTACAGACTCAAGTACAGACTGACCTACGGAATCATCAGCTGACATCTCACTGTTATGATCTCTAATACCCATGTCTAGTTCGTCCCCATCTTCCCTTCTACACCCTGTGTTTGTGTGGGATTCAGGTGCGGGTGTAACAACAGGAACTGCAAGAACATAAGTGTCTGAGTCAATATCTTCCTGTCCTATGTGTTCTCTAGATCTAGGTCTAGATGTGCAAGGCGGTGGCGATGACTGAAAAGTGCAATGCTTAAGTTGGTCCCTATGTACGACTTTACATGGGCCCCCTTTCTCTGGGCGAATTGTGTAGACTGGAGTATCCGCGTGATTCTGTTTCACCACTATGTAAGGTAGGGATTCCCAGTGATCTTGTATCTTCTTCCTTCCCCTATGTGAATGGTTCCGTAACAGAACACGGTCACCAGGTCTCATCAGTGCTCCACGTGATCTACGATCATAGGCTCTTTTCCTTCGTCTTGAAGCCTCTTGTGCTGCCTTATTAGCCACTTCCACAGCTGTCTTTAATTTGTCGTGATGATTTTTCACCCAGTCATCAAGATTGTCAACTCCACTTTCCTCCAAGTCTCTCCCGTTAAGGATATCCATCGGCATCCGCGCATCTCTCCCAAACATTAAGTAGAATGGCGAATAGCCGGTTGAAGAATGGATTCGGCTGTTGTATGCCATAACCAGCTCGGGTAGATACTGCTTCCAGTTCTTTTTCTTTTCCAAGGGTAACGTCCTTAACATATCGTGCATAGTTCTGTTAAATCTTTCACACTGAGCATTACCCTGTGGGTGATATGGAGTTGTGCGACTTTTCCCGATTCCATAGACTTTACACAGTTCTTTGATAACATTGGCTTCGAAACATCGACCTTGGTCAGAATGTAGTCGTGCAGGACAGCCATAATGGACAAACCAATGCTGTACAAGTGCCTTTGCCGTGGTGTGGGCAGTCTGATTCTTGGTAGGCACTGCCACCGTGAAACGAGTGAACATATCAGTTAAGACGAGGACATTTTCATATCCTCCCACAGATTCCTCCAAAAGAGAATAATCCATAGCAAGCACTTCAAGTGGCGCAGACACATTAGTGCACGTCATTGGGGCTCGAATTTTAGGGAAAACATCTTTTGCGAGAGCGCATCTCTTGCATTCACCAATCCAACTTTGAACATTCTTGGTCATGGTCGGCCAATAATAGCTTCGCCTCATACGCTCTAGCGTGCTTCTTTCTCCAAAATGACCACCATGATCGTGCTGACTCTCGAACACTTTGTAACGCAAGGGTTCTGGAACTACCAATTGGCAAATTTCTTCCCATCTCTTGGATCAAGGATAGTTCTGAACAGCACTCCTTTTTTAAGCTTGAGTCGACTAAATTGTCTAGAAAGTTTTTTTAACTCCACATCCGTGTCTCGCTGCTCGACTGGACTCAGATTCTTGTTTTTCAGTACTGCACGGTAGATAGGTGCTACATTAGGGTCACTCTTTTGTTGCTCTTCTATATCACTCCAACTATATCCAGGGACTTTCCTTGTCACTAACACCCGGACTGATGCTTGTACGTTCTGCGGCTTTTCAGTGATTGGCCATAAGCATGTGCGCACCTCATCAGAGTTCATCTTAATGAAGTCTTTAGCAGAGTCCTCTTGTTCAGGCTCCTCAACAGATGGAATTCTTGATAACACATCTGCGTTTGTGTTTTGTCGTCCTGGCTTGTAGTAGACCTCAAAATCAAACTCTGCTAGTTGAGCCATCCACCGCTGTTCAACAGCTCCCAAATTTGCTGTCTCCAGGTAACGCAAAGGGTTATGATCAGTGACCACAGAAAACTTGGAATAGATCAAATATTCTTTAAACTTTTCGGTCACTGCCCATTTCAGAGCAAGCAGCTCCAACTTGAAAGCACTATAATTTTGATCGTTCTTCTCTGACCCACGAAGCCCCCGACTTGCATATGCGATCACACGCTCAGCTCCTCCTTGTCGTTGACTCAAAACGGCTCCAAGACCATGCAGGCTTCCATCAGTTGTGAGTACGAAAGGCTGGCTGAAATCTGGGTATGCGAGAACAGGCGGACACATTAAGCACTGTTTGAGTTTGTCGAGTGCAGTCTGACACTCAGTCGTCCAGTTAAAAGGTTCCAACATTCTCCCTTTTCCTCCCTTACCAACCAGAGCATGAAGTGGTCGGGCCAACTGAGCAAAACCAGGAACAAACCTCCTGTAGTAGCTCATGAATCCAAGGACTTGTCTTAACTCCTTGACATTTTTGGGTACAGGCCATGTTTCTAATGCCCGAATTTTCTCTCCATCCACCTGTATTCCCTTGAAGGAAATTATGTGACCCAAGAATTTGACTTCGGGTTTCAAAAGGAAACACTTGCTGGGTTTAAGCTTCAATCCATGTTGTCTCAACCGGTTGAACACAATTTCCAGCCTTTGACAATGGCTATCGAAATCCTTTGAAAAGACAATAATGTCATCAAGGTAGATGAGCAGTATGTCAAATGTCAGATCACCGAGCACTACTCCCATCAGACGCTGAAAAGTTGCAGGAGCGTTGCAAAGTCCGAACGGCATCCTGCTCCATTCAAATAGACCAAAGGGAGTGGTGACGGCTGTCTTTGCTCTATCTTCCTCACTCATGGCCACCTGGAAATAGCCTGAAGTAAGATCAAGCGTTGAGAACAGCTGCGCGTTTCCCAAGGCGTCAAGTGACTCTTCAACGCGCGGAAGGGGATACGCGTCTTTGCAGGTCACTTTATTGAGCCTTCTATAATCGCAACAGAATCGCACACTGCCATCCTTCTTGATCACAATTACAGCTGGAGATGCCCATGGACTACAGCTTTCTCTGAGAATACCTTGAGACACCAAATCTCGAACGTGTCTTTTCACTTCCTGAAACACCTGGGGCGGAATTCTACGATGTCTTTGCTTAATGGGAGGAGCATCTCCTGTAGGGATGTTGTGTGTTACAGATGTTGTATATCCAAAGTCACAATCATTCTTTGAAAACACATCACTGTGCTTTGCCAGTAGATCACTGAGTTTTACACACTGAGATTCTGTGAGGTCTTCAAGATTTGTTTGTACTGCAACAGGCAATTGCCCTGTGGTGCTTTCCTCCACTTTCACCTGATGCTGCTGCACAGCCTTGACATGCAGAGCTCCTTCCTTCTCTTCAAACTCAACAAGCACTTTTGGAACAACCTCTTGCGGCTTACACAGGGCTGCTATCCTACATCGCGGCATGAGCTTCACAGCCTTCTCACTAGAATTCAAAACTCGGACTGGGACTTTACCATCAGCTGTCTTGGCGAGCACATTAGCGATCAGAACACTCTTCGGTAAGCTAACTTCTGACGAGGCCTCGACCAACACTTGGCAGCTCACTTTTGGTGGTATTCTACAGCGTCCTTCCAAAACACGCTCACTGAATGGAGGGATAGTGATAGCTTGCTTCCCAGCTACTTTCACAAAACCAATCTTGTCTCCACAGCTCAATGCCTCAGTCTGCATCTTAATGTTAGCCAACACACGCTGGACTTTTGCTTTACCAACCCCTTGGCTATACCTGTCCATCTTCTTCATTCCTTCAGTGGCCATGAATAGATCTTTAAGGTCACTCAACACATTCATTCCAACAATGCCAGGTAATCCTTTCAGCTCGGCCCCACTGAGATTGCTCTCTTTTATCACAAACACACACTTTCCATGCAACGTCTTCCCCATGCACTCAATGTCTGCTTCTAAACATCCAATGATGGGAATATCTAAGCCATTCGCCGCTGTGAGTCGGACCCAGTTTGCAGACGACAACACAACTTCTCCAAAGTGATTCTTGAAATGCGACTCTGTGATAGTAGTCACCTCCGACCCTGTGTCTAAGAGGCAAACAGTCTTAACACCAGCAATTCTCAACTCAATAGTAAGACAGTCACCAAAAGCACTTTCACAGATGGCATTGGAAACATCCCCTGCAGCACAGTCTGCAGTGTGGCTTCTGATAACGGATGGACCTGGACATGCTGGCACAGGGTTAACTTGATCAGCTGCCTTTTCCATCTCCACTTTGTGATTCAGAGGTTGCACTCCACCGGAAGTTTCTCTGTTCTGAGGACAGCGTCGGCTAGTGTGTCCTGGCTTACCACATGTATAGCAGATGTATCTCCCTTCACTGTCTTTTAAAGGTGCACTCCTGGTCTTACACTCCTTCTCTAGAGGTTTCACTTTCTCTTTGTTATTTACCATCTGAAAGAGTTCTTCTTGTCTAGCAGCGATCTGTTGAATAGCTTCATGAAGCTTCTCCAGAGTGAGAGGGGCTGAAGAACTATCAGTCGCAGTGGTAGCCTGAACGACACCTCTCGAGCGAGTACTGCTTCTCAGATTGCTTGGAACTTGCACCTCCTCTTCTTCCGACCAAGTAATAGCTTCCTGCATAAGTTCGATAAATGTCAGGTCCCGCTCAGCTTTGACTCTCCTCTTCATTTCACGTCGTAGCGAGTCATCCTTGATGCCTAACACAAGCTGTTCTTTCAGTACGCCATCAGCATCAGGAACTCTGGAGGGCTCCCTGTTCTGAATGATACTCAGCTTCTCCTGCAAGTCATACGCATAAGAGCGGATAGTCTCTCCAGGCATTTGTTTGCGGTCGTAAAACTCTTTCAGTCTGCTGCCAATGGGAACTTTGTCCCCATAAGTCTGGTCTAAAGCATCAAAGATCTCATTCACTGACCTCTCCTTTCCATTGAGCATAAACTTGACTGTCATCTTAGCCTCATCTTTTAAATACTGCTTAACAAACTCGATTTTGTCGTCTTCTGGAATTCTCATTACCTTAAAGGCGGACTTCATTGAACTTGTCCATTCCTCTACACTCAGTTCACCAGGTCTGGATCGACAGCCACTGAACTCTGGGAGTTTACGATCTCTTGGAATGTAAACAGTAGAGGGTGCTCTTTGGGCAGCAGCTTGTTGGTCAATAACAGTTTTAGCAAGCAAAAGAGCTTCTCTCTGTTCGGCTCTGGCCTGCTCTAGCATTCCGGACTGTTCACCGAACCGTCTCTGCATCTCTGCAAACTGTCTCTTTAATTCCTCCAGTTCAGCCATTACGTCAAATCAAGAACCAGGAAACTGCACTTAATTAGAATACTCGCTAGTTTATCCTGTTCGTGACGCCAATATGTGGCGGAGGGGAATATGCCACCGCCTTGTGGGGGAAAAGTATTAGCACTTAGCTAAGGAAGACTGAGTGAGCAACAGGATCTGAGTCCCCCCACCCAATGCTTTTGGTCTTTGTCCAACGTTACGTTGTATGTGGTGCCTATCGTGTTGCAATAGATGGATGCGCAAGATGTGGTGAGGTGGGCTTCAGGATTTAATAGTCACACGGCAGCCACCTGAAGTGTATGTGTGTGCAGAAAACTCAGGGATGAGTGTTGTAGTCTGCAAAACCCACCCTCTCCAGATCTAACAGGATAGGTAAGACGCCCCCACTCCTTAGTCTAAGGGACTCAATTTGCATAAACAGGTTCAACTTGACTAACAAAAACATTTATTTTTGTTAAATGAATTGTAATCTGTCTTTTTTCTCTTTGTTTTCACAGATTCTCACTTAACTTGAAACGAAAGTGGAAAATAAAGAATAACATTTACCAAAAGTATCAGTTTCAATACAATAATCAAATAAACTCAGTTAGTGTCTCTCTGTTACACAACACTGAAAAGTTTCACATTTACAATCAAGTAAACTCAAACGTTCAAATTAAGTGCACTGCAAAGTTCACTTAAAATCAGGAATCCAGAAAAAAATGGAAAAAGTTGTACTCAGTCCATTTATGAGTTCACTGGTTCGAAAAAAGTTCCAAATTGCGCATAGAAGAAAGTCTATGAATTCCTTTGCAGAAAAGTTCACAGGTTAGAGTTCCATGAATGAATTTTGCGATTCACAGTTCAATTCTGATCAGTCACGGGAAGAAAACATTGGTTTGCTTACCAGCGTTCAGTAGTAAAAGAAGAAAATAGTGAACATCACCACTCTTATTTCACGGACGTGGTGCTGAATGATGTCCAACGGATGGCAGGGTACTGTCTCTTCACTCAATAACCCCCAGCGATTGTCCCCGTGATCCTGACTAGAGCAGCTTGATCAAACGAGACCGCAATCCCAGCTGATGGTGCCGAATTGAGAAGACGAACAACACACGCCCTTTTCCGTCGAGTCAGCAAACCCTTTTCTCTCGATCAATAACAGCGTTTACTGTTTCAAGTTCGTTTGAACAAATGAAACAAAAACTGTATTAAACAAAATAAACACGGGAGTATGTAACTCCTACAATAAACCACTCGGTAAGCGTTAGCAGGCCTTCTACGCACACGGAGCTACGCACACACATAACCACGACGGGAAACTCTTCCGTCACGTCTAATAACGCACTCCTTAACGCAAACGGGAACTTGAAAGCAACCGGATACCTGTCTGAGGTCTATCACGGGCATAAACGACATCAAAATCACAGCATTTCTCCTCAACGCATCATCGCTCTTCTCCACCGTCTCACCGTTTTCTTTTCACTCTTCCCGCGCATGTAATGGCGGCGCCCCTGGCAAAACTCAAAATAAAAGTCTCTTTCAATAAAATTAATATTTCCTACATTATGTTTGAACCAGAAATTGATTCAGAAGAAGAGGAAGAATGAATTATACAGGCTCATCTACAAGTTGACGTATCGTTCTCTACAACACTGACACGTAACATAATTGAAATGATTAGCTTGACTATGTTATCACACAATCTGCTAATGTTACACAATCCATGTTCCCTTTCGCTATGTCAGAGTCAGCTGCCATCTAAAAATCAGCATCCTTACAAACACTTTGAACAACATAGCAGTGGAGAAAAGCCCCGCCTCCACATTGACGGGATTGGTTACATGTTTGTGACGGTAGGAAACAGGGGCGGGTTCAAACGGCACTTTTTGAGACTGTCTTTGGTACACTGCAGTTTTATGGACAACATACTCTGCAAGGCTGTTGACTTAGGAATTAAAGCATCTTAAAGCATATTAAAACATCACAGACACATAAACAACTTGATTTTCACCACAGGGGTTCTTTAAGATTTTTTTGGCAACACTTTATTTTGCAGTGTCCCTGTTTAGGGCTCGGCGATATACCTAAATATCTTCCAAATTTCGACGATAATCGATATATATCTCGATATATTTGCATTTGCCCTAAATTACTGAAAAATATGATTTTCCTTTGCCACAAATGAAAAAACAAACAAAAAAAACAAACATGATTTTGTTTGACCAGCTATTGTTTTTAAGCACATTCAAAAAGTTCAGGGCAGTAAAAACTCTCTAAAAAAACAAGTAACCATTTTTCTATTTTTATTAAATTGACATATACTGTAACAATATGAAAATGGGTAAAAAAAAAAAAAATTGCATCCTGGCAGCTTCTTTAGAGCAATATGATTCACATACATTTCCTGCAAGTGTTTATGCATTCAGATGATTAATGTTAATCTAACTAGTCAGTAAATGAGCGTGACTGGAAAACTTGGTCTTGGCATTCTGATATTTATGTGAAGATCAAGGGCACATTTCAAATAGCATTTTCAAGGGCACTGCGGAAGCAGACGCTTTTTATAGGGTCATTCCAAATGATCTTGAGTAAGTGGACAGGACACAAAAGAGACAATATTAAATGCTGAAGTTTTATTTGTCTCAACAGTCTTTACCGTGATGACTCTTGCTACTGCTGAAGGTTTTTTACTTTAATATTGTTGCACACTTTATATTAGGCGTCTTTACCTAGTAAGTACTTAGATTTTTTTTTTTTAAAAAGTGTTAATTTTGTATTGCAAAATGCATTTGCTGCTATTGAGGTGAGAAACTTTGGGACAGGTTTGGTGGTTACGGTTTAAGTTAGTCTCAGCCTCAGATAACATGGACAGTTGGCTGAACATCTGATGCACAAGACACACAAAATGGGAAACACATCAGGAGCTTTGAAGTCATCATCTGATTGTTGAATTCTACAGGATTTCGGGGAGACGTTTACCGTGTTCTTTAACGGTCCGCCTAGAAAGAAAGCCATTGTGATGCCAAACCCCCTTATGGAAGAAGAAAGCCGTTGCGTTTACAGAGGTGACAATGAGCGCTCATCGGAATCAAATAAATGCTGGATTTTTATAAGTATGTGAAGTTCAGAGCACCATTGCTGCGCCATTGTTGCAGTAAACTCGCATGAAGTTCTTGAAAGATTTGCACACTGTTATTATTATTGCAGGGACATCAACTTTACATTTCCATGTCCCTAAACATGACGCTGAACAAAACGAACTGTGATTGGTTGCTTTGCATGTCAGTCCGGCTATGGAGTCCAGACCTTCTGACATCAGTCTGAAGATCTGGCTATGTGAGACTAGGTTTAAGGGTTAAGGTAAGGGTCAAAATATGTCATTACAGAAATTAATTATAGCTGTAATTACATGCAGGTATTTTATAACTATAAATAAAATGTAAAAACTCGTATAGTGCATTGTATCGAATGATTCACTTAAATGTTAGTACATACTAGGACTGCACAATTTATTTCACGATACGAAAAATAACATTGAACTTTAACGTGATTATTGGAATTCTAATTACAAAGGCTGTGATTATATTTGTGCGCAGCTTGTCAATGAAGTACGGCTCCAAATGCTAATCCATCTGAAAGCACTTCGAGTTTGAGGCGCTTATAGTGTACATTTGAAAAAGCAGCGCGCGTCAGACATCTTTCCAGACATGAGAAGCATTTATTAACATCTTTTCCAACAAAAGACAACCTTTAATATGTTTTTACTCTAAACTCAGAGATGATGTGATTTCTTACAAAGAATAAGGCAGTCGTGTGTTTATTAGTCATGTTTAAAGCATTTCTGTTCATTCAGCTGCAGGGCATATTTTGAGTTTCTGCGCAAGAGCGCCCTCTGGCTTTCAGAGGGAGAAGCATTTACTACTGATCACAGAGCCGTACAGCTCCGACAAGCTGCGCATTAAATATTCGTAGCCTTTGCCAAATCGCTCGCGATAAATCGTGCAGCCCTGGTACATACAGTAATTATTTCCAAAATCGTTTGAAAGTTAAGCGGCAGTGATGCCTTTGTGTAGAGTTCACATATGTGAGACCCTTCAGAGTGTTCCATTATGGCAGAAAAATTGTATGCTATGACAAATAAAATGATTTGATTGCGTCTGTCTAACTAAGTGCAGTTTTCACTGTGTTGCACCAAATTGTGGAATTTATTCTCATGGGGTTTGGAAACGGTCAGAGTTTCACTCACTTCAACCAACTGACGTTTGACAGAAAATTTCAAAACAACTAAAAATGGCAAAGCCATTATCACAGCAGAACGCTTGCTTTTCGGACCGTATGGTCAGTGCGTTCGTCATTAAATTAAGGCTAGAAGTTCAACAGGCTCTTTTCTACTTTTACTGTAATTACAACACCTGCTGTGTAACGAGGCACAGTGGCCCACACCAACAGATTGACTGGGGAATATATAATAGCTGCTGGGTCACAGAGGTGTTACGTTAAAGTGACTGTGTGTGAAAGAGAACGAATGAGAAACGAGAAAGACAAGAAAGGAAAAGATGTTCTGAGAGCAAGTGAAAGAGTGTTTGAGGTAATGAAGCAGAATAGCATTGCAATACGATTCAATGAGGTGGAATTGGCTGAGTATCATATCCACACACTTGCATCTCAACCCCTCTCTGAAGAAGAGTGAGCACCCAAGTCTGCAAGAAAAATGGCAGCTGTCATTAAAAGTGACATGAAGCTGCCCTGCTACAGACTGCAGTGACACAGGGATCCACCCCAGACAGGGCACAGTGCAGTCACTTCAAACAACAGCCATGAAAATTCAGATTGGAACCGCATAGCCTTAAAGGGACGGTTCACCCAAAAATGAGACTTCCGTCAGACTTGATTCAGCCTCAGGTTATTCCAAACTTGTATGACTTTCTTTATTCTGTGGGACTTAAAAGGGGTTTTTTTTAGTGTTTTGTGTCCTTAAAATGAAAGCAGTTTCAGAGTTTTTTTCATACATACAGGTTTAGATCGACGTGAAGGTGAGTAAATGATGACAGAATTTAATTTTTGGGTGAACTATCCCTTTAAATCTGTATTATTATTTTGTATTAAGCTGTCATCATTATCTATGGGTTGACTTCAGCTGAACTAAATGAACTAATTTTATGTTCAATTAAAGACTTTACCTTGAATAACAGCACATTACTGTAGTCATAGCATGATTTCTCCATTCATTCGTTTAGGACCAGCCTTTGGCAAAAACAACTGCTGTGGTTGATTGTTCGCTTCCTTGATGAATGAAAACATTCAACTATGTTTCATTTAATCGCATTTAATCTCACATATCCTGTAAATGCCACGACTATTAAAGATTAAAGTGTTTTTCTTCTTTGATGTTCTGAGGCATTATTGCATACATTCTGAATTAATGCATTAATGATACTTCCCACTCTTTAAAAATGGTAAAGAAATAAAATGTGGTGCTCAGTACCTCTTGCTGAAGGTCTTTGATGATTTTAGTCTTCTTTTCCATCTCCATCTTTAAAAACTTTATCTGCATGGAAGAGAAAAAAAAAATCAAAAACATCATAAATTGCACATGATTTTTAATCTGTTTTATTGTAGAATAAATTATGCTGTTAATAACACACTTCTGTTCCATGGGGACAGTAAGATTTTTTTAAATGTTTTTTTTTTTTTTTTTTTTTTAATATTTGTTGTTTTGTTCATAGGGTGCATCTATCAAAAATACAGTAAAAATATTATTGTGAAATATGACATTTTTATTGCATTTTTTTCCTCATTGTTTTATATTTTAAACTATTTAAAATGTAATTTATTCCTGTAATGGCAAAGCTGAATTTTCAGTGATTTTATCATGATTTTTCAAAATATGTGCATCTGCAGCTAAATAATAATTTCTTCTTATTATTAATGTTGAACACAGTTGTGCTGCTTAATATCTTTCTGGAAACTGCAATACTTTTTTTTTTCAAAAATCTTTGATGAACTGAAATTCAAAAGAACAGTATTTATTTGAAATCTTTTGTAACATCATGACTGTCATTAATCCCTTGATAATTGAATCACTGAATCATTTTTTGCATTGTACTGTACAGAAATATAACGGCAAAGATTTGTGAAAGCAAAAGAAAATCAAGAAACATCTATTTCGTAATTTATGACATTATTCTGAGCGTTAGTAACTGATTACATATAATCTAGATTATGAAATCAAATTACAAAGATTAAGTACTTGTAATTAGATTATATTACATTTTAAAAGTAAATTATTCATAATTCATTGATTCTCCCTGTCTTTAAAATTTTTAGTCATGTGACTATCACTGAGACCCACAGCTTTTGATCTGGATTTACTCGAATCATTTCACTTTCAGTAAGTGTTTTCTCAACATTGCATATCTAATCAGCTCCTGCTGAACACATTAATTATTATTTGCATTTTCACAGCGAGTCATTTAATCATGTATTGCTGTCTTTGGATGCAAATGTCTGCTTTTGAAACTATTCATTGTGAAAAGCATTATAGAAATAAATATGAACTGAATTGAATGTGAATGTGAAATTTAGCTCTTTGATGTCGGTTAGCGGTCTCACGATATGCAGGTAAAATATAATATTTTTAAAAAATATATTTTTCAGTAAGTGTCCTATTTTGATTATTTTTATTTTAAAATTATTTATTAATTTTTTTTTTTTTTTTTTTTTTTTTTTTTTTTACTAACTACAATTTTTGTCATGTAATGTGGAATCAGTAACTACAAATTGTGAGCAATCGACCCAGGACTGTCCTGATCCATGTATAGGGGTGATTTCAGGTTGATCGGGACATTTTTCCGAGTCATGTCAACGGCGAATAGTGTCCCAATCAACCTGAAATCACCCCATTATGTATTTATTTGATTTATTGTTTATAAATGCGCTTGATTAGGTGGTTTACAGATGAAAATAAAGGAAGAAGTATAGATCAGATCTTACTGTACATTTCCTGTATAACCGCAAAGTAAATTCATGAAAATCTCAATCACCTTTACCCCAGTGAACTCAAATGAAGAGAGAACCATATAAAAATATTTCGACACGTCTCTATATGGAATACAAATGTGGAAGCGAAGGTTTCCCAAAACAATCCAGAGCGTGGAAAAAACAGCCAAAAAAGAATCAGAAGTGTTTACAGCCCCGAGGGTGAACCGCAACACCAATCAAATAGAACGTTCCACTATTGCTCCTTATTCCTTATTCACCCGGCTCAGCCCTGAATGTCAAACTGCCTCAACTCTCACGCTCTCTCTCTCTCTCTCTCTCCTGCCTCCAGCCATGGCAGACACTGGAAAAATAACAACACATCTAAATACTGAGGTCGAGCAGCTGTGCGCATTCCCAGACAACACGTCTGCAGCAGTGTACCTGCAGGTGGATTCATTCTGATTAGCACTTTAATTGAATTCAGTCCAAGTTCACATATTGATATGCTGCAGTCAATGCATATATATTTTTTCAATCTCGTTTTTTTGGATTACAATACAAGGGTATCTTATTTCTCATTTCCTGCCTTTGTTTGTGAGCTATGCATCCGGAGTTAAGGGAGTCTTCACTAAACATGTTTTGATTCGTTGAAAACCTAAAAGGCTTCAGATTCAGGTTCGTGAATCGATTCATTTGTGTCCTTAAATGAATCTTAAAGCGATAGTTCACAAAACTTTAGTCCAAAAATAAAAGTTCTGTCTTAATTTACACATTTCTTTCTTTCTTTCTTCTTTCTTTCTTTCTTTCTTTCTTTCTTTCTTTCTTTCTTTTTTCTTTCTTTCTTTCTTTCTTTCTTTTTCTTTCTTTCTTTCTTTCTTTTCTTTCTTCTTTCTTTCTCTCTCTCTCTCTCTCTCTCTCTTTCTTTCTTTCTTTCTTTCTTTTGAAGGTATTTCAAAGAATTTTGGTATATAAAGTGATATTTCACAAAACTTTAGTCCAAAAATAAAAGTTCTGTCTTAATTTACACATTTCTCTCTCTCTCTCTCTCTCTCTCTCTCTCTATTTCTCTCGTTCTTTCTCTCTTTCTTTCTCTCTTTCTTTCTTTCTTTCTTTTGAAGGTATTTCGAAGAATTTTGGTACAGCCAAACAGTTTTGCTTACATTCTATGGACCAAAAGACTTCTTTTTTTCTTCAGAACATCTTAATTAATGTTTATGTTTTCATTTTTGAGTGAATTATCCCTTGAATGAATATATTTTAAAGAATGTTTTTGTCCATATAATGGAAGACAATGGGGTCTAAAAACACTTAGCTTTCAATGTATGAACAACAACAAAAAAAAAACCCCACATAATTCGAAATATCTTCTTTTGAAGAAAAAGTCAATGACACGAGGGTGAATAAATGATGTTAAAAAAAAGTCTCAGTGCATGAGTTTTGAATATGCAGTTTTAATAGCTGATATTGACCTTTTTTCTTTTCCCAAAACTATAGGGTAATGCTAACGTCCCAACGTAATAGCCAGATAATATAAAGGTTGTCATAAAAAGACACTTACAGGCAAACAAAAGGTCACAGCTCGTTGGGTCGTTTCAACAGCAGTGTAAAATGTTAACATTCCCCGAACAGCGAGCACATTGTTGCAGCTTGTGAATATATCTGGGGTTGTGCATCGGCTTTGCTATCTGTAATTGGTGTCAATTGGTGGTGAACTGTTCACAGAATGGAAAGAATGGCCAGAGCTGGTGAAATGCTAATTCTCAGAGATTCATTCTCATTCCGAACACGAGCCTCTGTGCCTCTATCCCCCGCAGTACGCCGCACAGCCACACACAGAGATGAAACAAGAAAAGTTGCATGCAGATAATTGTGTATCTCCTCCAGAGTCAGCAAGGTGCTTCCTACAGTTTTCTATAATCACTGTAACATAACTCTTCCAGACCTAAAGGTAAATGCCTAAAATAGAAGAGGCTTTCTCTGGCCCCTCCGTGCCATCATCGACTTCAGTGAGGATTCTAATGATTTCCTGGTCATTCGTTTAGATGAAGGTAAAGTAAAGTGGTGGTAACTAAACGTTTAAAATGGAGATGTCATTATTAGAATTGGTAATAATTTAATATACATAACTTGTCCAAACATGCTTCAATACAGCAACAAAAAACTTAAACGATTCTAAATAAACGGGGGATTCTTCAATAAAAGAGATGTATTTGTATAATACTATGATTGATTTATTTAATTTTAGCAACAGTCATTCTAGTTTTAAAGGATAAAACTTTATTTCGAAGGTTCGCTTTTAGACATTCTATTAACTATAAGCGTGTGTTCACGCTTGTCATGTTTGGTGCGATTGCTCTGTTAGTGCGGTTCGTTTGAACATGTGTGAACGCCACCCGAACTCTGGTGCGCACCAAACAAGCGGGCCGAGACCGCCGAAAAGATGTGTCTCGGTCCAAAAACAAGAAGATGAGACGCTAAAAAGGACAGAATGCTCACGCATATACTCACGGGTTTGCCCATCACGGGCATCCGACGTGCGTCTCCACGCACAGGGCTGGGCGGGTCACTTTTAAAACGTATTTCACTACAGATTGCAAAATACTTGCTTTAAAAAGTCATTTGTAACGTATTTCGTTACATCACTCAAGTTTAGTAACTTGATCTAAACACCTTAGAATACTTTGGAATACTAATAAGTGTGGAACAAACACAAAAAAGATTTTATCTCACAATTCTGACTTGTGTGATATAAAGTTGCAGTTGCGAGTTATAAAGTCAAAATTATGAGAAACAAATATTGAGAAAAAGTCAAAATATGATAAACTCACAATATTGAGAAAAGTCAAAATATGATAAAATCACAATATTGAAAAAAGTAATTATTATTAGATATAAACTCACAATATTGAGAAAAGTCAGAATTATGAGAAAAGTTTATATCTCCCAATTGTGACTTTATAACTTGTAATTGTGAGATTAAATCTCGTAATTCTGAGAAAAAGAAGTCAGAATTGTGAAATGCAAACTCACAATTGTGAGAGAAAAAAACAAATTGTGAGAAAAAGTTGCAGTGATCTTTTTTACAATAATAAAATGACTCACAAACAACTATCCAACTACATGTCAGCTAGCAGTCATTAGAGTATTAGTAAACTCTCTGTTTAACACTTTTTTGATGATCTTGCAACACATTCTACTGACTGTAAGTAAATTTGCAAGTATACGTCAACTTATTCAATTAACTCTAAGCTAACAGTCTACAACCGTCTCTAATGAGAGTGAGTTGACATGCAGTTGCAAAGTTACTTATAGTTGGTAGAATGTCTAAAGTGGACCATCAAAATAAAGTGTAGCCTAATCTTTTTTTTTTTTTTTTTTTTTCTCTTTAATTTCGTCTTTTTTCCATATTTTAAGGGTGTTGAAATATTAATTTTCCAGTATTCTATTGATATTATAAAGTACCCAGACTTTTTAGCTTCCTTTTCATAATACTTTTTTTAATAATTAAGAACTGCTGCCATTAACCCTACTATCATGCATTACACGATTATGTTCGTATTTAAAAATATAGATTAATTTCATTTGACATTTTTTCTAAATTAATGTTTATGAAACTTCTTGTGTCAGTTGTGAAACTTCTTCAAAGTCCTCTTTTTTCTCCAAAACATGAAAAAAAATGTCATAGCCACATGTGCCACAATACAGTTGAAAGTAGATCAAAGCCAAGATCGGATCTTTATTCCAGATTATGAGATGAATATTTTAATATAGACTTTCAAAATTTCAAGTAAAAGTGCCCTGAACTGAAGAATCAGCCATGGACACATAAAAGTAATGAGTGAATAATGTCATGAGTAATCATGCAAGCAGCAAACGCTACA
The DNA here is from genome assembly GCA_037194245.1 of Opsariichthys bidens. Lineage (NCBI taxonomy): Eukaryota > Metazoa > Chordata > Actinopteri > Cypriniformes > Xenocyprididae > Opsariichthys > Opsariichthys bidens. The sequence continues at coordinate 30,292,873 of CM074278.1, forward strand.
GGCCATTATCATTAGTGTATCATTAGTGTTTATGCGGTTAGCGTTCGAGCGGATTGTATTTATAGTTTAACACATCAGTGTAAAGGGGCTCACGGTGGCCTGTTGTTTCTCTGCACGTTCAGCTGCATCATCCAGTTGTTTCTGCAGAGCTGCCTGGAGTGACTTCATCTCATCCCTGTGAACGAGAGAGATAGAGGAACAGAGAAAAACAAAAGGAAAACAGTGAATAACAGTGATCACAGTGAGCTGACTTTTATCTCAAACGTGTGATGTACACGTTCTAAAATACACATACAGTCACGCCATTTCTGAACATGAACACAACCAAAAATCCACCAATATCTGACCAATATCGACAAATAAAGGCCAATGGCAAATGTAAATGGGAATCAATACACCCAACCATTAGACCAATAGAAAGACTAAAATATAATCAGCTATATAATTGCTATGAATTAATGTTTTATTTCATTAGAATTGTCGACAATTTACCATAATCTGGGAGCTATTGCTGACTAAATGCTAAAGTAAACATTTGATTTGGTCATTCAAACAGTGCTGGGGAAAAAAAAAAGACATAATACATGGAGATAAAGAAGCAAGAGGGGAGGAGCAAGAACTTTTCTCCCTGTGGTGAAAACTCACCAAACTTTGCATTCATGTGAGGATTGTGGCTAATTGCATTCTCTGTAATTTCAGGATGGATGGGATGTATGGTTGCCTAGCAACTAGAAGATAAATGTGCAATATTCATAACATCAGCCCCACTACACTGTTTGAGCTCAAGACTTAATATTTCACATGAGAGTCACTCTCCTTAGGGGGAACGAATTTGCCTCAAGGACCACCAAGCTTCAACATTAAGATGTTTTTCAAAATTTGACATTTCAGGCAAAACCAATAGCTAAACACTTTAAAGGGTAACACTATTTCAATGATAAGTAACTTTCCAACTTCATGGCCATTTATTCGAAAAGCCCGAACCCTAACAGTCAACAGTAATGAGAGTGAATTGACATGAAGTTGCAAAGTTTCTTATACTTAGTAGAATGTCTAAAGTTGACCGTCAGTGATTATGATGTTTCTAGGATGTTACAAGTTTGGAAACGGTATATTTTGTTTCTATGACAAAAGCTATAAAAAAAGGCTATAACCATTTGAAAAGTGAATATTTGAGCTGGTGCTATGAAGTTGGTCTTAGAGACCCCAAAGTTGGTTGGATTACTATTCAGGACTACCACTATAAATGTGCCAATTTTCATCGTTTTCCTATGTAATGTTAGTAAGGCTGCCATAGACTCCCATTGGGGAGGAGGAATAAGCTCTTTTGACCCTTAATGTTGAAGACAGAAATCATGTTTTCCTTGAGCTTAAGAGTTAATCGTACTATAATAATATATGATTATTAATGCAATAACAATGTGTTAGTGAGATGAGGAGGAGAGAAGAGCGATACAGGACTAAAAATAACATTACCTTTCAAAGGATCCTAACACTAGGAATTAAGAAAGCCTAACACTCAGTTGGGCGTTATTTATTTGTATTCGGTACTTGGATTCTTTGGTAAATCAATCGCATTTGAGCACAGGCTTTACAAACAGACTTTATGATATGGATTCGACAGTAATGCTTAATAACTTGTACGTAACCGTGTTAATTCTAATGCCTGATCTGATATGTAATGATTCTTGTACAGTCAGATGTTCTTTGTCTATGTCTCAGTAAATCAGGGACTAAAATGTCAACTTCACATTATTTCTCTAAGCAGGATGAAAATCTGTTATTTAAATGGTGATTATATGATATATAGAAAGCGATCAAAGAACGCTCCCTTTACAATCACTGGAGCTGTCAATCAAACAGCACGAGTTGATCAGTGACCGAGTTCTGGACTTGCTCCAAACTCCCGTTTTTTGTGGTTACATCGCATTTGCGCTGTTAATTAAGATGAAAGTATAAATCCAATCACCCTTTGCAACAAATTAGCTCCTCTTGAAGCTTTCTGCTACTTTTTCTATACCCATGTACCAGAGGGGTCTGTTCAGCTAGCTAAAAATGTGATTCATTTCATATGTTTACAGAATTTATTGGATCTAGATATTGTTTAGGATTATCAATGCAACTTTATCTTCACAAAAGGGCACAGAGGAAGCAAAGCAGCCACAAGGGCTCGACTCACAAGGACCTTCTGAATCATGAAATGACAAAAAGGACAGCCTAAAGCTGTGTTCCCTTAACAGACACAGACATGTGAAGGTCACAAGACCGCAGGCCTGGATCAAGTGCACCATTTGGGTCCATTTCTCTTTCATCTACTTTATGATGTCTTCTTATACCCACTGGATTTTATTAATTGCAGCTTGCAGCTTTTTATAGTTTATTTTTAGTTTAATGAGACATAAAAGTCATACTTATTGCTTATTAAGTGGCTCATTTATATCAGCATGTGGGCTAAATTCTAAAGAGAAACGGAATCCAAAAGATTGAGACGAACAGTGAAAATCGCTTTATCTAATAAAAAGATAAAGCATCTTCAGCTGACAAAGTTTAAATCCCGTCTGGCTAGCACGCTTCCCATAACGTTTACGCATTAAGTTGGTATTTGGAACGAAATGCAAACTATACGAAAGCAATCCGGTCGAATGCGTTTTTGACTACCTCTGGAAGTGCTCGAAAATGTTTTACACCCCGTTCACACCTGTTTGAGCGTAATCCACTTCTGATCCGATCGACCAAAACGCATCTTAATACCAGGTGTAAACAGAGTCAATGAGTGGATTCTCAAAAGAATGTGAAGTTTGCGGCATAGACTCTTTAAAACATGTCCAAGAGCTTGTTTACTCGCCGGTCTGTTATAATAGGGACACCGACTTTACATTTTCACTCCTCCAAACATGATGCTGAACAAAACTAACAGTGATTGGTTGCTTTACATGTCAGTCAGACGGCCTCTTGGGTGGTCCTTGGCTACTGAAAGCTATTATGGAGTCTTGACCTTCTGCTGTCGATCCGAAAATCTGGCTACAAAAGACCCTATGTATGTAAGAGATAAAAACACATTTGCTGAAGCAACCATACCATTGCAGCTTCCTTCTAAGAGACTTTGGGCTCTTTTATCGAGTGGTATAGCTTGTTTCTCACAGGTTTTACCAGAGTGCTCCGTTTGTTCAATGCACTACCAAGTGAGTTACCAAGCAAATTTACTTCTTTAGAAAAGACACACATATGAAGCCGCTTATATGTGATTCAAAGGTCAAAATGTATTCAAAATGCATGTCGTGTTAATTTCAGCTGGAAACTGCTGTGAATTGCATCTAGCTATGTTGTAAAATGTAGATGAAGGCAAGCTTTCCCAAAAGAAAAAATACTAAAGCTTTCTGTTTATTTCCATGTTTTGAATATCAGATTTTCTATGAACTTTGGACCCCACTGCATCTGCACTAAAAACCTCAGAGAAACACCGCTGTTTGCCAACTTACAGCATCCATTGTCATTCTCCTGACTTGCGTAATCACAAATGTCCATGGGATGGTCTGCCCATTTCTTTTTCAACGGGGTGCTTATATTGTCATTTTAATCAAGAGAGTGAAGGTCAGAAACTTCAGCACATCTGCCCTGAATTTCAATATCTGTCTGCTGTTGATTGGGGTTAAAAATAGAAGCCATTACGCACACCTGACACAGGGGGAAATTGAATTCTGTCACTAACTCTCCACAGCCAACGTGGTTGAACCTTGATGGATCCAGTCTGTTGCCATGATGCCACCAAGAGCATTCTGCAGTTTTCTGTCACTGAAAACCCATGACAATTCAATCTGGTTTAAACCGAGGAGGTAGTAAAAGCTGCGTTAAAGAACCCTGTTGCTCTTTAAACTGGGAAATAACAGTCGCTGAGAGAGCCTTTGAGATGTGCGCGACAAATGGCGGAGCATCTGTCTACAGCCGCGTGCATGTAAACAGTTGCTAACAGTCTCTAATTACTGATGTTGGTGTGTGAGATTGAGTAATTCATTAAAGAGTCTCTCAGAGCACTGTTTCCTTCACAGTTCATTTCCTCTAAAGTTGACTGAAACACTGCATGCATGGGCTGAGATCCTTGTCTTGAAACATTTTGAAAAGATTTTTTTATTTTTGGCGTTGCTCATTTGAAAAAAATAAATAAATAAAATCAGTTTCCACAAAAATAGTAAGCAGCACAACTGTTTCCAACGTTGATAATAATAATAAGAAATGTTATTTGAGCACCAAATCAACATATTATAATGATTTCTGAAGGATCACTGAAGTGATGCATGTAAAATTAATGTTTTTGCTGGATTTTTAATCAAAAAAGTGCAGACTTGGTGCAGACCCAAATATATGAACAGTAGAATATCTGGTTATTGAATGTAATTTGGTTATTATGGATAACTATTTATATTCTACTATAAAAATATTAAAATAATAACTATTAATTTCAGACTTTCACATGTCCACTAATAGCCCTTTGATGAGCAATCATTACAAGCTAACCATCACTGTTAAAAAAAGAATTGTTCGTTAACTTAAAAAAACCAAGTTACCTGGCTGCCTTGAGTTCATTGAAATTAAAAATTTAAGTTAATCCAATGAAGGTGGTTAGTTTAATCAACAGAAACTCAAAATATGATCAGAACCGCATTAATAATCGAAGATGATTTAAAAATCGTCTGTGATAAATCATGAAAATAATTGAAATGTCTTTTTCTGAATTGCACCCTACATTATTTTCTACACTTATTTTTAAAAACGTGACTGCTTATTTCAGTTTGCTGGTGATATTTCTAAATCTCAACTTTTCCAAAGGCCCGTTCACACCAAAAAAAAAATCGAAATATAACAGGATAGCAGAGTTCACATCACAACTATAATGGATAACGGCACAGAGAAACCACATGAATAGAATTACTTTTTTTCCAGCTGATGAACAATAAAACCATTGACAGCCAATCAGAATCCACCCTGCCTTAAAGAACTCGAGCATTCAAAGCGCAGATGACATAACTGTAGCGCACACTTGTAATAAACAGAATGATATTGTCCGCTGGTGTTGACACTATTATAGTTATTGTGTTCTTTATAGTTATCATTCTTGGTGTTTTAGAGTTATAAGTCATTAATCTATGCAATGATTCAAACGTACCTTTGCTTTTGACTGAGCTCCAGAATCCTTTGCACATCCTTCTTGGGCACAGCATCATCATTCTTAAGAGACTGTGGAGAGAGAACAGAAAGGTTGTGATGTATGCTTTATGATATTGTATATTTGTATGTGAGTGTTTGAGCTGTTTATTTTTGGATTTGGCATGGCAGATGACACTGACACTGTCAGATTTATTCATCTGTAAATAATGACAACATCCTATATGCAGATTTTTCCAGTATGAGCCCAGAAAGCCCAGTAAATAGAGCTTTACCAAATTGAGCAATGCATTTTTTTTTTTTTTTTTTTTTTTTGCGGGGCAGTTCCAAAGCATCTGTTTCCCTCCTCAGAGAAACATCAGCGAGATCAGAGGGAGGAAATCTGACTAATTCTCATTATAGCCTCATTTCCATTTTCTTCAATCAGCATGAATAATGGAATGCAAAACCTTGAAAGAAAGAAAAAAAGAGATATTGAACCCTTCTCATTCAGATCACTTCTAGAATTGTACATCGAAGAATTTTGATGTTTATGAGCATTCATTTTTTTTCTTTCATTAAAATAGGTAATTTTTTTTCCCACTGACAAAGAGAAGTCATGGCCTGTGTTGGGTATTCTAGATTACATAATCAGTTAACACCATTAACTACATATTATACAAATATTAAATGTGCAAACATTAAAAGGAAAGAGATGAACAATTCATATTTTTAGTATAATTTGTTTCACTGTAGGAAGATTTTTTTTTTTTTTTCACACTGTTAAAAAGGTCTAACAGGTCTAAACAACGACATTCTAGCCTAAAAAACTGAATCAACCTGATCTCATGGAAAAATACTTTCCGATACGTATGATACATACACTAGAGGCAGTCAAACAGCAAGCACTTTTAATCGTTTTCGTACACAGTTATGATTACAGAGCCAGATTATGGATTAATGAGGACTTGTTTTTGTCCCCTTGCACAATATTTGTTACGATCTCAAAACACGCATGATTTGTAAACAAATACATTTTGGATTTTGCATCACTTAACCAGCTCCATACTGTATGTTTTGCTTTTCTGACGTAACAAGCTTACTCGGTAGCTCAGCTGGTTCGAAATTGTACTTCCTTTAACGTACTGATGGTACGCCATTTTAAAAAGTAATGGAGCATTAAAGGGTTAGTTCACCTAAAAATTAAAATTCTGTCATTAACTACTCACCCTCATGTCGTTCTACCTTCGTTCATCTTCAGAACACAAATTAAGATATTTTTGATGAAATCCAATTGCTCAGTGAGTCTCTACTGGTAACAAGGTAATGAACACTTTCAGATGCCCAGAAAGATACTAAAACATATTTAAAACAGTTCATGTGAGTAGAGTGGTTCAACCTTAATATTATAAAGCGACTAAAAATAACAAAATAACGACTTTTCAACAATATCTAGTGATGGCTGATCTCAAAACACTGATTCATGAAGCTTTACGAATCTTTTGTTTCGAATCAGTGGATCGGAGAGCCAAAGTCACATGATTTCAGTAAACGAGGCTTCGTTACATCATAAGTGATTCGAAATTTTGATTTTGGCAGTTTGATACGTGATCCGATCCACTGATTCAAAACAAAAGATTCATAAAGCTTTGAAGCAGTGTTTTGAAATCGCCCATCACTAGATATTGTTGAAAAGTTGTTATTTTGATTTTTTTGGCACACTATAAGTATTTTCGTCGCTTTATAAAATTATTGTAGAACCACTGTACTCACTTTGACTGTTTTAACGACATCTTTCATACCTTTCTGGATCTTGAGAGATGGAGTTGCTGTCAATGGAGACTCACTGAACCATCGGATTACATCAAAAATATCTTAATTTGTGTTCTGAAGATGAACAAAGTTTTTAGGCGACACGAGCTTGAGTAATTAATGACGGAATTTTTAAATTTTGGGTGAACTAACCCTTTAATATCTGAAGTTAACACAAACTTTGACAGCCCTGAACATCTAGATTTTGTAAAATCATTTCAGCATGGAGGTCCATTTAAAAAGCCCTGGTTTAAGTCCTCTTTACTCGTTACAAAAGAATACCCCCCTAAAAAAATATACAATCATTGATGAATCCAATTGAAATATTCCAGAAACAAAAGTCCACTTATCAGTCCCATCACTGATCATGGGGCACTTAAAACAACAGCACATCGCTTGACTTCGGGACATTCTTTGGCATGAAACATATTGGTCGTCACTATTGCTCTGTCACCCCGCTCAGACCCCTGCGTTTCCAGCGACTAACGGCGGCGAAGCTTTGTCAGGGGAAGACCATCTGTGCAGCTGTTGAGTTGTATTGAGATTGGCATTGCAGTGTCTACTCAGGCCAAGCTGGCAGGAATGTGCCGGCACAAACACACAAACCCCTGCCAAGACTACAGGCTCCATCAGGCGAAGTTTAATGATGATGAGCAGCACTCTGGGGAGCTCTCATTATAAAAATAAACAGTACGGACAGTAAATCTGCTCAACAAAAAGGTTAATTGGTCACATATACATAATTGATCACGCTAAAGAGGTCATAGTTGATCATGGTTTAACAAATCCACCGGAGATCTCGGACTTAAACTCAAGGGATCTCGCAGCTTGGCGCGGGGCCAGGGATTCTCCGGCTGCTGTCCAGCAGTCGGGCCCCGGAGGTTCTGCTGCTCTTGCATACCCAACTAGAAACGCCACGTAACATCCTACCAGAGCCATTAAATGTATACTCGTCCATTACTATGCATTCACGTGCAGGAGAGAATTCACTGAGTGACCCACTGGGTTTTAATGGAGTGATCATAAGGGCAAAACTGCATCAAAATCAGTTCAGGGATAGATATATTTCTCAATATAAAAAAAGCTCTTTCAAACTATTTCTGTCAGTTTTATTTACGCCGTTATTGTCCTTATCCATTAACGCTCCAAGCACTTCAGCGGAACAATAAATCGCTCAATGAATTAGATTGAATGCGTTTGGAGCGTATGGTTTTTCTCAGGCACCGGTGCCTGGTTGACTGCCATTGGACAAGGCAATCAAGTATTTGATTGACTGGCTCAGATGCCTGGAATAATGCATTCTCTTTGTGGCTAATCGGTCTCCATTTGCGCTTGCCAGGTTTGCTAATGGAGCTTAGTTTCTTGGTAGCAATTGGTTGTATTTTAAATATTACTATGTGTTTTGCATATTGGTTTAGTGGTTTCTTGCGTCCCGTTCACAGTACAAAATGCAACAGATGATTACGCTCACAAGGATTTTGGAATTCGCTCACGCACTAGAATGAAATAGGGCGCTTTCATTTGCAAGTTTGGCTGGCAAGTTTACCTGTCTACTTGGGCCAACAAACATTGGAATGTATAAGAAACAAGCTTTAGTTGTAGGCTGTGAATATTTGATAGCAACTGCTAAGTGGGGTTCTTGCTTAAAGGGACAGTACAGCTAAAAATGAAAAGTCCCAATTCACCCTCGTGTCATTCCAAACTTTCTTTTTTCTGCACAATACAAAAAGAGGATATCTTGATACCTGCATGGACCAAAATCTTTTGTGATCCACCGGAGAAAGAAAGTCGCGATATGAGGGTGAATAAATGAGGACGGATTTTACATTTTTGGGTCAGCTACGTCTTTAAAATTGAGGCTGAGACACAATTACTACAAACCACACAAGGTCATAAAAACGCATTTGTATTTCCTCAAATACAGCCCAAACTGATTACTAAACTTATATTTTAAAACAATATACAATGACCAACGTTATACTCAGAAACCGCATAAATCTAGAGTAATACATGCAGAAAAAATGTTGTATATATACTTAAAGAATCTTTTTGTAAAGTTACCCAAGTATCTACTATAAAAGATTCAGTACTTTTTTCGTTTAAATGTTATATTCTTTTTGCTTTAAGCCTTTGCAAAGTCAGAAATAATCACAAGAACAAAAAACATGAGTAAAAAATAAATCTGCAAAAGAAAAAAGCCATAAAAGAGACACACTTCTGCCCTAAACAAATCGATATTTCATTAAACTACAGAACGTTTACATCTGAAATGAGGGCGGAGGAGATCAGTCAGACCCGAAGATGTCAAAGCATATAGCAAGTAATTATACATTATAAAAAAACGGACGTGTGTCAGCAAATTGTAGCATTCGGTTTTAAAGTGACAGCCGCCTAAAATACTTGTCTGTCATTAATGCTAATCAAACAACAAAGATGTTAAATAAATGTACACTTACTGTAGCCTATCTGAAAAACTTCTTTAATTTAGAACTCTATCGTATTTGGCCTATTGTTTGTAATTTGCTTCTTTGTTCTTTTTTATTTATATAAAAATAGAATAACATTAATGGTGGGGTTCCTGTCCATTCCGTCCCATATTCCACCTTGAGAAATCTGTTCACCCCACATAAAATACACAGCAACATAATAAGAGAAAACTAAAGGTGCCAATGTTGCTTGAGCACTTTCCCATTGAGAATGGGCAACAAATTCCAATATATCCAGCTGCCCGTTCTCAGTGGGAAAGTGTCCAAGCAACACTGCTCAAAAAAGCTGCTCCGTGTTTCATCACCTGAAGATCTGAGTAGCAGAAACACCATGAATAGCATTACAGCCAGTGCAAAACCTTGGAGTAGCCACAGAGTTTGACAATTACAAAAATATCTTCCTCCATCCGCAAGCATTAAAGATGCACTAACATAGATTACTTCAATTTCCAAAAGAAGACAAATCACTTTAACGTTCCCACCATCTCAAGCAGAAGAGGGTTTTACCTGCAGGTTCCCCTTGATGCTGTCCAGCTCCTTTGATGTTTTGGAGAGTTGTCGTAAAATTCCTGTCCTTTCTGTGAAAACCTCCTTCAGCTTCTTCTCCAGCCCCTCATAGCTACAGCAAGAGAAAAGAAATAGAAAGATGACTTTTTTAAATCTACGACATGCCTGGCAAATTCATTCTGCACGGCAGGTTACAGCAGCCTGGAGCAATTGAAGCCATTGCGAGTGGATGATGAAGTCCAGAAAACATCCAATAGTTCATCACGAAAATCCTGGAAAAGAACTCGTGACCGCGCCTCGAAGTCACGTCAGGCTCTGTTTCAGGATTTCTTGATGTTTATGGCAGCAGACAGAGAAAAAATATAAAAAATATTGGAAACACGTTATTTTTACAGTGCCGTAGTTACACGTTACTACCCGTACTTACTTTAGTGATAAAAGTAAATGATGTATAATTACAAGCAACTAACCCTAACTGAAACTCTATCGTAAGTACATGTAGTTAATAGTACTCAGGACTTATTTGAGTAATTACAATGTAACTACGGCACTGTAAAATAAGGTTAATTTAAGGTGTCAGTGTAATTATACATTTAAGTACTGAGTAATGACAATTAACTATATGTACCTACTATAGGGTTAGGATTAATTGCATGTAATTATGCATAATTTCTAGTTATTGCTATAGTAAATACATGTAACGTATGTAACAATGACACTGTAAAATAAAGTGTGACCAAAATATTTTATGTTTTAAAAGCCACTCGGTATCACGCCTTGTTCCCATTGGCTGTGACTGCAAAAAATACAAAACATCTGGCCTCACCCGCATACAGTAAATATACACATATACATATTTATCAGGACTTCAACACTGTGCCAACCCAAAAAGACAGACACAGCTGTGTATAGCACAACAACAACAAAAAAAACATAACGTGCCATGATTTTCTTTTGTCATCGTCCCAAATACAAATCATAAATAAGTTATGTAGAGTACAGTCAAATGCTTTCAACAAAGGGCTCTTTGCCAAAGCATCCTGTGCTGCTCGTAGCTGAACCTTTATGTCAGGGAAACCAACGCAACTAATCTCCATGATAGGAAAGCAACACCTGTGAAATAAATAAATCATGCTGGAAGGCATCATGCCTATAAAACTCCCACAGAGCGATGTCTGTGAAACTGATCAAGGGTGTGGGCTGGAAGAGACAGAGAGAGAAAAAATATCAAGCTCTCACGTCTAGATTTCAGAGGAGTTGAGCTCATCTGGGGCAGACCTGTGAGAGGTCAATAATAGAGTCTGGCTCAAACAAGGGGTCAAGGTTTGGCTGGTTAGTGTGACCCAGTTAGCCCCTGCTGGTAAATGGTGCAACTGCAATATCTGCCAGAAAGGAGCAAAGCTGTGTGAGTGGTATGGTGTTTGTCCGTGCGCATCATTACTATTATTTCAAAACTCATGTGCCCTACTAATATTTAATCAATAAAACTTTCCTTCCCTCGTGTAGCAGCATCTCTTCTCTTCTCTGATGACGTGTCAACCAATAGCAAACTCTATATTTTACTTTTGCGCAAAACACATTTGCGAATAAAGCAGCGTTTCCATCCCATGTGGTCAAAATCGTCCCTTCCTGGAAAATTGGCTTGAAAAATCTATAATAAAAAGGAGGTTGCTGCAATCTGTAATGAATCCGGCCTGTCATTCTTCATCCACTTACCACCAGATGCTTTTTCACGGACTCTCTCACCGCACTACATTTCCCAGAAGCCCCTCACCCAGTCACTGATCACTGCACCAGCTGCATCTCATTTACCAATCCCTGTTTACCACACCGGCTGCGCCCTATCTCTCCACTATAAAAGCACCACTCACCCACTAGTGGTGTGCAGAGCGAGGCTTCAAGAAACACGGAAACAGTTGAAGCAAATGTGCCGTATTGTGTCGAGGCTTCGAAACTATACCGACACCCGTCTCCGCGGTGACACCTAGTGGTCGATTGCACAACTTTGACAACAAGCTATTAAAAAAAAAAAAGAAAAAAAAAAGTGTTGTGTTTTTGTTAATGTGGTGAGTTTTTAACATCCTCACTATATAACTATAATACATAATAATAATAATAAGTAGGTTATTTTGGTCATGAAAAATGAAAATTAATAAAACAAATCAATCCACAATGTTTTTTTTCTTACAGATTTTTATTCAAAAATATTAATTGCTTTCCCCTCTCCCACGAGGTGAAGATGCATTAACTCCTCTTTTACACTTCGTGGGAGTTGAGACAGATGAGCGATTGTGCGATTTGTTCCCGCCCCTGTCAATCAAACGCAGACTCAGCAAGCATGACACCTGTCGAAACTTTGTTTAGCCACAGTCACGTGACATGGGTGTTTTGAATCACAGTTCGGAGCAGTGATTCCAAACATCTACCCTTCGGGATCTCGACACTGTGTCGAAACGTTAGTTTCGCGTCAGCCATCCCTATCACCCACTTCCAATTTCCGAGCGTTGCTACCCGTGTTTGTTTTCCTGTTCTTTGATTTCTGCCTGTTTTACCCTTTGTCTGATTCTTGCTGCCTGCCTTGACATTTCTGCCTGTTTATTTGACCACGATCCTGCTTATTGCCCATATACCTGTTTGCTGTCTTTGACCATTGCCTGCCTGACTACGACTTCTTTAAATAAACTGCATTTGGATCTCTACCCGCTGACTCATTCATTACACAATCAGAGGAGCGACTGTGGCTATTTTCTTTTGTATGTGCGTTTTTTGAATTTATCCGCATCTCGGCAGGTTATTTTTTTATGCGATATCCCAAAATGCACATAAAAATAGGTGGATGGAAACGAGACTGCTGTTGTGTTCACTGTGATGAGTTCTGAAAAAGTGACCTGAATAAAAAAACCTCTCTATTTTATTATATTAAGCAATATTATTTTTAAAAAAATATATTCTTAAGATTTGACGTACACTATCAAACCATCAAGCGCACTTCTTTAGTGCAAATGCACTAGCAGCATGTGCTCCCTGCGTCAGCCAAGCAGCTGCCATTCGATGATCGAGAATACTAAAGGATAACTTTCTCCCGATAACATCGAACTACTTTGGCTCGAGATACGAACAGCTTCATCGGCACAGCGGTGCAGATAACCACAGAGTCTGGATTATGAGGAATAAATTGGTCATTACTATCACAGGTTGATAATTATGCTGTGACCTCTTTCGACACAGCTGTTTTGGCAGGCTCTCATACGAGAGAGACCACAGAAAGCGTTCTAATGAGAATCAGCCTGTCAGACAAACAGGCTTATAATCGCATGCTGCACTCCACAGATCCTCATTGCCAGCGATCGCATAATTCTGATTAAAGCCACGCCATGTGAAGGCTGACGATAAACCACAATCCTTCTTGAAGAAAAGGTGGTTAGCTGTAAGGATCTGCCAGAAACAATCTGCACACATGAATGCTGATGCTGTCTAAAAAACTGACTGTTCAGGATGAAGGCAGCTTTGAATAACCGTACGCGACAGACAGGGAAACAAGCAGACGCAGACGCAGCCTCATTAGACAGAACCTCCCTACCCACCCAGTACGTTTCTGCGCTCGACTTTGAATTATATGAAACTGATCTTCCTCCTTAATGAAGAAGTGCTGAGCCCTGGTCATCAAAGTGGAAAGTGCTGAGGTTCACAAGTCCAGCGCACGAGCTGCTGCTACGGCTCAGTATGGATGTGTAGGCCTTCGCTGAGGTAGAGATCAGATGGAGTGTGACTGGGCTTTAGCCAATAAGGCAGGACCCATCGCTCCTCATCTTCCATTAGCCGCTGTTGGACTGAACGTTTCCTGTAAAGCTAACAGCTTTAAAGGGCAATTTTATGTGCTTTCAGAGTGATATAATAAAGAAATCGCAGCTCTCCTGAATATTAGAGGGACTGTGTGAACCGGATTTATAGAAGGTAATATATATATTGGCATCTTCACCCTTTATTCAAATGTTTTATTTGTGATAACGCAATTGTCCAGACAGAATTGTTGCCCAGGCTGTCATACAAAGAAATTATGAAAAACAAGAGAGAGCCAACTGAATATTAATGACTGATTATGTTGTAGTCAATGAATGCTTTTTCCTGAGACCATTTTTTTGCAAATAATTTTGTCAGATAAATACCTTAAACAAGTTTAGTCTTTTGTTTTTCCCTCATATTTCAAATATTTAACAAAATAGAATATTTTACTCATTTTTTGGTGAAATCGAACTTGAAGGGTCATTAAAAACCCCCTTTGGACATCACTTTTGGTCTTTTACTTTGTGTTTTGTATGAATCGTTTTAAAAATGTAACAAATTAAAACGCACGTAGCATTAAAAATTTGTAACCATAAATATATCTGTACATTCAATTATAAATTAAGCATGAGCATATAACTGTGGACATGGGAAGACAGGGAAAAAAAACAGTGTAGCCTCAGGAAGTGAAAAAAATGCATCAGTTTTTTATGTTAAACAATCCAGAAAGTAAGACTAGTGCTATTTTTTATATGATATAAAACTAGGTTAAAATTAGCTGTCACACATGTAACTATATTGTGAAGTCAATTTCAAAACCAGTATATGAACATATAGTTATGGAAGCTTGTTTCCACTACTGAATAAAAAATAAAAACCTTCAGAATGGTGAGTTATAAAGTCAGAATTGTGAGATATAAAGTCAGAATTGTGAGATAAACAGTCAGAATTGTGATATAAAGTCAGAATTGTGATATATAAAGTCAGAATTGTGAGATATAAGGTCAGAATTGTGAGTTATAAAGTCAGAATTGTGTGATATAAAGTCAGAATTGTGAGATAAACTGTCATAATTGTGAGATAAAGTCAGAATTGTGAGTTATAAAGTCAGAATTGTGATATAAAGTCAGAATTGTGAGATATAAAGTCAGAATTGTGAGATAAACAGTCAGAATTGTGAGATAAACAGTCAGAATTGTGAGATAAAGTCAGAATTGTGAGATATAAAGTCAGAATTGTGTGATATAAAGTCAGAGTTGTGAGATATAAAGTCATAATTGTGAGATATAAAGTCAGAATTGTGAGATATAAAGTCAGAATTGTGAGTTATGAAGTCAGAATTGTGAGATATAAAGTCAGAATTGTGAGTTATGAAGTCAGAATTGTGAGATATAAAGTCAGAATTGTGAGATATAAAGTCAGAATTGTGATATAAAGTCAGAATTGTGTGATATAAAGTCAGAATTGTGAGCTATAAAGTCAGAATTGTGAGATATAAAGTCATAATTGTGATATAAAGTCAGAATTGTGTGATATAAAGTCAGAATTGTGTGATATAAAGTCAGAATTGTGAGATATAAAGTCAGAATTGTGAGATATAAAGTCCGAATTGTGATATAAAGTCATAATTGTCAGATATAAAGTCATAATTGTGAGATATAAAGTCAGAATTGTGTGATATAAAGTCATAATTGTGAGATATAAAGTCAGAATTGTTAGATATAAAGTCAGAATTGTGAGATATAAAGTCAGAATTGTGATATAAAGTCCGAATTGTGAGATATAAAGTCAGAATTGTGTGATATAAAGTCAGAATTGTGAGATAAAGTCATAATTGTCAGATATAAAGTCAGAATTGTGAGATATAAAGTCAGAATTGTGAGATATAAAGTCAGAATTGTGAGATAAACAGTCAGAATTGTGAGATATAAAGTCCGAATTGTGATATAAAGTCATAATTGTCAGATATAAAGTCATAATTGTGAGATATAAAGTGAGAATTGTGTGATATAAAGTCATAATTGTGAGATATAAAGTCAGAATTGTGAGATATAAAGTCAGAATTGTGAGATATAAAGTCAGAATTGTGATATAAAGTCAGAATTGTGAGATATAAAGTCAGAATTGTGTGATATAAAGTCAGAATTGTGAGATAAACAGTCAGAATTGTGAGATATAAAGTCATAATTGTGATATAAAGTCATAATTGTCAGATATAAAGTCATAATTGTGAGATATAAAGTCAAAGTCATAATTGTGAGATATAAAGTCAGAATTGTGATATAAAGTCAGAATTGTGAGATATAAAGTCAGAATTGTGATATAAAGTCAGAATTGTGAGATATAAAGTCAGAATTGTGTGATATAAAGTCAGAATTGTGAGATAAACAGTCAGAATTGAGAGATATAAAGTCAGAATTGTGATATAAAGTCAGAATTGTGAGATATAAAGTCAGAATTGCGAGATATAAAGTCAGAATTGTGTGATATAAAGTCATAATTGTGAGATATAAAGTCAGAATTGTGTGATATAAAGTCATAATTGTGAATTATAAAGTCAGAATTGTGTGATATAAAGTCATAATTGTGAGATATAAAGTCGCAATTACCGTTTTTATTTAGTACTGGAAACAATATATAGTACCTTACCTAAAGTTTACTTATAGTTTTTCCTAACAAATACAACAGAGAATAAATAACTTCTGTACTGCATTTTTAAACACTTTAGCTGAATAGCTGTGCTCAAACAGAGACGAATGCACCCTGCAGCTGCTGAGCATTATGACCAAACATCTGCTACAAAACATCCCGTTCAGTTGTGTGGGATTTAATGTCCTCTATATATTTTCTGCATGCTTTGAAATTCTTGGTTATGTCAATTTTGCATTAAATATGAATGAGAACAAAAAGGAGGAGAAAAGAGAGATAAAAAGGGAAACGCTAAATGAAAAATTGCTGGGGAAAGCCACATTACTCCTTTTAAACGAGATGCAGTGTTGTGCGCTGGGATGTCAGAGTGACTTTTGTATGCATAGCATTTGCTTGAATATCAAGTCCTTATGCGCTGTCATTCTTTGAGCCAGATAAATGTGACAGCAAGCGATTGGCGGGAATCGCTGTGGCCATAGACAAATACTGTAAAGGTAGAGTAATAATGGAAATAAAAATTGCGATGCAACTGCCCATCTAAATTCCTCCCTTTCTAACATCTGCATAAAACCTTTCCACAGTTGCAGAATGCAAATAAATATGCAACAGCTCATTCAAAATCATGCACAAAAGAACTCAATGCCACAGGGAGGAAATAAACAGAAATAGGCACTTCAGCCCCGTTTAAATGCTTTTCATAAACACAATACATTTTATATTAGTCCACTGAATGACCAGGACAATAGCGTGCAATGCCAAACGCAACAAAGACCAATTCACATGCAAAGCACAAGAACTATCCTGAAATGAGTTTAGACTGGACAGAACGAGAAGCTTTGGTTGCCCGAAATCTAAAATTAGGGCACTTATCATACAGTATAATCTGTTTCTATGAGACTGAGTTTAAAGGGGGCGTGAAATTTCCAATTCATGTTACCATGTTGTTTTCCATTTGCAGTTGCAATGAAATGCTCATCTACAATTCTACTACGCAACAAGCATGCTAACATCTGGAAACAACCTGCGGCCAGTGCGCTCATTCCTGACTCAGTTTCAGTATTCAGACCACCGTCGTTCTGCTTTGCTGGAAATGGCTCGAGTTTGAGCTTTAGAGTTGACTCATAATTGCCGGATATCTCATTAATAATTTGTCCCAGGCGTAATCTTGAAATTGAAATATAATCCATAATGCATTATTGAGCATTTCATTCAGGCACGCAGACGTGACTAGATATGTGCCAGCCACAGCCTGCATGTCCCATTAAATCCTGTTTAAAATAACAAATTAATTGAGGTATTTCCGGAAGGTACAGGGGTTGTTTGCCATAGATATGTTTTGACTCAATTTTCAACTCTAGACATGTGATATGATTCTCTCCAGCTGCTCTCTTGTCTGGTAGGATGTTAAGCTGTGTAATAATGCCCAGCTGGAGGTGTCTAGAGCCCCCAGTATTACACCCAGGCTGGTAGTGTTGTCACAAGATCTGGAAGATTTTTTTCGTAGGCCAATTTAATATCTGGAATACATTTCCTCTCTACACATTGCTAAATATACAGCAGAATACAGTCAGTAAGCTGGTGTATCCTAATGCAATAAATTATGTCCTTGACAAGCACTCTGTGACTATATTTTACATTGTCTAACACTGGTTATTTTTGTTTGCCTCATAGGATTAGGGTGGACATATACACGGTGATGATAAAGAGCCTGATAACACCGTGTGCTTCAATGAGTTTGGAAACGCTGCGCTTAAAATAAAAATGCGTCATTAAATTTACAGGTAGAAACAAAGATGAAATAAAGCCTATTATTGTGGTACACAACAACAGTCATTGAAATCGTCAGTTCGTGAACAATTAAGCCATATCGCTGGAGTGCTGTGGCTCAGAATACAACTGCAATCAGCGATTTGAATATAAATCAGTTTAACACGCAAGAAGTGAACTGTAACGCTGTGGTTGTGTAGGAAAGGGACGACGACTGAATACTTTCAACACTTTAATTATACACTGGAACACAGACAGGAAACTAGAGAACACCATCCACGAAACTTTAAGAACTGACAAGGACTGGACAGACACGGAGGGAATATATACAGATGAAAACAAGAGGATAATTAGCAGGGCACAGGTGACAGACATAACTGATTACAAGACACGGCTGGAGACAATGAACTAATGACGAGGCACACGGGGAACCAAAACAAAGATCACATGACAGGGACTGACGAAAGAAAAACAAAGGAACAGATGACAGGACTAGAATACATGTTACATTAACATTAATTACTAGGGCTGTCCTCGACTAAAGGTTTTTCTAGTCAACTAGAAGAATCAGCGTTTAGTCGACTAATCGAACGTTTATATTAATAAACCATGTAAATCACAATAATGAGCCTTTAATCCCGCATATATAGCCCATAATACACAGCCTAATCAGCATAAAGCTTGCAGCAGAACACCAGCAAAATTAATGATTATGAACGTGGTGTGAAAAAACAGAAGGAGATTGTCGGAACAGTTTAATAATTTATTGATAAACTAGTGTTTTGTGTACTTTAAGCGGCAGAGACGCAGTAGTGGACGTGCCTTTATACACGTTTCGTTTGGATTACAAAATCTGAGAATGTTTGTTTTAGATTTGAATCGGTTCATGTAAAAGAAGACATTGGCATAGATATATTTCTCATGTCTGTGAAGCAAGTATATGCTGAGATTCGGTTCATTTTTGTGACGTTTTGTGAGTTTACTTGAAAGCACATCCTGCTTGTTTTCATTATTTTACAAAAGCACAATGTTTTTTTTGAATTGTGAGTTTGTGAGAAATAAAAGCAAACCATTTACAGTTTCGAATGTTAGATTATTCTTATCTGTGTGACCAAAAAGGACGGCAAATAATCGCGCCGGCGCCTTCATGTCGTGCAGTAAAGCTCGCTCTCCACACAAACACCTGGATACGCGCAACATTTATCTAGGTTAACGTTAGAGCGAGCAGACTTGTAAAGTTGCTACTACTTGCATAGTGATAAGCCATATTTGAGGTCAATAAATGATGAATGATAGGCAAATGTTTGGATTTCCTGCTATTAATGATCCGTCCATCACAGACTGCAAGATTTTGCCACTTCCTGTGACGAACTGACTAATACCAATTTCGGTCGACCAAGTCTCTTCTCATCGACTAACAGCCCTATAAATTACGCAACATTGCTTGTTACTTTTTCTGTTTTTACTCTGCCAACGACTGTTCCACAGGAAGTAGAATCAAATGCTACATGTCTCCGAGCCACATAGAGTTGTTGTGTTTAGTCCCTGAATGAATAATTGAGTGAACGATTCAATGACTCACTCATATAGACAGTCCCTGTGTCCAAACCACTGATTCAAATCAAAAGATTCGTAAAGCTTCAGTGTTTTGAAATCGTCCATCACTAAATATTGTTGAAAAGTTATTTTGGTTTTTTGCCGCAGAAAGAAATATCCTCGTCACCTTATAATATTAAGGTTGAACCACCGTACTCACGTGAACTATTTTAAATGTGTTTTAGCATCTTTCTGGGCATCTGAAAGTGTAAATTATCTTTCTGTCAATAGAGACTCACTGAACCATCGGATTTCATCAAAAACATCTTCATTTGTGTTCTGAAGATGAACGAAGGTCTTACGGGTGTAGAACGACATGAGGAGGAGGAATTAATGACTGAATTGTCCTTTTTGTGTGAACTAACCCTTTAAATCTGACATGGGTGCAAACACAAGCGTTAAATAACCTGATGCTCTGAAAAAGGCTATTTCATTGGAATAAAAAAGGCCCTGGAATACTAGGTTCACAATTCAAAGGTGTTTGAAGCAGTGATCAATCAGCAAAGAGCAAAAAAGAATGAGTGATGCTTGGAAATCGTCCAGCCCCATACTGAGCCAAAAGCAGTTCAGCATGCAATGCTGCAATTTCATCCTACAAATCACAACTCAATATGCCATACTGACCAGACTTGACAGATTGCTCCACTAACATTTTATGGAGGAAAAAAGTCACAGGAGGTACACAAATCACAACTTGCGATGTTTTACGTCCTAGAAAATCTGCATTTGGATTGAATTGAAATTAATTTCAAGTATGATTGCCCTCGTCTCATATTTTCTTGCGCTCGAGACACAGTTACAATACTAAACTGACTAAAATCGTAATCTTGTTAGGCAAGAGTAACTATCCCTGGTTAATTCACTGGGTACGCATTTTAATTATGTCGCATAGATTACCAATATGTTGAGAAGAGTCTTTGTTTCATTCCAAAGGGCAGTGAAACATTAAAAATCAATCTCTTTCCATTACCCTCAGATACCTGTATTGACTGGCTCACAGCATCTCAGCGTTCTCACATATGAGAAAAGACAGCAATCTGACAGAGCCCGCAAAGACAAAAGAATGACCTTTTGGGTTTAGTGTGAGGAAGGGTAAAGTGTCGCTGTGGGATGGTTCAGGGCCTCTGTGCTCCAAAGGCAATTTTCAAAAGCTCGGGACACACGTGTACACACTTTCTCCAGCGAAGCGTTTAGGAGCCCTGCTCTGGTTCAATGATCCTTCTTGGAAATTTAATTTGATTTTCTTTTCTTTTTTTGCCATTTTGTGTTATTAAAGAAGAGGAAAAAAACGTTTAACTATCAGGCGAAAAACGAACCTGTACATAACTGAATCTGCTCCTGGAATGTCGAGGTTTTTTTAACTGTAAAAAAACTGAATGTAAAAAGTAACGAGAAGATTCTGACGCCCATATGTTTTTGAGAGACATTAGATACACTACTGTACATAAGTTTAGGGTCAGTAAAGGTTTACTTTAATCCTTTATTCAGCAAGGATGCGTTCAATTTATCAAAAGTGGCAGTGAACATATTCATGATGTTACATAAGATTTCTGTTTAAATGTTGTTCTTGTAAAATAATAAGAAATATATCTTAAAGTAGCATATTAGAATGATTTCTGAAGGATCATGTGACACTGAAGACTGGAGTAATGATGCTGTTCCACAAGTTTCATTTTAATATATATATATATAAAATAATATAAGTTTTAAAGTGTAATTTTAATATTACTGTTTTTACTATATTTTCGATCAAATAAATACAACCTGGATGAACATAAGAGACTTATTTAAAAACATTCTTATAGACTTTAAACTTTAGAGTATATTTTATCAAACTTGAAGGGAAACACAAGTATTAATCAGTTACAAAACAAGCCCAAATGAATTTCTTTCATTCGCCCACGCTATCTCTCTCCTTGCTATGGAAGCATGTTTCCATTAAAAGGAGAATTGCGACTATTTATCTCACAATTATGACTTTTTTTCAGAATTGCAGGTTATAAAGTCACAACTGGACGTTATAGAGTCAGAATTTGGCAGTTATAAAGCCTGAATTGGAAGTTATAAAGTCAGAATCGTGTGATATAAAGACCACAATTGACTTTTTTCTAAGAATTCTGACTATTTATCTCACAATTATGACTTTTTTTTTTCTCAGAATTGCAAATTCTCACAATTCTGACTTTTTTCCCAGAATTGCGTGATATATTAATTTGCAATTGACCATTCTCAAAGACCCGCCCCCTTTAGTTACTGTTGCTACGTCCGACAAGCCATGCCGCTCTTTCACCATACATCATGTTCTCACGCAGTGAAGAGAGGAAAACAAAGAGGAGATTGACAATGCATCGACAGACAAGAGAGGGCAGGTTACTTTTGATATGAAACAAAGTCTCAAATTTCAATTCTTCAAATTGTGTCATTTTTAAAGAAGTTTAAACAATAAATTGCGAATAGAGTGTCTTTAATGTGTGGTGAAAGATCGCTGTAGCTCCTCGTGAACCGATCATCTTTTCATACTAGTTCATTTATAGCATCAAATAAACATGAATGAACATCAGAAGGAATGTTGTTTCAAGCGCGGAAAGATTTTTCAAGTTCAAGTCCACCGACGTCAATCTACTGCCCTGACTGTTTTGTCGGTCAATCAAATCAACCCCCCCCCCCCGGTCAATTGCAAGTTATAAAGTCAGAATCCTGAGATATAAACTCGCCATACTGAGTAAGAATTGTGAGATAAAAAGTCGTAAATATCTTTTCAATTGTTTTAATTCCATGGTGGAAACAAACTTCCATATCTTGAATTGTATTAAGAAGTATTAAAATCAGTTCATAACCCTAAGTGCCGATGTCACCCAGACTAGACGATTACTGTTCCATCGGGGCCATAATTGTATTTCAAAGATGCACAGTATCAAGTGGCATTCAATCCTTTTACATCAATTTGGATTAAATGAAAGTGATAAGGTGTTCTCAGACTGCAAGCCCGCATGAACACGAGCAGTAAAAATGATTTGCCGCAGCCCATAATGAAGTGTTTTGTGTGTCGTGTGGCGCCTCATTACCGAGCCGCTGCCCAAGGTAAGCACTATGTGTGGCACTGGGGTCAAATCTGAGAACGAAATTGTGTCATTTGCGTAATCAAACCTTTTCAGCAGATGGTTAGAAGTTATGTTAAATGACAGAGGAAAACTTAAGGCCTTGCTGGTCGTTTTGATTACGAATCGGATAATAAGAGCAATTATCTGTTCTTGAGGGAACGAGGCTTCGAAATGCTTTGTTTATTGTTACGTACAGTAGCAGGTAGAGGGAGCCGAACTAAATAAGCATGCCTATCTTCACCTTCCCATGCGGAATTAGACTCAGGCGCAATTTAGAGCGCAAAAAGGGAATCCAACATCCCTGCTTAGCACATATGTGCTTATGGAAGTGGCAGTCCTGACTATTTATCCACAGTATAGCCAGCTCAAAGTGTTCGCTTTTCGCCGCAGGGTTGCACCTGGTTCCTTTGAGAGGAGAAATTATTAACCCTCTTTGCCTGCATTATGAATTGTCATGCCACCTTCGCAATGTACGCATGCCAAGAGGAGTGAAAAACCTCACAAGTCCCGTTCCAGTCAAATGGCAGTCGTTTCCAACGTTATACAGAACGCCAAAGGTCTCTCTGCAGTTCCGACCCCTCATCTGTCTTAGTGCAGATCTGGCTGCATGGGCTGCTCTCCTCCATGCTGTAAGCTGCCAACTTCTGCATTTGCCAATGTTTGCTAAATGAAATCATTCCAAATGTTGATCCCAACCAATGATGTCACTGTTTAGCAGGCCTCGTTCAACCTCAGCTGATCCATCTGCATCAGTGTGTCTACACATGTAAAAGGGAGGGTGAGAGGGAGACAAATGTGCATTTCTATACATCTTTGTAAGCAAATCTTTCTATTCTTGTTTCCCTTTCCTTACTCAAATGCTGAAAAGGCTAAAAAAAATACTTCTCTTGACTAATTTGTTGGTGAAAAGCCAGAATGTAATTCGATGAAAAGCAGAAACCAGAAGGAAAGAAGCAGAAAAGGTTGACAAGTTACTGCTTAAATGAATTATTTCATTTAACTTAATTTGAAAGAAATTACAACTTTTATTTAGCAAGGATACATATCTATTTCAAATTAATGCTGATTAGAATCCTGTAAAAAATGCATCAAAAATATTCAGCACAGCTGTTTAAGACGATAACAATAATTTCCAGCAGCAAATCAGAATATAAGAATGATAATATGTAAGAATATTTCACAATATTACTGTTTTATTTTATTTTCGATCATATAAACACTGATTTGATTAACGTGAGAGACATTAATAATTGTACCATCTTAAATCGCAATGCTGTTAAATTATCTTGGAACTAATATTAAAAAAAATGGCTAACTTTTTTAGTGACATTCCCATTGCAAAAAAAAGGTTCTCTCTCTATATAATGTCTCTGGAATGACTAGACTGGATGATTATTTTTATTGTTATATAGCCAGCTAGTTTACTGAACGAAGCGCCTTATTTAATGTAGTGTGAAAACTGCCACTTGCTAATTGTGACATTAAACTGTTTACCTGTGTTTACTTCAGTGGCACAGCTTACCCTCTTATTGTTTACTTCCACTTTCAGAAATGGGAAAGTGATCCATGATAATCTTCAAGGATCAGTTGAAACAAGAACAACTGATCTGTTGAATGATTGTGACCAGATGTTTTTTGTTCCATCTCTCTCTCTCTTTTCCTCTACGATCCTGTCCCAGCGTTCCAGATGAAATACCTGACGCTGTCAGGAGTGACTCTAAGTGATCCCCAGACTTTTAAAGGCTGATATTTGTGGAAGCATCACCACTAAAGCTAGTGTCAAGACCGGGGGAATGTTGGAGGAAGGGGTAATGGTTTCACTAATCTTGTACGTGCTAGACATCCCATTAAAGTTGTAGGGACAAGATGTCAAGGGAACAATCAGTGACCACTTAGAGCCACACAAAGCAGGTGTCAAGGTTCTTTCACATGTAGAAATGAGAATATCTCTTTGGGTTATCCGCTGGTGTCTAAGAAAAAAAAAAAAAGCTGTGTGGTCAAATTGGGTGTCAACCACAGGTAAAGGCTTGACATTTAGATGTGTGGCAGATAGGCAATAGTCTTCTGTAGGCAGAATTACTTTTGTCATTTGGTGTATGCGAGTATGCTGCCCTGATTCTGATGGGGTGAGTCCTATTAAGAGACTCTTTAGAAAAGGGACTCAAAGCAACATCGCATGATTTGTTCAGAAACTGATCAAACTCAAAAGTCTTTTTGATCACTTCTGAACTCTGAAACTTTCTGAGAGGCGTTTTAAATGATGCTCTATTCACCAGTAAATGAGTCTGTCTGAATGTACCCTCAATTATCTGTCCATTGGATTCAAAAATGGCCTGTGTTAAATGGGCAATACCTGGGTGTCACCGATAAGCATTCATTGTCATCTGACAGCTGTTCATTAGGGTTTGACAGTGTACCAACCTTTTGGGTTAATTCACACTCAGGCTGTCATACTGATACGCACCAGGTGTGTGTGTGAGTTAAGGGTAGGTTATAACCTGTTCAAATGTCTGCCTGAAACCAATCAAAAACCCTGGCAGGAGATCTCATTCACAGTGCTCGATTTCAGTGTGTGAACACAGTGGCGCTTCACATTAACAAGCAGCAATCGATATACTTTGAGCTTTCAAAAAAAAAAAAAATCACATGCTCAGCATATTCACGAGGACTGCTTACATTAAACGGGGGGTGGAAAAACGCCCATGTGTTTTGATGTAATCAGATATGCTCTTTTAAGCCGAGCCTGTGGCCTGTTTTAATCCTGCATTTCAAGAGTGGAAGAGATAAAAGTGTTATTATTTTCAGAGCGCAGAGCTTTTGTTATTTTTTCCTCAAGGGCACTTACTTTCGAAGAATTTGTTTACCATGAACTGAGATGGTGTGTTCAAGGACAATAATTAGACATTTCACAACTCCCACAAGACCAGTATGAGAACATCCCACAGAGCATTTCTGCAAGCAAGCAGTAAAAATACAAGAAAGAAAGAAAGAAACAAAGAGAGAAGAAATTTCTTGTCTTAAACCTACATGACGAGAAGAATATATAAATACAAACATATACATATGCGTACACGCACGCATAAAAACATGTGTATAGACGGCAGGCATGGCACAAGTGTTTTTTGCTAGTTTCAGCCTGACGCAGTTTTCATTTTCTCGTCCAGCGCCACGTTGTTTAATAGCAAATGCACTCGCGCCCATCTGTTCGCCCATTGGCGTGCTGGTCTGAAAACGGGGTGTGTTAAAGAGCATTGTTGGCGTATTGCTATTTTGAGGATGAATATGACTGCACCACTGACCAACAAAAACCTGCTCTAAAGTCAATGGCACAGTATTTATTTGTTATTTAAAAGGTGCGTTAGTAATATGCGCCAACAGGCGGGTTACACACACAGGGACACAGCAGCACACAAACATACCAAATATTAAAACTAAAAGGATTACAATATAAAAGATTAGTATTATGTGCATAAAGATAAAAATACCTATACACTCACCTAAAGGATTATTAGGAACACCTGTTCAGTTTCTCATTAATGCAATTATCTAATCAACCAATCACATGGCAGTTGCTTCAATGCATTTAGGGGTGTGGTCCTGGTCAAGACAATCTCCTGAACTCCAAACTGAATGTCAGAATGGGAAAGAAAGGTGATTTATGCAATTTTGAGCGTGGCATAGTTGTTGGTTCCAGACGGACCGGTCTGAGTATTTCACAATCTGCTCCGTTACTGGGATTTTCAAGCACAACCATTTCCAGGGTTTACAAAGAATGGTGTGAAAAGGGAAAAAAAATACAGTATCCGGCAGTCCTGTGGGTGAAAATGCCTTGTTGATGCTAGAGGTCAGAGGAGAATGGGCCGACTGATTCAAGCCGATAGAAGAGCAACTTTGACTGAAATAACTACTCATTACAACCGAGGTCTGCAGCAAAGCATTTGTGAAGCCACAACACGCACAACCTTGAGGCAGATGGGCTACAACAGCAGAAGACCCCACAAGGTACCACTCATCTCCACTACAAATAGGAAAAAGAGGCTACAATTTGCACAAGCTCCCCAAAATTGGACGGTTGAAGACTTGAAAAATGTTGCCTGGTCTGATGAGTCTCGATTTCTGTTGAGACATTCAGATGGTAGAGTCAGAATTTGGCGTAAACAGAATGAGAACATGGATCCATCATGCCTTGTTACCCCTGTGCAGGCTGGTGGTGGTGGTGTAATGGTGTGGGGGATAATGCACCATGTCACAAAGCTCGAATCATTTCAAATTGGTTTCTTAAACATGACAATGAGTTCACTGTACTAAAATGGCCCCACAGTCACCAGATCTCATCCCAATAGAGCATCTTTGGGATGTGGTGGAACGGGGGCTTCGTGCCCTGGATGTGCATCCCGCAAATCTCCATCAACTGCAAGATGCTATCCTATCAATATGGGCCAACATTTCTAAAGAATGCTTTCAGCACCTTGTTGAATCAATGCCACACCGAATTAAGGCAGTTCTGAAGGTGAAAGGGGGTCAAACACAGTATTAGTATGGTATTCCTAATAATCCTTTAGGTGAGTGTATGTCATAATGGATAGTCATTGCATGTATCATGAATGAAACTGGCTAATTACTTGTGCATTTAAATTGACTCATCAGGTTGAGGGTGTCTATATTCCGCTATGTAAACAGCAATCCGCCATGGTGCAAGTGCACCTGGCTTTTAAAGGGAATGGGAGATGACACTCATATTGTTTTATTGCACGTTACGCCCTAATCACACCCGTGACTAGGTACAACGCTTTTGGACAGCCAACCATTTTTTCCACCGTTAAACTAGCAAAAGTAAATTCGGACACGTACTAAGTGCACCTGCGCCATGCGCTTCAGACCATGTGCTTAGATCGTTAAAATGGGGCCCTTGGTGTTTTTGAAGAATTTCCTAGCCACACTTTCTTAAATACAACGACTGATGAGTCGGAATGACTGATTCACGAATCAGACTGAAACAGCTCTCAAGTTCAACTCACTGATTAAATGATCTAGCAACTCACTGTCTATATATCACACAAAGCTTCAGAAGATTTCGAATAGAGTATTTAAAAGAGCAGCCAGGATATTGTTTGGAAATTCACATCTTGTCCTCTACAAAAACTCAAACAACATGAGGGTGAGTGACTGATCTCAGAAATTGTATTATTGAGTAGACTGTCTCTTTAAGTGCAGTGTAATCAGCACAGACAAAAGATGCACAAAATTACATTTGACAACAGGCAAGCTTTCTTTCCAAAAGTAAACATATGCTGACAATTTTATTAACTTTTGTAAACCCAGCCAGTATAAATAAAATGAAAACATCCAAACTGCAAAATTTAACATACATATGACTACAAAGCCTCCAGTGTTTAAACAATATTATTTACGCACTAAATCCAGCATAAACTCCAGCACAACCTGCATATTTTAAAACGCTCAAAACAGAAGTCTATACTTGAACCCCACAGCGATTGGCCGTGTTTTTCGCTTGAGATTTGCATAAAGTCAAGAACTGCACCGGTTTCTCCGTTCCGCTGTCAATCGCACAATTCACACGTGAGCGAAAAGCTCAACTTCCACAGGAATAAATTGAAAATGTTCGTTCTGCTCCACGCCAGTGGGCATGCACTGTAACCCTTCAGCTAGCTTCAAACAACTGCAAAAACAGGGACGCCGCTTCAGCGGTGAGTTAAAACTACCTCCTCTTATTACATTGGACAGGGACTGGTTTAAAGTCAGGCTAACTCAGGAGCTAGAGTGATGCTTTTGTCTCTCTGCATTACATTCACTTGGGTTCTTCAGTTTGGAGCATGCTGACACATGTCGACAGTGTGAAGGTCAGACACCATCTCCATTCATTCCACTATAACTCACTGGATGGAAATGAAAGCTCAGACTTAATGTGCACAAAGACAAAGTTTACGCACATGCATTGCACACACATACAAACATACCCAGTTTTTTTTAGCTAGTCTGTCTTGGATGAGATCTTTGTTCCTACATATTGAAGCACTTAAAAACACTTTCTAATGATAGAATTAGAAAATATATGAACAATGTCCAACATTGGA
Source organism: Opsariichthys bidens (assembly GCA_037194245.1). Taxonomy (NCBI): domain Eukaryota; kingdom Metazoa; phylum Chordata; class Actinopteri; order Cypriniformes; family Xenocyprididae; genus Opsariichthys; species Opsariichthys bidens. The sequence goes on from CM074278.1 coordinate 30,321,808, forward strand.
CATATTCACTGGGGTTCAACGGATTGAAGGTCCAAATTACAGTTTCAATGCAGCTTCAAAGACTCTACATGATCCCAGACGAGGAATAAGGGTCTTATCTAACGAAACGGTCTGTTATTTTCTAAAAAAACGTATTATATGCTCTTTATGCGTCTTGCACTAGCACTTCCGCCCATGTCAGGCGTGACCTTTACAACGTGATTATTATATAATAAGTGGCGCATAGCTAGTGCAAGATGAGCATGCATGGCTAAAAAGAATATACATTTTTATTTTTTTTTAGAAAAAATAATCGTTTTAATAGATAAGACTCTTATTCCTCGTCTGGGATCATGTAGAGTCTTTGAAGCTGCCTTCAACCCGTTGAACCCGAGTGAAGTCCACTATATGAAGAAAAATCCTGGAATGATTTTCTCAAAAACCTTAATTTCTTTTCATCTGAATAAAGAAATACAGATTTGATGATATGAGTGTGAGTAAATTATGAGGGAATTTTAATTCTGAAGTGAACTAATCCTTTAAATTCTGATTATAGTCAGTGCACAAAGACAAACTCTTTTTTTAACAAACTACACCAAACCCTGAGGAGAATAGTACAAACACTGTTGTGCTCATGCAAAATACATGTCTGAATCTGTCTTGTCAATCATTTTACAATATTACGTTTAAAAACTGAACAGGGCAAAACGGGACATGAAAGCGCAGCAAACCATAGAGAGAGACGTATTTTGAACTGGTGTAGCATTTTTGCCCAAGGGAGAAAACACTGCATCACTTCCCATTAAGATCTACACATGAAATACATGTAAGGTCACACCTGTCATGGCTCTCTCCTCTACACAGGGCCCTGCAGACTGACTAAACCTCTCTCAAAGACTGAGGATGCTGAATGACAGGGGTTCGGACCTTATCTTGGCATCAGGACGGACCTTCATTCAGGCCCCCCACGTCCCCGGCCCTGAGCTAAGCTCATTATGTAAAACACAGCATGCCGTAAGGGTCACATCCTGGTGACTAAACCCACATTGACGATGCACTTCATGTTTTGAAACATCTATTTTAAGCTGACACTGTCTGCAGAGGACAGACGTCGGGCGCAGAAATCTCCAATGACATTGAAACACCCCTTCCTGGCTGCCTTGTTTGTTTCCCTTCACCACACAGGTAGCCCACTTTTGTTGGGCTATTTCTTTCAGGAGATGAGAAGCATCGCAAAAATTGCACTTGAAGTCTTGGGTTTTTAATAAATAATACCTTATGCAATATTTCTAAGCTAATAATGGACCTGCGATCCAGTGGCCCACATGGTGCATCTATATTTTACCAAAGTTAAGGGAAGGGAATCACATACAGAACACACAATTTTAATTTCAGCTCTATATGGCTAAATGTAGGCTGTGCAAAGGACTGAAACATCCTTAAAACCTTTAAATATATTAATGGAAAATTGTGCAATTAATCTAATTAGTTAAGTAATGGCCTAAATGATTAGAAACAAACTAAACAGACTTTTAATTGGCTTCGAGGGAACTTATCATTCCGGCATTGCACGTCTTTTTCATCATAATTCAGAAGACTTGCTCGGCGCACTCGAAAGTAATTGAGGCGATATTTTAAAACTGTAGTGTTAGCAGCTTTTCTAAGATGTTTTTAAAATGTGATGATTTGTTCATGCATGAATATGGAGGATTTTCTCGCTTCACGCTCTTGCATCAACAAACCGAGGGTATTCCTATTTAAATTCCAGCCTAAATTTCTCCCATAGACGGTAATGAATTCCAATGAATATTCCCGGGTTCGTATTTAGTCAGATATGATTTCTTCTGACCTGTTTTCAGAAGTAAAGCCTGACACTGTGATTTAATACTGATTAATTACTGGCCCTCTGTGGATGTTTCCACTGTGAGAGAATGACCTGAGATGAATTACATTGGCGTGTTTAACATATAGCTCTGTGACTTTTCTCATGTGGGTTCAAATTTGTATAAAAACCTGCACTATTAATGAGAGAATCGTGCTCAAAATAAGTCAAATAAAAGCGCAATATCTTGGAAATACTGGCCAAACCAACCATCAGACTCGGTCTCCTCAATAGGTTTTGTATCAGGGCCCAGTTGAACTTTTATCACCCCACTTTTGAGTTGTGTTTGCCCCCTTCAGTAATGGCTGTCCCCCTCAGTGCTTTTCCATCTCAGATGGCCCATCATCCACCCCGCGATCAATTCCTCAAAGTGATTTGCCATTAACCTTGCCGTTGTGATGGACTTCTGTGGCCAGTGGCTGTAGCCCAGCAATTTTTCCGGTTTGGAGTTTGATAGGAAAATAATGAGTGGAATCCCTGTTGTAATCTTTAACAGTAGGGGGAACATTTGCAAGATCCACAGGCTCTAAAACGCTTGAATTACTTGACGGGGTACATTTCGCTGAAAGCCACCGATTAAACCCTATAGAATAGGAATGTCAATCCCAGTTTCCCCAAGAGGTAGGCAGCTAATTTTCCTCTCAGCACAATTATATAAGTCAATTACATGAACGAGAGCAAACAGGAAAAGATTAAACTGTGTTCTGTTGGGTTTACTTACAACATTGAAACTTGATTAAAAGATCAACAAAACAATCAATCAATCAATCTATATACTTTTGTATTTCTACTATTAAAAGGTCAGATGACCCAAAAACGAAAATTCTGTCATTAATTACTCACCCTCATGTCGATACAAGCCTGTAAGACTTTTGGACTAAACCATTCAGTTCAAATGGATTAGTTTTACGATCTCTTTATGAACCTTTTCAAAGTGGTAGTTGCACAAGGAGGGACAGAAAGTTCTCAGATTTCACCAAAAAGATCTTCATTTGTGTTCCAAAGATGAACGAAAGTCTTGCAGGTTTGGTGCAACTTGAGGTAATGAGTAATTTATGACAGAATTTTCATTTTTGTAATTTTCATGGGAGAACTAACCCTTCAAGAGTCACCCGTATAAGGCCTCTTTAAAGCCGTAAAGCTGTAGTTTGTCATTTTCATGAGTTCATTAGCTGATCCAGAGCTTCAAATGAACTGGTCATATAACTGGTGAAAATCATTTAACCGAAACCATTACAGAAACCGTCTCGCAGTCCTCCCTACCATCAATTTTACATTACGTTCTCAGGAAGAATCATGTTTAATGATTATTTTTTCTATTTTTTTTTTCAGAGCAGCAAAAGTACTGCATAGTTATTCCTTTGATATATTGATTTGTAGCTGTGGAATAGAAGACCTTTGTTCATCTTCAGAACACAGATTAAGATATTTTTGATGAAATCCGATGGTTCAGTGAAGTGTCTATTGGCAACAAGGTAATCAACACTTTCAGATGCCCAGAAAACATATTTAAAACAGTTCATGTGAGTACAGTGGTTCAACCTTAATATTATAAAGCGACGAGAATACTTTTTGTTTGCCAAAAATGACAAAATAACGACTTTTCAACAATATCTAGTGATGGCTGATTTCAAAACACTGCTTCGAAGCTTTACGAATCTTTTGTTTTGAATCAGTGGTTCGGAGCGCCAAAGTCACATGATTTCATTAAACGAGGTGTAATAAGTGTTTTCATAAGTAGTCCATTTTGCTAGTTTGATACGCAAACCGAATCACTGATTGGAAATTAATGATTCGTAAGCAGTGTTTTGAAATTGAAATATCGGTCATAATAACATTTATAATATTAAGGTTGAACCACTGTACTCACATGAACGGTTTTAAATATGTTTTAGTGTCTTTCTGTTCATCTGAAAGTGTTCATTATCATTATCACCGAACCAACGGATTTCCTCAAAAATATCTTCATTTGTGTTCTGAAGATGTTCAGTATTTTTTCTCAGTTAATTTTGCACAGCAAGACTTGAAGACTACATGATGTTCTATATATTCCTAACAGCTTTTTCATTTTAAATATTTTTTCATGTGACAGCACCCAAACAAACAAACAAAAAGTTGCAGTTATCTGTTATTTTCACTGTTTACTCTTGTTGTTTTGTCCAAGAAATTGCTTTGCAGCAAGTATACAAGTATAAACTGCCCGAACTCTAAAATTGTGTTCTAGGAAGACAGATAACAAGTCCAGGTTTTCAGCTCTCACAAACAACTTGATTACTCCGTATAAATCACAGAATTTGTTGAAGGTCTGACTAGTTAAAGATATTTTCTAGGACTTAAATGCGGCAGTTCGGCTGACTGCGCTGATGTGTTTTCGCCAGTGTCCACAACTCGACACATTATATTGCCCAAATGCATCTCCCTTAATTTGAGCTCTGCCAACATCACATTTAAATTGTGCTTTAAAGTTAGGCCTCTGTGGAATATGGCTGTGTGAACCATGTAACTAATGTTCCATGAACAGCACATCGTTTGAGCTTCCCTCGCAATGCAACTTGCTTTGGATATTAAAATCCATCAGTGAGTCCTTAGCTGCCATGTAGGTCATGAAGGAGCAGAATGTCTCTTCTATCACCTGCCAAGCAAACTAGATACAGCCAAATGTTTTTTGATAAAACTGGAATATTTCATCAAAAATGTTTGGGTGGTTATTTTTTCACATACCTCTCCCTTGATTTTCTATCCTTTTATATCCGCAAGTCCAATTAAACTTGTAAAGCCTGTAAAATTGTAAGCAAGGCATTTGGGAAGCTTCAAACCAAATAATTGGACGCCTTTAGAAAGACAAAGCTAAATATTACGCACTTTGGCAATAAACATTCTCCTTTTCTCTTCATTTAAAAGTTTATTTAGACATCGTCTGGTTTATTGTGTTCTTTCAGACTGTCGCATCAATAATGGGAGCGTTCGGAGATATCCAGCAGCAACGCACCCGTTGCTTTTGGGTGTATCGCGCAAGCTGTTTTTGTTCACCGAAGAGCGTCAGCCCACCTTGTTCCTCCGGGAGCCGGTCCTGTTTGCTGTGTCTGATGTAAATGTCAGGCTCTTCGTACGTATGTTGCTCTGTTGTATTGAGCATGAATAGCCTCGGGGGAAGTTATGTCACTATCGATCTGGGGATATTTTCTTCACGCTGATGTCCTATTCTTTCTGAATGCAGTTTCAACACAGTTCCAGCACTCTTGTCGGATGTGCTCACGAGGTGGCCCCAGGAAAAATGGTGCAGAAAAGGCCACCATTTAACCAGTGGGAGCCGAGACCCATTTGAGAGGTTCAGCACACTTGAAAGACGGCTTAAAAGTACATAAGACGCAACCAGCGTAATAAAATGAACAAAACATCTAAAAAGCAATCCATAAACTGACATATATCTTAATTGAATTTTCATTTAAAGGCGCAATGTAATGGAAGTAGCGACAGATCATTCTGTGTTGTGGCGTATATATATATATATGTGGCCTTGGTTCCTTCTATCAGTCGTTTGGATGAAGGCTGAATGCGAGCTCAGAGGAGATTATAAGAAAGGGGAAGGATTTATGAGGACAAAATGAATGTCCCGCACGTGTCACCAGTGAGGAGACTTGACATTTTGATTAAAACTTCTGAGGTCTTAACAAAAAAAAAAAAAAAAAAAACATTGATGAATTGTTCACAAAAAGATCATTAATATGCATTTAGAAAATAAACACTTTAAAAAGAAATTCAGGGGACCTGTTACAACAGCTTAAATGCATGGCTGCAAGTAAACAAAAAAAAAAAATCTAATTTAGTGATTCAATTAAAACTTTTAAGTTGCAAACATTATTCTGAGTTCATAATAATGTTGATCATTACATTAACTTAATAATGGGTGTAATTTATACTCACATTTCAGCTTTAATTTTTTTTTTTTTTAATCAAGTTGTAGTAAATTAATGAAATTGTCTTGATAACTTTGGAAATTAGGCAGCGCATTTCTAGTTCCCAGCATGCTTTGTGTAGGACTAGATAAGGAGAATAAATGTTGAAATTAAGTGTTATTTTCTTTGTTTTTTAGTGAAGGGAAAGACATGTTTAATGTTTAATGCTGTTATGTTTGACATTTAAAAGAGTTTCTGTAATGTTGATGTTTTTGTGGTTACGATTGTGCTGAAGAGTTCATACATGAAGGTAAAAAAAAAGTTTGAGTGGGTGGAGGCGGGGCTAATTTGCATATTCATAGAATCACCTTTGCTAAATGAGGCAAGGGTGTAGAGTTACATTCAAGCTATTTTAAGGCATGAAGGCTTTTTTTCCCAAGGAAAAAGCATTTAAATATGTCATTTTGGTGATAAAAGATAAGGGATAAAACTATTGACTACATGGGATCTTGATACGATTCCAGGGCTACAACTACTTATTAAAATTTCAGCTTATATTACAAATGATTAAGTTCATCAAACTCAGTATATTTTGTTGGTTGAACAATTTAATTCAAAGTTGTCATAACTCAAAAAAACTAATGCAAATGGGTTTTTTTTTTAGCCAAAAAAATATTTTAGTGTACATATATTGTAGATAGGGTGAATTTCCATTTCATGCTGACTTTAAGAAGCCAAACCCAAGTTCCTTTGGTATTAGTGGGAAGCTTTTTACGTCTTCGATCAAGGAATCCTGACCAGTGTCTTGCAGTGCTTCGTTGGGGAGGTAGTGGACGACAAACATAGGATTAATAGAATGATTAGGAAGGCTTGTTCGGTTATTGGTTTTGCTCCAGATTCACTTGAGGACACAGTGGAAAAGAGAACAATTAAGGGAAAAATTAAAACAGATTTTGACTTATGAAAGTCATCCACTAAATAGTATATTCATTTAGTGAGAGATTAGTGATGCCTCAGTGTTCTACTGAGCGATTTAGAAGGTCTTTTATTTCTGCTGCAGTGAGTTTGTTTTAATGAAGCTGTATAAATATTGTATGGATTGATTGTAGGGGTGTAACGATACCCTTATGTCACGATTCAATACATATCACCATACTAAACTCACTATATGATATTACTGCGATACTCCAAGACATATGGTAAAAGGTTAAAAAAATGTACTGTTGATTAAAATGCTAAATTTGGTATCACATTAGGCTTGGACTAGGTGTAACCCAACGCACAGGACAATTCGGACACCAGAATAAAAATATTCATGATTCTAGTGCTGAAACACTGACTAGATATATTTAAAATAATGTATGCCCATTTTTCTTTTTGTGGCATTACCACAAATATTGGGTTGCATTCTATTCAACATTATATATAGTAGTATAATGTAGTATTGACGCTCTGTAAACTTGATTTTTTCTCTCACAGTAATTTTCATTTTGGGTGAACTACACACAATACATATGCCACTATCCATGATATGATATTGCATTTTTGTTGTGCGATTGTAATGAATCCGCTCCGTCATGTCCCTTCCACCTGCCACCAGAGGTCGCCCGCTCACATCATGGACTCCATTTCCCATAAGCCCCTCACCCAGTCACTAATCACCCTGCCAGCTGTACTCGTTACCGTCACACCTGATTCCTATCTCGCCACTATAAAGCACACACAGCTCACACTCACCCACTTTGCGAAGTATTGTTTCCTGTAACATTGCTGAGCATTATCTTGTCTTTTGCCTGTTATCCGATCCTGCCTGGTTCTTCATCTTGTTGTCTATCTGCCTGCCTATTGACTTAAGCCTGGAATATCTACAACGAGTTTGCCTTTCCCTTGTTACTGTTGTTTGCTGTTGTGGTGACCATTGCCTGTCTGACTGCGTCTTGAATAAAGCTGCGTTTAAAGCTACGCTGACTCATCGTTACAGCGATATATTGTGACAATATATTGTTACACCCCTAATTGATTGTGTTGTAATGTTTGATTATTTGTGTTGTTTGTGATGTGTAATGGTAAATGAGTTTCCCTTCAAGGGGATTAATAAAGATTTATAAAAAAAATTTAAAAAAAGATTTCTAGACCTGGAAAAATCATGTAAATTATTAAAATTGTAAAAAAAAAAAAAAAAAAAAAAAAAAAAAAAAAACATGGATCTTTCAACAATGACATAATTATTTCTAATTATGTCAAGCTTTAAAATATCTTTGTAGGGCAATTGCTGTTTTTGTAACTACAAAATACTAATAAAATATTTAAACAACTGGAAAATACTCTGAACATTCAGTTTTTTTTCATTAAGTCATTTTTTAAATATTGCCACTCCTAGTTTCTGTAAATAAAAGTTTTAAAACAAGCAGCTTTGTCTCTCTCCTGGCCAACACCAGCAGGGAAGTAAAACACTGATATCAATCTACTGCGAACCAGTCCTATAGAGACTTTTCGGGACCTTTAGCAAGAGCTGTTCGGGACCCCTTCTTTTGATGTTACAGATTGATTTGTCAGTGAGCAGAAGTTTGTGGACCCAAGTGACATGATCCAACTCTAAGTTCCACTAGACACTTCATAGCCATCATCAGGGGGTCTTCAAACACTGTCTTGAAAATATTGGTCTGAGATTTGGAGTCGAAAGGTTGAGAAGCACCAGCCTAAACCATTTTAAATCTTTTTCCCCCGTTATATAACCTACAAGTAACCACTGTAAACAATCAATCCTCTTGTGTATATTCTGAGTGTTCCTAAACTCCAGCAGCCTCTCGCTGCATGCAGAGAACACTGGCTCTCTAAAGAGCAACGCACATTAAACTTCAAATGATCTCATTCCAACTGAGAATTTGGAGCACGTTTAAATTGGCTCCCATTATCAGAGTGACTCATTTCTTGTACAGGCTATGCAAAGTCATTACCAGAATTCTCGCCACAGTGTCAACCCAAATTGGCGCTCTAAATGTACCTGGTCCCACTTTCCAAAGTGGAAAACGTCATTTATATTTAAAGGTTTTTGCATTTTAAAACAGAACAATTGTATTTTTATAATAAAGGGAAAAGCAAAGTCAACATGTGGCAATACTAAGAGAATTATGCGTGAGATACCCTTCACAGGTAATGCGCCAATGTATTCAAACATTCATATAAGTTGGTCCTTGACAAGTTATTAAAGATAAGGACTATAAGGAGTCCCTCAGGATTCTAGTGTCATCCTTTATATTAATGATTTCCTGGAGAGAGAAACTTGTTCTGCACAGGATTCATCTTGCCAAGCTATGCTTTGTTTGATCGACATCCTCTTTGTTCCAAAGAGTTTGCATTTGTCATCCTCCAGCAGCACAGGTAATGATCAGACTGCATGATAATCATAACCACTGTCACTCCAAAACATATGACATATTATACATTACGGCATTTTTCTTTCTCCTGAGACATTTTTTTTCTCCATTGACAAAAGGCTGTGATTACACAGCCCCTGAAGGTTGGATATTAGCTTGAGCTGTTATTGGTAATGATTAACACCTTTGCTCAATCATTTTTTTTTTTTTTACAGAAATACATCAGTGGTACATAAGTCGGTTGAATATTGTAGCTCTTTGTGCCCAGATTCAATTAAGCCATGCTGGATAAAATAGCATATTCCAGTCTAGATCAGTTTTGCTAGTTTTCTGAGCAGTAAAATCATCTAAACACCAATTAAATGTTATAATGTTTTGTCTTTATGAGAGAGTCAAGGAATGATTCATTCAACCAAGTAGTTCAAAATGTTGATTCATACAGGAACGAAACTGAAATAGATAGCTGCATCCAAAATCGCATACTATAAAGCAGTATGTGAACAAAGCATGTCCAATCTAAAAAATGCTGGGTTAAAAACAATCCAAGTTGGCTGAAAATGGACAATAGACATTTGACCCAACCGCTGGGTGGACTGTACGATTTAAATGAAAAATAACATTATGAAATTGCAAAGGCTGCGATTATTTATTTTTTTATGCGCAGCTTGTCAGTGAAGTACGGCTCCAAATGCTAATCCATCTGAAAGCACTGTGAGTTTAGTGTACATTTGAAACAGCAGCGCACGTCAAACATCTTTCCAGACATGAACATTTATTAACGACTTCTCAAACAACTTTTAATAACATATTTTTACTTCAAACTCTCTTTATAATGATAGTTGAGCGTCTGTGAGATAATGTGGCTTCATACACAGAATAAGGCAGTCGTGTGTTTATTAGTCATGTTTAATCAATCAAAGCGTTTAATCAATCAAACATATGACACGTGTTCTTCTGCTGCAGGGCATATTTTGAGTTTCTGCGCAACAGTGCCCTCTGGCTTTCAGACGGAGAAGCATTTACTACCGATCACAGAGACGTACAGCTCTGAAAAGCTGCGCGTTAAATAATCGCAGCCTTTGCCAAATCGTGTGCGATTTAAACACGGTAAATCGTGGAGCCCTAGTGTACAATATTCATAAAAGTGAAGGCGGACAACCTACTATTTCCGGCGAGATTCTTACGTGTGCATCCAATGGTAATTGTACTATCCCATGAGTCCAGGATTTGTGAATAGAACTGAAGCAATACAACTGACACATGGCCACATGATAATGACAACATGATGAATGTAGTACACACAGAATACATTCATAGCAAACACATTTCTATTATATAGAACTTGAGTGTCCTTGAAAGGGAGTCATTGAATCATTCATTCATTCGATTCATTTAGGAACAAAACAAATGACTATCCCGTTGTGTCATAAACGATGGTGGGGAAAGATTTTTTTTTAAAAAAGTTCTGTTAAGAATTTGCGTGTTCACCGTGAACATTATCTGGGTTGACTGAACTGAACTGGTTTCTGGAACCTAAAAATTGTGACTATCAACCAAGGGGTCAGGGTTTATGTGACACTAAGTTAATCCTGCTTTCTGGAATACGCCCAGTTAAATCTGCTTTAGCATCATTTGGAAACTACTTTCAAGAAAAACAGGCAAAGTAACTGGCAATATTGGGTCTAAGATGTAAGTTACTCGATTTCAACATCTTATTTATTTTCTTCTACAGCTATATCACATTTGCAATCATACTTTTTTCTAAATGTGATCACAACAGTCTTGCTCTTGATATTGCTTAAACAACTTAAATAAATGTATAGTTTCAAGTTGTTTTAATGAAACCTTTTACACTGCACAAATGATTTTATTGAGATCGTTAAATCAACTTTATATATCGTCTGTAATTTAAACTTAAATTTATGCATGAATTAGCTTTTTTAAAAAATTAAGTTGTAGTAACTTAATGAAATTTTCTTGATAACCTCAGAAATTAGGCAGTGGATTTCTAGCACCCAGCATGCTTTTTTTTTCTTTTTCTTTTTTTTTTTACAGTGCACATTTAGCAAACTTCAATTACAGAGGCTAAAAATGAAGACCCTTACATCCTAAATTGCCCAAACAGGAATATATCACAATAATCACACCTTTTCAGTGAGCTAAAACAGCATGAAAACAACACTGCATAGTTACACTACAGAACAAAGCACTCTGTGATGCTTACATGATAGCTATGACTCATCATGCAGACTACACAGTCAAAGAACTTCATAGGAGCTCAACAGCGATGGATCCACGCATACACTCAAACCCATTGCGAATACGAGGAGTTTGCTCAGTAATTTGGCTCTGAACAAGCACATTTGTTCAGTATTTGGTCATGGTGTGGAAATCAGACACAGAAATCCTCTGAGGTCTACTCTGTCCCAGTACAGCTGCTGTGAAACTCCATGCTCTAAATTAACAGCTAAAAAGGGCCATCGGTTATACGACTTTCCATAGTTTTACTAGGCTATTTTCATTTCTAAGGTTAAGTGACTCATAATGTTTACAATAGCTTAATGTTATAGCGTTTCATTCATTTGATGAAAATGTCTAATAGCGTTTTGGAAAAATACTCTTCTACTCTTGTTTAGTTGGTGTTTCAAATCCTGATATGCTTCATTTTCATCATAATTTTATCTAGTTAACATTCACTTTCAAGCTAATGGCTGAAGCCACTTAAGAGGCATGCATAATTAACGATACAATAATCATTCAAAAGATTAGGTTATTGATGCTGCCCTATACATAATCTATAATTGCTTATTTCTTTCTCATAACTGGCCTGAGAAGTTAACACCCTTTTTTGATTATGCCCTTTGATGAGTTCTCAAGAATAAGTGCCAGGTGCTGTACCATATCCAGACAAGCTGCAGTTTCCCTGCCAACAGTGGGCAAGAGAATAATTAACTCGGCGTCCCAATTAAAGAGACACAATCCTGGGAGAGCATTGAAAGACGTGAACCAAATAAGGTAGTGTAAACTCAACAGGAGCAGCCCGAAAGGCCCAGATAAATACATTAGAATGAGAGCGGAATCAGATAAAAGACACAGTAAAGAATAGAGGGCAAGAGGGACCCAAATCTAAAGCAAATGAAAAGAGGCTGAAGGGATAAAAGCTCTCCAGTAATGACCATTTCACTTATTCCTGGCCTCAGTTTTGCTTTCAAAGAGCTTTGTGGTGCTGTGGGGAGCTTAGGCTCTTTGTAATATATAACGCATTATATACTGCCGATACTAAAAACATATTGCGTAAAACAGTAGGTATTAATACACACGCTATATGTTTAATTTCATCTTATGTTAGTATCTTGGAAATAAAATTTAAAAAGTTCATTTAAGTCTTAAACCCGCTTTTGGTTATTTAAGGGTGAGTTGACCCAAAAAGGAAAATTCTGTCATTAATTCCTCTCCCTCATGTCGTTCTACACCTGTAAGACCTTCGTTCATCTTCAGAACACAAATGAAGATATTTTTGATGAAAACTTGATGGTTCAGTGAGTCACTATTGACAGAAAGACAATGAACACTTTCAGATGAACAGAAAGACACTAAAACATATTTAAAACAGTTCATGTGAGTACAGTGGTTCAACCTTAATATTATAACGAGACGTGACGAGACGTTTTGTGCGGCAAAAACACATAAACACACAACTTTTCAACAATATCTAGTGATGGCCGACTTCAAAACACTGCTTCGAAGCTTTACGAATCTTTTGTTTCGATTCGATGGTTCGGAGTGCCAAAGTCACATGATTTCAGTAAACGAGGCTTCGTTACATCACAAGTGATTTGAAATTTCAATACTTCACGTGACTTTGGCTGTTTGATATGCGAACCGAACCACTGATTCGAGACAAAAGATTCGTAAAGCTTCATGAATCAGTGTTTTGAAATCGCCATCACGAGATATTGTCGAAAAGTCATTATTATGAGGTTTTTTTGCCGCACAAAAAGTATTCTCGTCGCTTTATAATATTAAGGTTGATCCACTGTACTCACATGAACTGTTTTAAATATGTTTTAGTATCTTTCTGGACATCTGAAAGTGTCCATTGTCTTTCTGTCAATAGAGACTCACTGAACCATCGGATTTCATCAAAAATATCTTCATTTGTGTTCTGAAGATGAACGAAGGTCTTACGGGTGTAGAGCGACATGAGTAATTAATGACAGAATTTTCATTTTTGGGTGAACTAACCCTTTAAGTTTTGGCAAGCCTACCAAATAATGTGTCAAAAAACATTTGTCACAGTAGAAACTGAAGGTCAAGTCAAACACACTGCATTGTGGGAAACAGCATTGAGGATTCAGTAAATGTGCTACTGCTTATTTTGGCAAATGTTGTAGGTCATCTATGCATTCTGAACATATACTGCAGCAATGGAAAGAGTGGTTTGTTAGTACACTGCACGATTTTAAAAATTTAAAACCCATCTATTTTCTTTGGCTTTTAATTGTAGCTGATTTGTTTTGTGTCTGGTCTGGTCTAGTCTGTTTTAATTTATGCTGTATATTGTGCTAAATGTTTGATAATATTTCACATATTGTACAGCACCTCGGTCAACAATTGATGTTTTTAAATGGTGCTATATAAATAAAGTTGACTTGAGTTAGTATTCTATTCCAAAATAGCCAGTAAGTATATTTCCCTCCTGACCAAAAACAATATACATTGATCTTTTCAAAACATATCAGAAAAATGTGAAAAAAGGCAGTACGACCAAAATAAATAAAATAAAAGAGTTGGGGAAATGAGATTTAGCCTGATTTAGACAAACACCCAATTAATGTCACTGTGAGAGGGAAGACTAAATCAATTATGTAGTAACTAATCATGAATTCTATTGGCAAAAATATATGCTTGTGAGTTATTTATTATGGTAGGCCTCTGGGGTGGCCTGCTTTAATAGGGGGAATTGTCTATCTTGATTTAGTAAGATACTTCCTCTTCTTTTACTGTATAAAGGTTACCGAAAAATCCAATTAACACTAAATCTCATCCTTGTGAGATGTTTAATGGGTTAGAAAAACTACATAGAACAGGATACAATTTATTATCACATGAGCATAAAGGTAAGATGGTTAATTGTACATTCAGTAACGTTTAAATACGCTGTACTGTATGTGATTCCAGTGCTTGGATGAATGATAATGATTAATAATAGCTTGCCTATTTGTAAAAAATGCCTTTTTTTTAAGAAAGAGGAATGAACTCTCATTTACCAAGTAAATTTCTTTAATTTGTTGCATGTTCCTCCAGCACAGCCCTCCAAAAAAAATACTAAACCCTAAAAATACTCTCAAAATAGCATATAAAAGTGTCTTTAAAATTCAAAGATTTACCTGTCAGCTAACAGACTGAACAATAAATTGGTTAAATCTATTATGTAAGTGCCCTCAAACGCTTTTTTATTAAAAGAACTAATTATGAAAATTAGTTCATGAACCCGACTACACTGTAAACGATAGTAGGTTACAGAGGAGACTATAAAAGCACAATATCACAGAGTTTGAACTTAACCTGATACCATTTGCAGGACTCAGGCTTGTTTTGACAGATCTTTACAATCTTTTGAAGAATTGAGGGATCAGACCTCTTTTTACCTTATATTATCTGGCTCACACCTGCATGCAACCAGAGTTTGGCCCTTAACATCTCTGTTGTCAGCGTGTAATTTGATATAAGCTGGGCAGTTTGCAGCAAAACATGAGATTGGTAAATCCATGGCAGACAGGTAGTCAATATCTAAACAGCAGTCAAGCTGTGACCAGCTGCAAAAGAACCAACTTGGAATAAGGAAAAATCAGAAGGCAAAATGGAGGGCACAGAAAGGAAAAATAAAAATGCCAACATGGTCTTTTCACTCAGATTCAATGTTAATTGCAAATAATGCCATGTTAGGTCCTCAACAAATCATGCTATTGTTTTCAATTCGTATTCTGCTCATCAGTCCATTGTGATTTAGAGGGGAGAACACATGCTCTGACTCATTTAGATCACCTCTCATCAATGCACTGAGGCAGAAGCTCACACAGCCAACATAAGTCATCAGTGAAATCAGTGGAATTTATAATTTTTTTTTGGATTGCATCCCTGCTGATTTCCATGATAGAGCAGCTGTGCTGCTTTTTGTTCCTTCTTTCTTTCTCTCTCTTTTTTTTTTTTTTTTTTTTTTTTTTTGTGATGTGTGAAATACAAAATGAATTGATTCTGACCATTGCTGGAATATTGGAAAAGTTGTTTCTCTCTAGATAGCACTTACGCTGAACAAGCTGGAAACACTGATATTTGATCCAGCCAATTAATCCAAATGGCCCCAGTTCCCTGAAATGTTTTGCGTGTTCCAAGTAGACTGTAAATTGTAAATTTATTAGTGGTTAGGATTTTTCAGTGATTCTTTCTACAAGTTACATCATTTTGCCAGTAGGTGGTGACAAGTTACAGTTTTTATGAGTGAGTCATTGAATCAATTACTCAACCATGTTTCACTGAGTCATTAATTAACATAACTAGTAACTGTCTATATGAATGAGTCATTGAATTATTCGCTCAACCAATTCCAAAACACTGATTCACACTTACTGTGTGTTAATTTGACTCTGATTGGAATATTGGCGTTTTCACTGGCTGAGTAAATATAGACTGGTAAAATAACTGGTAATGTTAAAAAATATAAAGTTAAATTGAAATATAAAAGACATTTTCACTCACAATTATCCTGATGGTCTTAATATCGCTGTCAAAAACAGTCGGCTACAAATAAATAGGATTTGAAAAGTTTCAAAGTGTATCCTTGGTTTTACATTTGAAGTATGGAAGCCCATTTTCATCAGAGAAGAAAAAAAATCACCATTTTGACTTTTTACGTCATAATTTACGTCATCTCATAATTATGACTTTGTACTCTATGTCAAATTTGACTTATTTCATAATTGTTCTCACGCAGTGCAAAATACATCACGGAGCAAAGAGAGCACAGACGTGTGACAGACAAGACGGAACAGGTTACTTTTGCTATGAAATAGAAATTCAAATTTTGTCATTTTTAAAGAAGTTTAGACAATAAATAGCGTCTAGTGTCTCTTTAATGTGTCGTGACAGATCGCTGTAGCTCCTCGTGAAGCGATCATCTCTTCATACTAGTTCATTTATAGCATCAAATAAACATGAATGAACATCAG
The DNA here is from genome assembly GCA_037194245.1 of Opsariichthys bidens. Classification (NCBI taxonomy): domain Eukaryota; kingdom Metazoa; phylum Chordata; class Actinopteri; order Cypriniformes; family Xenocyprididae; genus Opsariichthys; species Opsariichthys bidens. The sequence continues at coordinate 30,338,171 of CM074278.1, forward strand.
AAGGAATGTTGTTGCAACCTCAGAAAAACATCAGTAAACACCATTTTTCAATTTCTACTAACTGCCCTGACTGGCTTTGTTGGACAAAACGGCGGATTCGGCGTTCTGATTGGTTAGATCGCCTGTCAATCAAACAACCAGCGAAGGGTCAATTATAACTTACCAAAGCATTTTATTTCTTATTTGGCAGATATGGGCATCCATAGTGAAGTCTTATAATAACAGTAAATTCTTAATTTGTAGTATTAAGTGTGTACTTTTCATGTCCAGATAGTCAAAAGCTGTCTATCGGTTTCCTTTATGGTTAGCTCTGAAACTAAAAACAAAATTTCCAAAACAAGGACAGGTTTCACAGCCCTTATAAGACTGCAACGGACTACAAGGAAAATGATGAATTAAACATACACCACCTAGAGTGCTGTATACTAATGCAATTGAGAAATCGTCCTCTCCACCATCGACCCAGCTTGTCTGGAATTCACCTGCAGCGCATCCTCATCCTCTTCATTTAGTCAAGCCTTAGTCTATTGATATCATCATTACTCTCACTTCACCAGAGCCTCTCCAGAATCATAATTATGACAGCACTCAGGCTCGGCCTCGGATCGCGACTCCAAATGCTGTCAGTAATAGGTCATTTACGGGCCTCTCTCACTGTGCTCCACCGCAGCCAATCAGACACCAGAACTGTGTCGGTCCCTGCCTCCAGGCTCAAGCTCACCTCTTCAGACTGACATTTATGGGTTTGAGATGGAGCCTCGAGGACCATCACGACTAAGACGAGTCTTAAAGATGGACTCCGTGTGAGTGGGTTTTATTTAGTTCTGTCGAAGGGACCTGAAGGCTCGGAGGCAACAGCTGTTCCCGCAGCTAACTGTGACTAATGTTGCAAAGCTGTGGATGTGGAAGCGAGGAATGCAAAGCTCTATACCTTCTGTTGGGATAATCCTACAGCAATGCTACAGTACGGTCAGTGATGATTCGTGTTGTACAGAAGCCAATGTGCAATGCATATCGACATTGATGGGCTCAAAAGTAAATCCACAAATGTTATTCCAAAACATTTGCATATTTTTGCATTTTTATGGATCGTGTCATGCTGCTGCCTGGGTCCGTGGGTTAGTATTTGACCACATACGCCAATCTAGGTCAGTGAACGAGCGGATGGGTTCCCATGGCAATGGGGCCGAGTAAATTTAGTCATCGACCTGCGTTCGGCTTTCTCTCCGCCACTAGTGTTGAACTCTGGCTCTCAAACATCCATTTTGAGGACAAAGCGTGTGTCACCATTGATGAGGTGCTGCATGTTATCAACACATGGGTCTAGGTGATGTGATTACTCTAGATTCAAAGGTCGTATTTGCGGACGCCACAAAGGCCGGGATAATTGTATTCGAGTTGGACCCATGGCCCTCAGAGATTGTGACACACAGCTGGGGTAGTGTCTGTGACCCTGCACGTTTCTGGGTCAGCGTGCAGCTATCATTGCTGTAGTTCTGGCGTGAGCAAGACTACAGAACAGCATCCCGCAGTGCCTTGGATAGTGTAGGCGGGTCTTTTCTTACTCTGGCTAAATATCCGAGTTGAATCATGACCTCAAAGTCTGACCCAAATGCAACAACCAACACATTAGTAAGATCTGAAGCCGTACGGTGTTACGCAACCCCATCATTAGAAAGCGAGACTAAATTCAATGCGGTACAAATGTGAAAGATATTACTGAGGGAAAGCGGCTGAAATTAAATCTGATACCTGCAAGGCAAAGAATCCTTTTAGTCATTTGATTTGCCTCTCTTACTTAAACTCAAAGAATATCATGGCTTCTGCGAGTAAAATGTCTTTTAAAATCACATTTTTTGAGACAACTGTACAGGTGGTAGCACCTGTATGGTTCCTCGTAATGAAACAAAAGTCTGATAATGTTTGGAACGGGGCAGCCGAGATTGGTTTTCTTACGAGGAGATAACACCAAGACCTTGCTGAAGGCTATGGCATGTTGAATCTAATTTTCAAACTGGGGCAAGCTAATGGATTGTATGAAAAACAAAGGAAGACAATCATTTTGGGATTAGAGAGCCTCCTGTCAGATACACAAATACATCTATACAAATCATCTCATTCCACACCCGTAAAACCAATCACAAACAGACACAAAAAAGCTCACAAACCATCAGTAGAAACACTGCATGCCAAGTTTCCACTGGCAGGTTGACAACTGCCAGTGAGGTAACAAAGATCAGCGGGTTTTAGGAAAGAAGCATGCAAAACACGCTGGGAGATTTGAGCAGGTGCCGTCGGAGGTTAAGCTGATTAAGACAGACCTGAGATGCCGGTTTTGTCACGGGTCCAGTATATTAGGTACTGAAACAGCAAACAATCAGATATTTACAACCCAATCTTAGGAGAAAATGTAACTTACAGGATTAGTTCGCTTTGGAATTACATTCCCTGGTAATTTCCTCACCCTCATGTCATCCAAGATGTTCATGTCTTTCTTCAGCTGAAAAGAAATGAAGGTTTTTGAGGAAAAATCCAGCATTTTTCTCCAAATAATGAATGGACTTCAATGGGGTTCAACAGGTTGAAGGTCCAAATTGCGGTTTCAGTGCAGCTTCAAAGGGCTCTACATGATCCAGACGAGGAATTGGAGTTTTTTTTTAGTGAAACGACTTGTCATATTCTTATACTTATATTCTATACACACACATAGTCTTTGCATGTTCGCTTTGTAGGCACTGGATCGGTACTACCTACATCACACGTGACCTTTCCAACATGATTACGTAATGCGTCGCAGAGCAGTGCAAGATGAGAATTTGTGGTTAAAAAGTATACAATTTTTATTTTTTAGAAAATGACCGATCGTTTCGCTAAATAAGACCCTTACTCCTCGGCTAGGATTGTGTAGAGCTCTTTGAAACTGCATTAAAACTGGACCTTCAACCCTTTGGTAGCCGGATCCGGGAATGTTTTCCTCAAAAACCTTATTTTCTTTTCGACTGAAGAAAGAAAGGCATAAACATCTCGGATGACATGAAGGGTGAGGAAATTATCAAGCAATTTGAATTCTGAAGCGAACTAATACTTTAAGATTTGGCGAATTAGTGGCAAATTAAAGTTGCGTGAAAATGTAACATTTTTAGAAGAACCTAAGCATGAAGGTCCTCCCCTAAACCTCACCCTCAGTTGGGCTTAAGCAGATTGTAAGAATTGTGTTGAATTATGAATTTGCAAAACTGTTATGAATTGGCATGAAAGTGCGTTGGACCTTTAGTTTACACTGTAGATACAAAATGTGTGTCTTGAAAACTGAAATTTCAGACATTACTTATACAATTCCCTTAGGTAGTCATAGGTGAGATATGACTGTCAAATGATCACCCAAAGGAATGGGCTTCCTCATCTGCCAGTCTTTCTTGACAGAATATGCGGAGACAGCAGCTCCCTGAAATATAAATATGTACTCAGAGTACCTTAAGGGTCGATCTAATCAATAAGCCAGTGGGAGCTCACTGTCACATTAAATTTGAGGCCGGAACGCTCACACAAAATGGGTGGCTCCGATTTGCTCACCAGGAGCTCAGACTTCCCAGAAGGGAGGGCATTGACAGGCGGTTATCCACTAATTCAGAGATCCTTGTCAATCACTGTGGGACAACAAATACATAGGTCTCGTTAGAACTGCACCGAGAGAGATAAAAAGGAGTAAATTGAAAAAAAAAAAACAATCTTGAGTTTGACTAGTAGAGAAAATTTCATCCCAATCAATCAATGTCGCTCTCATTATGTCATTTAGTTTCATGGCCATTGGTTTCAAAGCCATGTGCTGTTATATTTTCAATTAACAAAAAAAAGTTCTGTAGAGAATCTTTTCGAAAAGCGTCCATTCGACCTTCGACACTATATTCCACGTCTTCTGAAGACATAGCTCTTAAATATGGTGCACGCTGGATGTCTATACGATCGAATGTGATTGGTTCTCGCATATATTGTAATAAAACGGCATGATATCCAACCTGGTGAAGATTTCCAGGAAATAGTCACACTTACTGGAAAAAAAATTAAGGTTCTTTATTGGCATCAATGGTTCCATGAAGATCCTTTAACATCCATGAAACCTTTCCATTGCAATTAAGGTTCTTTATAATGGAAAAAGGTTCTTTAAATTATTAAAATATTCCACACACTAAGAAAAAAATGGTACTTTTAATATATGTCCACTGAAAGATACTTTGGGGAACCATATATGGTTCTTCTATGGCATCGCTGCACAAAATGTATTTAAAATTTATGTTATTTTTAAAAGTGATGGATAAATTCGGGCCTGTTCATCACACAAAGCCACTGAAGACATGGAATATGCAGCGAAAGTCACAGACAGACACTATAAAAACGGAAGAAAAATATGCTTTCTCCACTTGTGTTCAAAAAAACGGAAAAAGGGCTTGGAACAATATTAGGGCCGGTAAGTAATGGCGTATTTACCGTTCAAAAGTTTGGTGTCAGAATACATTTTTTTTTATGGTTTCTAGAAGAAATCTATGTGCAAGCATATGTGCAAGCTGCAAGTGGCAGGGAAAGCTGGCACTCCTGTGGACACCACATATCAGTGCTGATTGCACCTCACAGTATTTCCTGATTATCCTCCCATGGGCTGACAGTGGCATGACTTCTCCTGTAGCGTCCTTCTTTCTGTAGGGAACACCTGAGTAGAGTCCCCTACTGGAGCGGAAACCGGCGAGCGCCAACCTTTCCGAACCCCTGCCAAGGAACACATATGTCTGCCTGTTTGCTCACTAGCCAGACCTTGAGGCAACGGGATAGATAGCGACACTGAGTTTTTAGTTGTATTCTTTCTCTTTTTTTATAGGTCTCCTATTGCAGCCCACAGAAGAAAATGATTCACAGACCGAAGAAAACATTTGGTCATACAGTCTCCCTGGAATGTTGCTGCAGAGTCTGGTCAAGAATGATAGTTCATGGTTGAATGAAGCTGGACATATTGTTATACTGTCCTCAAGACATATCTGCACAGTTATATTGAACTGTGTACTTGTCTCTGAATCAAGCATCTGATTCCCTGAATCTGATGTGACATATTGCATAAGCGATTTGACATTTAGGAACTGGCAGTAAAGAAGAAAAATAAGACGAAATCATTAGAGAAACAAAAAAGGTCTTTAATGCTGGTAATTCTACCCTCACAACCTGTTGGCACCTTCTATGAATATTTTCCTTTGGTCTTCAATTGTAGTGTTGATTTCATTCCTCAAGGTCAACCATTGCCAGTGTTATTAAAGAAATGAATGTGTTTGTATACTTTTAACCTGTTAGAAAATTTGTAAAAACAAAACAAATCTCAATCACGCTTTAGATTAGGGTCCAATTCTCACTGAGAACTAAACAATAAATACGACTTTTGCCTCAATAAACTCCTAATTCTGCTAATTAATAGTTAGTAAGGTAGTTGTAAAATTTAGGATTAAGGGATGTAGGCAAAATGAGAAAATAATATGTCCTTTATAAGTACTAATCAGCAGCCAATATCGCAATATTCTAAACAACTAGTTAATAGTGAGAAATGGACCCTAAACTAAAGTGTTACCCAAAACTCATATTTTTGTAGCATGGTTGAAAAAGTTATTTTTTATTCATTGGCTCATATATACTAAAAAATGATGGATTAAAAAAAAAAAAAAAAGAAAAGACAAATGGGTTGAAAATGGACAAACTCAACAATTGGCTTGAAAAAAAAACAACAAAAAAAAACAGCAGTTGGGTTAAATATCTGGCCAACCTCCTGGGATAAAACGACCCAATCGCTGGTTTTGTCCATTTTCAACTTTTTTTTTTTTTAGAGTGAACTATTTAATTCGACCTCCTGAGAAATTGCAATCGGCCTCTTTCTATGCATCTCGATAAAAAATAATAATAATAATAATCATTTTAAAGAGTTTTCGGCCCTCGTATCCTACAGTACTCGTGGAGAGTGCCAGTTGCTAAACAGAGATAAACGGACATTCCAATGAACCCACTTCCATCACATAAAACTTTTCATTCCGTTCCTTTATATTATGAATTCAGTGCGGCAGTGACAACACGGGTTCAATCGCTTAAGCAAGTGTTAGCTCAGTGTACAAAGAGCATCTTGGGAATTCAGACAGATGGCTAAGCAGTCCTGGATATTTGGCATTTTGCGACTCCAGGGACAGTAGCTTCCGGCGCGTTCGTTTTTTTTTAGTCTGTAGCTCAGGATTATTCTCTTGATGTATCGATACGGCAGGGTCATTGCTTTCCTTGAGTTCTTACATTTATATTATAAGTTATAGACAAATTAGAACACAGAGAATGCACAGTGCAGCAATAAAGACACACACAGTTCTCCATAAATCCACTCTGGAGCCAGAAAGACCTTTTGTTTAGATCATGGTCTGTGTCCTGCAGGGTTGCAATGTAACTGTAAATTGCTACTTAGAAGCACGTAATTTCCATTCACCTTTAAAGCTCCCGCACTGCTAAACTACACAATTCTAGGGTGGAAATAAAGAAGCTTATAGGCTTTACCTAGCAGGGGCCAACCATAGACAGCCAGTTTGGCAAATCCCTGCAAATACAACATCTGTGCTAATCAGGTTGCGTTGGAGGTTACGCTGCATTATTGGTCCTATCCATTAGGTTAACAGGATTTACACTGTTGTGTTAGCAGGCTCTGCGCTGTCTGCTTTAGACGGAGGCCTAAGGAACATTATGGATCGAATTTGCATTACGCAAGCCCGGAGTGGCTCATGAAATCAAAGCCTCTCAATACAAACACCTTCTGCAAATCTCAGAAACTTTATTACTTTCATTAAACATAATGAAACCCTATAGAAATCTTTATTGAAATCCTCGAGGTTTGAAACCTTATCAGGATTGAATAAATCAAGAGCATAAAACATTGAGATTTATTTTGCACCACTTATGAGTTTCTAGCCAACGATTCTTACACTTTATCAGCAGAAGGTCTCTTCAGTGATCAAATTACAATAAATGTCCGAATGTAATTTTGTCATATTGTGTTTGACAGAAGCCTCTTAATCAGGGACATCTCATTCAAAAGAAACTCATTTTGTGGGGTCAGTAAGTAGATGAAGAAACTGACACTCGTTCTCTTTTTATCAATAGTAGAAGAAGAATCAGGATAACCGAAAAGTTATTCTTCGCACATCATTTAATTTTTTTTTTCAATTTCCAAGAGCTTCATTTAATTTTCAAAGCATCAATTTTCTCTACTTTGCCCTCATTTTAATTGCCGTTTTCCCCATCCCCTGTTTCCATGAAAGCGCAATAATGAGATATTAAAATCATGGCATGAAACCAAACTTTTTGGCAGAAGCCAACAACAAAAATAGACCTTTTAAATGGCACTCACTTAATAAAAAACAAAATTTGCAAAGCAGAAACTCCGAGACCTTCCTGCGACACGGCTGATTACTCACGCCTGTCTGACCTTCCCGTTGAGGAAATTTAATAAAGCCAATCCAAGAAGCACTTCACGGAAATGCTGTTAAACATCGACACGAGAAACGTCAAAGTTTTAGGGACTGAGGGAGACAACTTTCTCTACAAACAATAAAATATTCCCTTCCTGTTGACTCTCAGTCTTAAAAGTTGATCATCTGAGCTTCTTCATCACTTGTCATTCAAATGTTCAAGAGGATTCAGTCGGTAACGTGGGTGGTTTTTGTCATCTCTACATACAGAGAGAAAAGCCATACACGAGGGGTTGAGCTGGTGGATTGACAGGCGGCACTTAAGCATCCGTGCTGAGCCCGTTTCATGTGCTTTATTCCTACACGTTGAATATTAATAGAGGAAAAATTTAACCACAACTCAACTCCCACAAACTTTCTCTTTCCTTTTTCTTCAGTTGCCGGCACCCTCTACAGTACACGCGCGAGTTCAAGGCATTGCTGAAGAACTGAACTTATGAAATGCCAGTATTTGCATTGGATATGAGATCAGAGGATTCTTATTCCGAAGCACAAGACTGTCTTTTACCCCATTTATATGCCAGGCCTCTTTTGTCCAAGCCCCACAAGGCCTGCAAGTTGTTGAATCTAGATTCTACACAGCCCCCCGTGACAACGTCTTTGTTTTCAATGACAGTTTAAATGGTGGGGCGCTTGTCTGATTGTCCAAGGTTAAGATGAGATTGCCAAGGCCGAAGCAACCAGGGATCTTTTGGCTCAACCATTAATCGCTCACCTGCATCTAAGGCTTGGGCTAATCAGTCTTCTACACGAGGGAGTAAACCAAACCGAACTAGGTTAATTAAACAATTTCATTTCTCAGCGCAGTCTAATGTTTTTGCTATCTTGTGGCCTTTTCATGTTTAATAGGTTCAGTGGGTTTCTGAAAAATCTGGGGGTAATTAAACGCAACAAATCATGTAAAAATGTATAATCTTTTATTGGAAAATGAAACAACATTTTATCAAACTTTGATAATTGCATTAATCATTTAAACAACAGATATAGTGAGCAAACTACATTTGATCAAAATCCCCTGTCGAGATTATAGTAGATATTACTTATGTTATTATACATATATTACAAGTATATATTACTAGCATATGAGAGACAGTGATCCCAAGATTACTCATTTAACAGTTAATTCATTGGCAAAGTTATGAGAAAGATCAGTCAAGAATAAAAAAAATGACTTGAAATATTCAAATCAGAACTGTCAGAATCAGTGTAGTCCGTGCATAAAAGTGTCCGTCAAAATAGAACGTACAACTTCTTGTATCCGTCAGGAACCATCACATGTTGAAGGATGTTTTCAATTGTTGAAGTATGCTGCGTGAAGTATTTCACTCCTTGATCATTCCGATTCAATTTCAGCAATTTAGGGTGCGTTCAATTGTGAACGCTTTCCTCCTAACTCGGGTGCGAACGCGTGAACCGTAACAGAGTTCGCTTAAAAAGGTCTGGTCTGGGTTACAGAACATGTACGGTTCGCCAAAATGAATGACGTGATTTGATATAAATGTATGTTTTTCACTCCCTTTCCTGACGAGGGTGACTGACACCCTGCTGGACATTTGAAGTACATCTGTGGATTGCAGATAGATGCAAGTGCCATTACTGAATTTTTGGAAACAAAACTAATGGTTCAAAACCAAAAATATAAAAATGAGGCGGGAAACGCTTTGCATTTGCATCCAACTGCTGCTTTGATGACGTGAACACGCCGTGCTTCAGAACCAAATCTGACCACAGTCCGGTGGGGGCAGGGGGAGGGGGGAGCAATCGAACTCTGGTTCAGACCAGACAATCCAACCAAATGTGAAACCACCCTTTTAACAACATGCGTTGTGTATTAGGTATGTTATTATCTCTGACAGACAGCATGTTGAAGCCGTTCAGGCTGCCCTTTTCTCCCTCTTCTCTGAAAGCGATGACGTAGTCAAAATATCCGGTAGTGTGGGTTTTCCAGGTAACGCATGTACTGAGGAGAAGCTTCTTCCCCCAGGCCATCAGGCTCCTAAACTCGGTCTCTTAACTTCATCTGCACTCTGGACTTTATACCTGCACTCAGCACTGATGGCCCTTACTTACTTTAATGCTGCTACTTTTTAAATATCAAGCGCTCTTGCGCTTTACATTGCTGCTGTAACTACCTTGTTACTATTGTTCTGTACATAATTAGTCACATTTTAGCCCATATTCATAGAATTTATTATATATATTATTAGTAATTTTATCTTACAGTATATTGTTTAAATTGTTCATTTATGTTTAGTAGTTAATATTGCACTATCTTGGAGTTGACCTGATCTACGTTTCACTACTGGCTGTATATCCATATACAACTGTGTACGTGACAAATAAAAATCTTGAATCTTGAATCTTGAATCTACTCCCCTGCTTCTTGTAAATAGAAATACATTTTGACAGACATTGATGTTGTGATATTCAAATTAAATGGATTTGGAAACAGATGGATCATAAGGTTATTATTATTCATTTCTTAGCCAGCAAGTATTCAGTGAAGTGAATAATGCCCATGAGTATCAATGTTTTTTTTTTTTTTGTTCTAATTTTCCAATTAACAGCCAGCTTTTTTTTTTTTTTTTTTTTTTTTGACGGACACGGTAACATGCATAAGAGGTAAACCATGTTTGATTTTTGGGTTAACATACTGGAGATGCTTTTGCATAGTTCATTATACTTATTTTATCGAATGATGTTTTAGTTTGTGGCTTAAAAAAGACTGACATGTTTGGCTTGTCAAAAATGTTACATTCAGCTGTCGCAAATTAGCTGACATGAAAATCAAGTTCTTTTTTTTTTTTTGTTACCAAGAAATATATATTTGTTCACATTAAAAAAAGATGATTTTTTCAGTATTTGGCATGTCTCCCTTTCGCCTTAATCACAGCATGCATTAACACTCAGTTTCGACATGGATTGCTGAACTCGAATACATGAACAGGTGTTGGCCTGCCATTATCTGTTAGCAGGCGTGACAAGGTTTTTCATTCCAGCATATAATAATGAAATTAGTTTTGTAATAAGTGTTATAAAACCTTACAGCGAATGACAGACTGCGAGATCTCTTATGCAAGTCTGGGAGGTTGATGAAAAGGTAAGAACAAATGATTTGTTAGCAGTACATCTACTTCACCACAAATGACCAAGAGACGAATAGCAAACAATCTGCTAGAGAAAGACAGCAAAAACAAATAAATAAAATAAAAAAGGCACTAGCTACAGTATGTATCACTGATAGTTTTTATATCCATGGTTTATGAGAGGGAATGTCTCATGAATGTCTCAGTGCTTCATGGTCAAATGTACACGTAAAGCCAACCAAGGATTTGCTTTGGTTTTGCTAGCCTATTGCATTTTTATGAGTGTTCAAATGAAAGTTTAGTCAAGCTCCATGCGGATGATATCCTGGAATTTCCCACACACACGCAAGACAAACACAATCAGAATTGAGGAGGGTATTGAAGGATTTCAGATATTTCAAGGACAAATACGGAATAAATATTGATTGGGTCCACATGGACGTACTCTGTAATCTGATGAGAATGTCTCTGTTGGACAGAGCATTGCTTCCTGTTTATCTAGTTTTGCAGGTTGCACATTTTAATTAGAATTTAACAAAGCGAGTAACATTAGAGAGTAATGCGTTCTGTGAAAAACATAGTAGACAATCCAGGATAGGGCCGGTATTAGTTCTCAAAAGAACAGTGTTAATTGTAAGGTTATTATTGGAGCATCACAATTAAATGTTCGAACATTGTGAAATGTTGTTAAACATCCTTTTGAGAGCCATATAATATTAAGAGAGTTAGTTTTATGAATAAATACTACTGAAAAACAAAGAATGATTAAACCTCTAAGGGGTGTGTGCCATCCTTGGTAAATATGATCAAAGATGGCTATGCATTCTTTATCCTTTTGATCTTTCATTCCAAAAAAAAAAAAAAATAGCAAAATAAACACTTTTAAATAAATAAATTGTAATAGCAATCAGTGTTGGGGGTAACGCATTACAAGTAATTTGAGCTATGTAATCAGATTACTTTTTCAAGTAACTAGTAAAGTAACGCATTACTTTTTCAATTTACAACAAAATAATAATGTTGTTATTTTTCAAATAAGTAATGCAAGTTACCTTTTCGCATTCATTGACATTTATTGAAGTTTCGAAGCTTTACGAATTGTTTAGAATCAGTGGTTCGGAGTCACGTTATTTCAGTAAACGAGGCTTTGTTACGTCGTAAGTGTTTCGAAACCACTGATTCGAGAAAAAAAAAGACTCGTAATGCTTTGAAGCTTCTTGAAACAGTGTTTCGAAATCGCCAATCACATTATTTTGTCATATTTTGTTTTGTTTTTATGAGCACAAAAAGTATTCTCGTCGCTTCATAACGTTAAGGTTGAACCACTGTACTCATGTGGACTGTTTTAAATGTCTTTAGTACCTTTCTAGGCATTGGAAGGGGAAATTATCTTGCTGTCAATGGAGGCCTCAGTGAGCCTTCGATTCAAAAATATCTTAAATTTGTGTTCTGAAGATGAACGAAGGTTTTACAGGAGTAGAATAACATGAGGGTGAGTAATTAATTACATAATTTCATTTTTGGGTGAACCAACCCTTTAATCCAGAATGTTTGAAAGGTTTGTTACTGTACAGGAGTAAATATTATTTCACTTTTTGTGTGAAAGGGCCTTAACATTTGCCAAAATTGGAACTTTTTTGTGATATTAAAAAGATAAACTAGCAAGCCCAGCCCAGATGAGGAAAAGTAACACAAAAGTAACAATGCATTACTTTTCATAAAAAGTAACTTAGTAACTAAGTAAAGCAATTAGTTTGTAACTTTGTACAAATTACCATTGCAGTTCCGTTCAGGTCCACGACTCCATTCGGCAACAAGGATATTTTGAATGTTTTGAAGAGAAAAATTAAAAGGCATTTGGTTTGCAAAAAAAACTACCTTTTCAATTCTAACACGCTGTTTTCAGATCACAAACAAAAATAAGCCGTATGACCTCGTATTATCACATTCAAATTCTTAAGAGATTTTCCAAGAGCTCAGAACCGCTAGAATCTCAAGACAGGCACAAGAACAGCTGGTCTTCTTCTGTTGTGCATGTAAATTGCATTTCCATTATGGTTAATCAAGATGTTAACACTCAACTCCCAGCATCCAACAAGATCTTATTGAGAAAAAAAAAAAAAAAAAAAGCACAGTATTCTTCATTCCACTCACATTACTGTGATTTATTGAGCGACTGTATAGAGTCAAATTTCAGAGGGTCGGCTTTATAGGATGAGCCAGACCACAACAAAACATGTGCCAAGATGCAAAGCCAGATTATGCACGTTCACGTTGTGACATTAGTATTCAGAGTGTTGCAATAGCAGTTTTTAAATGTCTCACTCAGCATCTAAATGGGTAAATGAGGGATAAAAAATGAAGGCAACATTTTAAATGGATTTTCTTGAACTGAATTCATCTACTTAATTATTTAAACGTTTTTACTGAACATGAAGTGGCCATGACTTAAAATGTGCCATCATTATAACAATCGCCTATTTAGATCATCTCTTAAAACACTAAACTGTTCAATATTACATGCTTCGTTTCATGTTTTCTACAAGAAAACAAACAGAGCTTGTTGTCTTAAATCACACTCACAATATATATAAACACTTGAAATACTATTCCTTGTTACACTTGCAACACAGACCTCAACACTTGGTCCATGAGGCATGACAAGGGTAAAAACCGAGTGTTACTAGAGAAACAAACATCCTGACTTCACAAGTTATGAAACACAAAAACAAAATCAACACCAGCAGTGTAAATAAAACTGGCAAACAGTCAAACAGTGCAACCATATTAATAATTCATGCCCCAGTGCATGCTGGGAAACCCAGCTTCAGAGAAACCAGTATACATGCAGCTAGTAGAATAAACATTTGCACTACAGACACGACAGCTACGAGACTTTGAGCTGGTGGATTTCTACTGGTTTTCCTTAAAAAAACAAAAACAAACAGATTTTAACCATAAAGTTAAAAAAAAAAAACAAGTCCTTAAAATTAAACACTGAAATATATTAAAGAGAGCCTATTATGCAACGGAATGAATCAATAATATATAGAATAAGCTGCACAATGACACCATTTTCTTATTAATGTAAAGCTGCTTTGCCACAATTTGCATTGTAAAAAGCGCTATATAAATAAAGATGACTTGACTTGACTTGACTATTATGCCCCTTTTCACAAGATGTAATATCAGTCTCTGGTGTCTCCAGAATGTGTCTGAAGTTTCAGCTCACAGATCATTTATTATCGCTAGTCAAATTTGCCCCTATTTGGGTGTGAGCAAAAACATGCCATCTTTGTGTGTGTCCCTTTAAATGCAAATGAGCTGCTGCTCCCCGCCCCCTTTCCAGAAGAGGGTGGAGCTTTAACAGCTCAACAACAACAAAGCTGGAGAATCTCACGCAGCCAAAATGAGGAAAGTGTTCATCCTTACATTGTTCAAACCGGAGTCGACACTGATGGAGAGACTCAGGAAGAAGTTACAACTTTTAGACGTTTCTGAACGGTTAGTGGATAAATGCACATTTTTAGCAATCGAGCTTGCCAGGGTCAAATCGCAGGCTATCCAAGCTATCGAATCTCTGAATATTGTTCAGTGCTCGTCTGCACAGCCAATGACAGAACCGCTAGTATGTCTCATGAAAACAAAATGCGGTGACATGGGTGGAAACGTGCAGATAAAGAGACGGTAATATTAAAGATCCCCTTCCTACATCACTAGGGAAGCTAAATCTGAGCGATTTGTTTTTTCACATACTTGCAGAAAAAGTTTACCAAAATAAAGTTCCTTTTTCACGTTTTCTGGGATGGTAAATGCACCGGGGACCTGATTACAGCACTTAAACACTGCAAAAGTCATATTTTCAGGATATGTATATTACAATGTGTCTAGGATGAATCATAATAAATATATAAAAAAAAGAAAAATGCCTCCCCCTCACCCAGTCGTCAGACCAAAAATAACCACTGAAACCAAGATCCAAGGGGGAAAAAAACGGTTAAACTTATTAATATGAAAAGTATATATATATATATATATATATATATATATATATATATATATAAACAATTATAAACATGATTATAGATTTGCTGAAATAACAAACCAGGTGTGAATTTTTCAGGAAGACCCAAGGCCCAAAATAACAAACAAAAAAAGGATCAAATTAACTTCCTTGTAGTCAAACTAAAGTACATCAAACTTCCCTAACTATACAAACAAAAACAGAGCGAAGGAAATCTCAAAAGAAAAAAGGGCAGGTCAACCCTACAAAACACCGTATGGTAAATAAATTACCATAACAAATTCTAACTAACAAAAATAACGACGGTCTGGCGGCTGGAGAGGAGGCAGGAGGAGTGCGACCGGCCCAGAATCGCAGCAGCTCGCCTCAGGAAATGGCCCAGATGATTTTAAACCCTTAGTACTCGTCAAGTTAATTGGAAGGAGGTGGAGCCATCCTACGGGATGATCCTACTTGCAACAAAAAGCATAACAACAGAAGAAAATATATACACATATATTTACATGATTACATAATTTTGTAAATGCAACCTTAAATATTATGAAGGACAGGCCAACAACATGCAACGTTTAGTACCCAACAAATCTCCAACAAGCATATGCAATTTAATGGCAATAATAGCCGGGGGGAAAAAAATCCCTGTATACGCATATTTCGACAAAAAAGTCCATTACTCCTGCTCTGCTTTTTGGTTCAACAACAACAAAAATAGTATATTGCAATAGAAGAGCTGAACTGAGATACTTCATACTAAGAATAAATATATAATACACACACACACACACATTTTTTTACATTTCAGAGAGAGGAAGGAAAAACTGATTTTAAAGAGAGAAGCCCTGCGTCATGACTGGCAGAAATGATAATGCAATGTGAACAACAGACCCAAGGAAAGTGTGATTATGGGCATGTGTTCAGCCTGCGGGTGTGTGTGTGAATGTGTGTGTGTGTGACACATCAGTTCACCCCTGTAGCAAAAGACGGCATGTGGGTGAATGAGAGAACGTGTTGTAAATGAGAGAGAGAAAAAATGACATAAATAAAGTACAGTATGTGTATCTGTGTGTGCTGCTTATGCTCACTGATGCGTACAGTTAAGCAGTATGCACTCGGGACTGTCCGAAAACTTCAAAATACTGCCTTCTCAGACGTCTATGGAGACAAGAAGGCATCAAGACAAGTTTGAATCCAACGTGCGCATTACACCCCGTCAGCTGAGATGCCTCCATCTGGTTGAATTCTTTGATATCCACAATCCTGTGCGCAAGACCGTAAAATTTAGTGGAGAGGCTAGGGACACATCCTACTCCCTACCAATATCCAGCAACTACTGAATTGCATCTGAAATGGGTCATACCATTGACATTACCCAAGTTAAAATAAATACACTAGAAAACTGCGCTTTTTCAAGGATGTGAATTTATCGCATGGACAGAGTAAGAACATAAGTCGTTAAAATGAAAAATAAGAGCGTGTTTTCTTTCAGAATTATTCATTCATTTTTAATGTTAAAATAAAATTATGTACAGCGTTACAAGATTTTTTTTTTCTGCTATGAATGTATTCTTGTTTAGATATTCTATTATGATTCTCTTACAGAGAGATCAATTGTAGACCCAATATTGCTGGTTCACAAAATCAAAAAGGAGCAATTGTTGTCTGCTGAACATACTGACATAAAAAAAACTCTCTTTATGAGTTGTGAGTGTGATGGCTACCATATTTATTACAAAAAAAAAGGAATTTTGTATAAATACAAAAATGAGAGGGGCACTGTTGCCACCAACATCAAAATCAAACCTATGTCATTGCCTGTGAGTGCGAAGACACTGATTAAGTCACGACAAAGTTATTTTTTGTTTGTTTTTCGCTTAGGGTTAGTGCTGCACGGCTCTAGAAAAATTGAGAATACAGGTTTGAGTAGACAGTAAAACAAAATAACGAAAAAAGTTATTTGCTGCAGTTATTTAAAAAAATGACATTCAAAAAAATGAATGATTCAATGACTCAGACTTCACTAGCTTCATTACTGAATGAATCAACGTTTCATTCTTGAACAAATGATTCAATGACATACATTTTTAACAGCCACTTGTCGCCACCTACTGGTGTAACGAAGCAATCAATACAATCGTTATTGAAGCGCCAAATTACTTTCAAGGGATGATTTGCTATATTTTGGTCACTTCGGTAGACATCAGTGTTCATA
This sequence comes from Opsariichthys bidens, assembly GCA_037194245.1. Classification (NCBI taxonomy): domain Eukaryota; kingdom Metazoa; phylum Chordata; class Actinopteri; order Cypriniformes; family Xenocyprididae; genus Opsariichthys; species Opsariichthys bidens. The sequence goes on from CM074278.1 coordinate 30,355,022, forward strand.
TCTGAACTATATCATCTTTTATCCCAGTACTTCTGTGTCAATCTGAATTATTGTAACTAAGAAATAATGATACTGTGTGTTTGAAAAGACTTTTTGCGAAGCCGTTTCACACTCACACATAGCGCAGACACAGTTCTGAATGATCTGCTGCGATTGGTTTATTAGACATAGCCGAACCGCTTCATTTAGGAATAAGATTGAAACAATCTTTTAACGATTAATCGTAAGCATCAGTTTGCAGCGCCATTCCAGTTGAGTAACAAGTATTCATATAGCACTTGAGTTGCTTTAAAGCATGCAGTTTTACTGTACCAAACGTTAACAAACAGTATCAGTGTCTCTTTCAATTAGAATTAAAAGTATTCAAATTCTACATCGACGGACTAGTAGTTCAAAGGTGTTTACCATCCAGAAAAGTTTCGAACTCCAGAAACTCCAAACAAATGTTCTCATTGACGCCACACCATTTTGTTCTTCGAATTCGCTTTAACTATTTAGGGGGCTTGACTGAATGAATAAAAAAGTTATCAGTGTCATCAAGGATTCTCTCTGCCGAGAGAAGAAAAAGAGGAGTCATTAAATATTCACTTGCTGATCTCAAAATCTCATTTGGATTTGTTCTAGATCTTTAGATGTGATGGTTTGGTCTGAATCCAGACTGGGCAGTTGCCGTATGTTTCAAGCACACCCTGGATGTGTGCCTTGTACCCAGGCTGAAGCGCACACCTGATTCATGGCATCTTCTCACATCTACAGGCAATCTTTTGACAGCCTAACTAGGCCACAGCAACAGATTGAGCCATACCCCACAACCTCTTGTCATTTCATAATAATAAATGCCGCTCGGCTTGGCAGAGCTCAAAACAAATCTTCACACATTACTGTATCATATGAGCCCTTGCCGACATTGTTTTCAGGTATTTGTATGCAAGTCATAGACACACTTTGCATCCATGAGAAAACACTGCTGTGGTTCGCACTGCTGTGGCTTACAAGAACTCCAGTATTTTATTGAAATAGAAGTTGTTCAAACTGAAAAGCGTGGTGCCTGCAACACCAAGGTCAGGGGTTCAACTCTCATGAACATGAACTTGTATATCTTGAAAGCAATTTAAGTTATTGTAACTTATAATTTGAATAATAGCATGCAGGTTTCAGACACATGACCAAGCAAAAAAGTATTTGAAAATCAGAAAAAAGGCACAAGACTGCGTGCTTAATGGCTTTAGGAAGGAAATAACTACAATCAAATTAAACACCCTAAATGACAACTGAAATAAAACAATGAACAATTATAAAACTATTGATTTAAAGATGTTCATTTTTAGGGGTGTAACAGTACATTCATCCCGCCACGGTATGGACTTCATGCTTCGGCACATACAGTCAGGCACAATTCAGTCAGTCACGGGTGACCCCACACTCCAATCCAGAAGTGGGCGCAAGCGGTAATGCAACATTGTTTGCTAACCAACACAACAGGAAAAAGTGCAGAAGAAGAAGAATAAGTGTTTCAACCACGGAAAGACATCAATAAAGTAACATCTCATGTAGCTTTACATTTAGGCTACCTCAGGCAAGTCATTTATTGTCCACAGCATGTTAGTTCACTAGAGAAATGAACTCTAGAGGGAACATTTCACTAAATATATGCACTATATTAGCTCATATATTCATTATGTTAACTTTATCTTTATTATTCAACATGAGTAAATACATTTGCCGTGAAAAGTTACGACAAGTTGTGTAAATGATCGTATTTGAAAAATGAATTGGAATAGAATTTTTTAATTAAATAAATAACTGAATTTAATAGTTTGGGCACAAGAAAGTACACCATTAGCTGTGATATATTTTTTATCCTTAAGAAGATGTTAATTATAATTGAATTCATTTAAAGAAATAGAGACAATTTGTTCAATAAACCACTGTCAAATAAAAAATACGTTTTCTCTCTACACTATACCGAATCGGTACCGAACCGTGACTTCAATACTGAGGAACTCACCGAACGTCACGTTTGTGTACCGTTACACCCCATTGAGTTTATATATCAACAATACACCGATGAGCCAAAGTGATTGATTATTGATCATCTCCTAACAAGGCCACATTTTAAGGTGATTCGATTGTTAGCAAACAATGGATGCAGAAACAAAGATCTGATTGGCCTTTACAAGACCCAATTGTTATGGCAAGGCAAATAGGTCAGAGTAGCTCTGAAACGGCAAGCCTCTGGAGAGAATTTACCAACAGTGGTTAGAGAAGAGAAAAACCACAAAGTTGCGTCAGAGTGCTGGGAACATCGATGCACATGGGCAACAATGTCTATCCCATCTGGTCCAAGCCAACAAAAGGTCTACTGTGGCACAAGTCACACAAACACAGTTCATCACACTCAGCTGCATTTGGCTGCGTAGCCACAGACCACAGAGCCTCGGATGACCCCTGTCCACCATTGTAAGAGCCTGCAATGGACATGCGAGCGTCGGAACTGGAGCAGTGGAAGAAGGTCACCTGGTCCGATGAGTCCTGTTTTCTTTTACATCACGTGGATGGCCGTTTCAATAAGTATTGGAGATTTTACAGCTGCGTTTAGAATTTATTCTTACATCTTCGCAATATTGCATCCAACAAGCCTGCCCGCAGCCATTCAGATGTATGAAGGGTGTTTATATTTTGTTATGCATTGTGCTTCTAGATCTATTAAAATGCTGGATATGTTTGTCTCAAACTCTAACAACTCAATACCACATAATATCTTATTGACTTGCGAGAAGGCCCTATGAATTCTCATTTAAAATTCCCGAGTCAATTCTCTGCTAAAACGCAAACATCTCCCTCTCTATCACCAGATGTTGCCGCGCTCCTTTGAGAAACCGAAATACGTCCGTGTGTGTGTTTGTGAGGGAGTGAGTTTGTATGTGCTGCAGATCATGCGGAAACTGCGCTCGCCCACATTGACATTCACCCCTGTGCGCCCCTGCTGTCATCCTGTCAGCGTCGTCACAGGCGCGAGCCCTGCCAGGAGAGCTCCCAGACAGACAAACCGGGCAAATGGGAGCTGTGGACTTCAGCAACATAACAACGGCCTTTCTCCAAAAGCCCTGCTGACCAGCATCCAGCACTATGTCAACCCTCACCACAGAAACCAACAGTTCCCACCACCCCCAGGGCTCACACTGTCAAACAATGGCACAAAAGCGCATACAAACAGCCAAACGGGCAAATAAATGACCTCAGAAAGTGCTTCACACTCAATGACTATATTTGCTTTATTTACGAAAATCAAACCAAAAGGCGTTCATTTTAAAAATATATTAGCATAAACAAACTTGGATGCGACGCTCCAAATTGACCAAGCTATCTATTTCCTTTTAATTTATTTGTTTATAAAACACATAAAGCAATTTACCAACACAACCGATAGTGACTTCATTTAAACCTTCATTAAAACCCTCTTGAAAAGAAAAGCTTATTTTAAGTAGCTTGGCATAATCTCTTTATTATCATTATTATTATGTATTATTATGTCTTAGCCAATGTATATGTATATTCTTCACTGCTTATTATTATTTGAAAATCATTTGTCCACAACAAAATAACATGCAGAATCTCACGACTGTCTCTCAAGGTCAGTAAGTCTTTTAAAATATATCAAATAATGTCTTATAAGAAAATAACCCACTGGTTTACAAATGATAAAACAAAGAAAAAGTATTTGGAGACTTCCTGGATGTCAAATTCTGAGGGGAACGGTCTTCATACATCCACTAAAAATCACAAAAACTGGGATGTTGTGGGAAAATATCAAGAATTACTTATAATGCTACATTGCTTGATATTTTGCATCTAAAGCCATGAAAATCATTCAATTTTATGACTTACACATAATACATTATGCTATATATTATTGTATAATTAATACATCCTTACGATTTCATATTATATATATAAACCTTTTGAACAATATACTGTATCACTACGAAAAACTTGGCACAAACACGGCTAGACAGATGCAAATACACAAACACACACTGTGACATTGCCAAATCCAACAATAAAGACCTTGCTAAAGCCAGACACACCTGAGCTCTTTTCCATTACCAAGCGCTGTTGTAATTCACAGTTTAAATTCAACACAAAATACAAAAATTAGTTGGTGGCACATCAGGGCACTGCCAATAACACGCCTTCAAAGAGCCACTCTTCACAGCAAAACTCCTGTTGAGCAGAACTGCAAAACCATCATTTCTCAGAAAAGTTTCGAACCAAATGAGGCATTTGATTTAACATTCCAGCTCATATCTTAACACTTAACACCAGCCGAGCGCTGCTCTCACGCTGAGCGTGCGCGTACAATCCCATAAACAACTGCTTAGATTTGCTGCTCTGCTCGGTGCAATTTCGTCGCTCGATCCAGCATTTTATTTGCAGAGAATAAACAAAGGAAGTCGCTCTGCAGCACAGAGCCTGGTGTGGCGGAAATAGACCTTGCGAGTCCACCCTAAAAAAGGAAAAACAAACCCAGAGAAATGAAATATCGGCCCAACAGATAATGTTCCACTGCAGCATTATTGGCTGGGTATTTTATCAGTTTTTGCTTGAGAGACATCGGTGGCAAAATACTCCCTCTTCACTGACGCACACGCGGGGGGGTTGGGGAGGAGGGTGCTTATCAGAGAGAGGTGTCAGGGCAAAACATTGCACCGCAGAGGCTAGATACAGCACTAATGCAAGCAGCTTTCCTGTCAGAGGAGATGGAGGCAGACACAGAATATGCTTGGTGAGGGAGATTAGATAAAAATAACGGGATCCATCCCCGTGTCGTCCGGGGTGTAGCGGGTATCCTGATAAGGGATTCAGATTTATGTAGGGAGGGAGCAAACGGAGCAAATATGACATTTTGGAAATGAAATAAGGCAAAGAAAAGAGGCAGATTTAAAGGTTGAAGCAGTGGGGGTTGACGTAAGCCTGGGAACAAAAGATAGCCACATAAGGGTGCTACACTGGCTGTTATACAATGTATGACATCAAAATCAATTTTCTGTCGCATTTCTTTCCAGCCATCATGAAAAGAGAAAGGTCTCTGTGCCAGATTCTACTCAACAGCTTCATGGATCTAAAATGATCTGTACTGTTGCAAAAAGTGTCAAAAGTTTTATTTATTTACATGAATAATCAAATAAACTGCATATACACTCACCTAAAGGATTATTAGGAACACCGTACTAATACTGAGTTTGACCCCCAACTGTCTTAATTCTACGTGGCATTGATTCAACAAGGTGCTGAAAGCATTATTGCACATCCAGGGCACGAAGCTCCCGTTCCACCACATCCCAAAGATGCTCTATTGGGTTGATATCTGGTGACTGTGGGGGCCATTTTAGTACAGTGAACTCATTGTCATGTTCAAGAAACCAGTTTGAAATGATTCGAGCTTTGTGACATGGTGCATTATCCTGCTGGAAGTAGCCATCAGAGGATGGGGACATGATGGTCATGAAGGGATGGACATGGTCAGAAACAATGCTCAGGTAGGCCGTGGCATTTAAACGATGCCCAATTGGCACTAAGGGGCCTAAATTGTGCCAAGAAAACATCCCCCACACCACTACACCACCACCACCAGCATGATGGATCCATGTTCTCATTCTGTTTACGACAAATTCTGACTCTACCATCTGAATGTCTCAACAGAAATCGAGACTCATCAGACCAGGCAACATTTTTCCGGTCTTCAGCCGTTCAATTTTGGTGAGCTCGTGCAAATTGTAGCCTCTTTTTCCTATTTGTAGTGGAGATGAGTGGTACCCGGTGGGGTCTTCTGCTGTTGTAGCCCATCCGCCTCAAGGTTGTGTGTGTTGTGGCTTCACAAATGCTTTGCTGCAGACCTCGGTTGTAACAAGTGGTTATTTCAGTCAAACTTGCTCTTCTATCAGCTTTTTTAAATGAATCACCAGCACTCAGTAAAACAAGTGAAGTCCAATTCCTGAAGCAATTACCCTAATGAGCTGATCCTTTTTAGTGAATCAAACACATACTGCGAAACAACTAAGTCTGATACCTGAAGGAATGACTTTAATGAGCTGGTTCCTTAAAGTAAATCAAAAACATACATCAAAACCAGAGTAGGCCAGTTCCCTAACAAATGACTCTTATGAGCAAGTTGTTTTTATTGAATCAAAAACATACTGCGAAACAAGTGAAGTCCGATACCTAAAGGGATGACTTTAATGAGCCAATTCTTTAAAGTGAATCAAACTCATACTGCAAAAGCAAATTAGGCCAGTTCCCTAACAAACGACTCTTACAAGCAAGTTATTTTAAGTGAATCAAAATACTGTGAAACAAGTACAGTCAGATTCTTGAAGGAATTACCCTAGTGAGCTGGTTCTTTTTAGTGAATCAAAATCATACAGCAAAAACAGTTAAGGCCAGTTCCTTTACAAATGACTCTTTTAAGTGAATCAATAACATACTGTGAAACAAGTACAGTCGGATTCCTGAAGGAATTACCACAATGAGCTGGTTCTTTGTAGTGAATCAAACAGATACAGATAAACGAATCAAAAGCCTACCACGAAACCAGAGTAGGCCCGTTCCTTAACAAATGATGCATTACGAGCAAGTTATTTTTAGTGACTCAAAAACATACCGAAAAACAAGTGAAGTCTGACACCTGACGGAATATGTCTATTAAGCCGATTCAGTTTAGTGAATCAATCACATTCCATTTACAACTAACTGTGAGGGTTTTTAAGCACTATTTTAGGTTGCTGTAAGTTTACTATTATTTAATCTAAAGTCAAAGTTAATTTTAATTTTCTAAAGAATAGTTCAGAACAGGTGCCATTCTGTACGAATCCCTCCGATTTCTATGTAAATTCTTTTGAATTGCTTTGAAAACTCCATCACAAACATACAGGTCAGGGGTCACTATTAATTGAATTCACTTTACTTATTTTTTTTTTTTTTTCTTAAATGAATTAAATGAACACTTTAAAATAACAGCCCTAACCACTTCGCTTTGAAGTTTCTTAGCAAATCCCAAGTGATTTTATTCCCGAGGCAAGACCCCCGCTTTGGCTGATCCGGATGCGGGCCCCTCTATCCCTCAACGCGAACACAGCCTCCCTGGGCCATCCTCCTTTCATGATCAGAGCCATAGATTTGTAGCATGTTTTATTCATGATGTTCTCTTTTGTACATGCCTGACCAAGTCTTTCCTTGCACACTTTAATCTGAGTAATCACTAGTGAGTTACGCATCTCTGCTCTTTCTTTTCAGTTCCATGGGGTACCAATTACAGGCTATTAAGGGAGAGAGACAAGACAAAAGGCACGAGGAGGCGGGGACAGAGATACAATCGTGATTTATAAGAAGCTTTCATGGTGCGATGGCTGCTTGACATAAACACCCGGATATAGTTTGTTGTTGCTTCTACCATCTTTTCCCTCTTAAATTATTCATGCCGCTCCACTAAAAATCGGTAACATAAATAGAGGCATCAGAGCCGAGCCATTACACCACACCCAACGAGACGGTTCCTGAGAGAGGACTCGAGAGCGGGAAAACGAATTTCTGCTGTCTTCTTAGAAAAATAGCTCAGGGTGTGAAGATTCGAAAATCTCGCATTATAATTTCGCTCTCCGTTTGATCACCCTAATGCTGGAACTAATGCAAGCGGAGAATTAGCGTGCATTAGTGCTACTGAAGACTCGATTCAGAAGCACAGTGGTTTTATTTTCCAGACATCATTTGTTTCAGTGTAATTTACCCCGAGAGCCTGTGGAAAACATCGGAGCGCTGTACGCACAACGGAAACCTAATCTAATAAATTTAAGACCATATATATCTTTGACTTCAGAGTTTGTCTTCTCAATCAGCTAATGCTTTCCAACATCTTGGCGTAAAGTGCTACAAATAAACGCACACAACTTTGCAGATGCTAGAGGACGTCATTTGAAAAGGGGCTAAAGAGTTTCCGGCTTAAATAATTCAGAGGATCCCTTCAGCGTCAGTTAGTCGGTCATTCTGAATGTCTCCTTTGTCCTTTTCAAGTAAAACCGTGTGGCATCCTTGCAAACCGCTCATGTCATTGCGGTGTTGTTACCCTCGATACTGGGGGGGAAAAGCCCCAGCCGCTCCCTGGACTCTTATCAACCTTGGTGACAAGATTGATGACTGAATAAAACTCACAAACGACCATACATTTTTGGACTCTCATCCACCCTAGATCCCCAAATGACAATACATGCACATACATAAACACACACACACACACACACACACACACACACACTTTCCCCCTCCGGCCTTGTCCCGACACACCTCGGGTCGCAAAGCTGCTGGGAGACTCAAGTTTGACTGACAGGCGGCCACTTTTCTCTCTAGGGGGTGTCAAGGTTACTTTCCTTTCCTCTACAGCATGCACAAAGTTTAAAATAAAAAGACAGACAGACAGATCCGCAGGGTCCTATACCAAGAGATGCGACTTTATAATCGAAGCTCAGGATCAAACAGAACAAGGCAGGGAATACAGCATGCTTAACCGCTTGATCAGGAAAGTTTATTTTCTGAAAAATGGCAACTTTGGATTCACAGCACACCGATTCTCCAGTCCTGGGACAAAACAGGCAACAACACTGGAAGAAAAAAAATAAACGTTTGTGTGAAAAGGATATTGTTTTTTTCTGAGGTATTCACCTGTGTTTAGGTGCAATCTCTTGCTGTTTCTCTTGTCTCACAAAATGTGCCTATCACTCTATATGGGTCAACAATGCCAGACACATCAATAAATATTGACAAATTCCTTTCAAAGTTTGAATTCATTTAGACCACATGATGGTTTCATACTGATTTTTAGCTCCGTCTGCTGAATTGTCACCATAGAAAATTGCCATATTTTGCACAGCACATTCAATTCAATAGCCAGTTTTTCTTGTCGTTGCCAAATATAGAAGCTACTTAAAATGCAAAATCATTTCTAGATAATCTGTGTGACGGAATTAGAATACGGTTTGTTATGAGCACAATCTTAAAAAGAAAATACAACTCTACAGAGCCTATATAATGTTATTCATTAATATTAAACTATATTTAGCCTACACACATTTTATATATATATATATATATATATATATATATATATATATTTAATGTTAAGAATCAGTAAGCAACAATAAGTCTATCTTAACTCTTGTATTATTTCTTACAATAATGATCATTTACGTTAAAGAGAGAACTTCAAACATGTGTTTGAGCATAAAGTATACAAGATTTAGTTGAAATAATGATGAAAAATGTTGGAAATGGCTTTTAGAAAATCTATATATTGTTTTAATTGTGAAATTAAAATAATGTTATTCTAGAATACATAGATGATAAAGGCAATTATCTCTGATGATATATGATAAATTATACAGTAACCAGTCCATTAGCATTTAAGGATCTTAAATATGCAATATAGCATTTCATGAAAAAGCTTTAAAGCTTTAGAGGCAGACTGATTCGTTCATATATTGTGACCTTTATGTGTTGCCTCGAGCAATGTATTTCCCTCAAATCCCTTTAAAAAAAGACAAACTTCTGAGAAACATAGACGGTATAAATGTGGCACTCAAGTGAAGCACATCTGGTCCAGGGAAAACAGGACAAGCTAAATGCATTCTCTCCCAGGGTTATTCTGATATAGCAGCTGTCTCTCTGCCTCTATCTGACCATGAACTTTGAGCTCATCTAAAATCAAAATCATCTCAGTACTCAAAAATTACTGGAGTAAAAAAAAAAGAGAGGAAAAAAACAACAACTTATGACCCTGAGAGGATGAGAAAGGAGACAGGAAGAATGAATTGCCTCACCATTCCTTCCATCTTTAATAACTCTCTTATTTAAAAGAAAAAAAGCAGCAGCCTGAACCAAGGCCAAGCTTTGCTGTGTGCCTTTTATGAGCTCCAATGAACGTTCGTTTATGGAAATTGCCAATCATGCCGTTCACCAAAACATCTGGCTTGAAAAATCTCTGCCTTATCTTCCCAGCAACCAGCAATTCCTTGGTGCTTTCATTTTTATCTCAATTATAAATGTCAGCAGGGAAACATTTTTGGTGTAGAATCTAAATTCATTTAACATCCCATTTACAAATAAACCTCCTTCCACTCTGCTTTGATTGGAAATAGGAGTGTTCGGTACTAGAAAGTGCTTCTCACTAGGGATTGGAATTAAAGTATTTAACAGTTCTGGTTTTGATTCCAATTATTTGGAAATGAAATGCAATAAATATATTCGAACCATTCTGGTGTGACTTTTCAGTCATTTTAGAGGCTGTGTAAGTGCCATTCAACAACTAAAACAGGCTTAAACATGAATATTAAACATATTCACACTAATTTACTTTAATAAAGAACTGTAACACTTCATTTTACAGTGTCATTGTTACACGTTACATGTAATATCTGTAGTGATACTATAAATTACGAATAATTAATTAACCATAAATCAATCCCTCATCCTAACGTACATGTAGTTCATTACTCAAAACTTAACTATATAATTACACTGTAATACTAACACCTTAAAATAAAGGGTTACACTTTGTGTCGGTGTTACAGTGTATTTATACATTTAAGTATTGAGTAAGAATAAATAACTATGTACTTAATATATAGGGTTAGGATGAGGGTTTGGTTTAGGATTAATTGCATGAAATTTTGCATAGTTTATAGCTATTCATACAGTAACGAAGTGTTACCAAATAAAGTGTAACCAAAAAACTAATAAGCATAGCTAAATGTGTAACTACACTTCTCAGTTGAGCATGAAATCCCTCAAATGAAACAAACTAAAACCAACTTAAGCTGTTCGGGATTGTTTTGATTCACCCAAAAATGATTCGTTTGGGAGTCACTGTTACACTGTTTTTGATTCACTAAAAAGCTGTTCATAGGAGTCATTTGTTTGGGAATCGGATCCCACTGGTTACGCTATTTCATAAGAGTCTTCGGTCTACACTGGTCTCATTCACGCTGTAGATCCAAACGAACCTCTGGTATTTTTTTATAAAAATGTAACTGCTTCTGAATTACAGGTTCCCACATTCTTTTCAGGGCAAGTTAGAGTGTTCTTAAGGCTTGTGAGCTGTCTTAAACTGTATGTTTTTGACAGTTCAATTTACTCCTATGGCGACAAGAAGCAGACATGCTTCAACGTCTATGTAACAAACGCAGAACACCCAATGCAATACTTCACACCACTCACTTCCTGTGGGCATTCATTTTAAGCAAAAGCACAGAGTGTGGCGCTCCCTGTCCCTCTATTTAAACGGCTCAACCGTCAGCCTCCCTCACCCACTCTCTCAGTGAAGAACTTCTAGCACTGGGTAAGGCATATATCAAATCTCTTTGTCTGACAAATCCCCTGCGGCCATGCTCTCCCTCCTTTTCCGAAACTGTTCCCGCTGCTTATTTATTTATATGTCCCTTACAATCCTATTAGAGTGTTTATAAGACATGGTTTTATGATTTCTGCTATAATTCCGTTAAGAGGTTTTGCATATTCATTCATGTCCCTTCATAGAGCCGCACAAAGCATTATCATATTCTGAAGTCGACCAACGAAAGGTTATGATGCACACGTTCCTCTATACATACAGATCTCATCTGCATGCCTGTATGTACACTAACCAATGGTGGCCTTCAAAAATGAGTATTTGATTTTGTCCGCACTACTTTATGGAAGCCTTTCTTTTGAACGGGGAAAAATAGCCTCCAGTAGAGGAGTATCTAAGAAGGAAGCAGAAGTTTTCCTGCTGTTAGAATGTGTTTGAATGTGTTGCTGAGGTTGCTGAGGTAGTGAGCATCACTACCTACGTGGATTTATATATCCACCGACATACGGTGCTGCACTGTTACTGTTAAAAAATTAGTTATGTACTGTATCGCTCAAGATCCGAACCTTTGCACTCGCAGCAAAAAGCGTATTTCAAATCCAACAAACCTTTATAGTGCAAGATATAAAGCTGTTATCGAATGAAAACGAAAATGTTGAACCATGAGCAGCACAAATTCGTTTAAGACGTGCTTCTTTGGGAGTGTTAAATAATGGCATGAATACCAGAAAATTGACTCGCACAAGCCTTGAATAAATCGCGTCGCGCGATTCATTTTCGCTGCGTGTCTTTAGTAAATCCTGACTGTAGTTTTTAACACCAAAAGAGGGTTTGCGCTGGCACAAGCTGGCCCTTTAGTTTCTAATCAATGTTAATAAATTGTTGAAATTCCGATTTGACTTGCAAATGAGCTTCAATAAAATCCCATCTTGAGATCACATCACTATGTTATTATGTTAAAATATATATAAAGCTCCTCTGTCTATCTGTTTTTTTTTTTCCTCGATGGCAAGGTGGCACAAATGCTATTAAACTGAAGCCAGTTAGAACAGAACATGAATTTAAAATCCTACAATTAGATTATGTGTGACTGTCCCAAACACTGTATTTTCTCTTTGTTGCAATGAAAATTTGTTCCACAGGGAACAAGCTTTGGACTATCAACATTCAACTAATACTATAATATATTTGTCTGTTTACATTGTACATTTATGTATCATAGCCTACACGGCCCTGTTTCCACCTGATATTAAGACGCGTTTTGGTGTGGACGACGCTTAATACAGGAGTAAACGGGGTCTAAAACATTGAGAGTTTGTCACTTTCGAGCACTTCCAGACGTAGTCTTCAACTCATTGCTTTCTAAGTGTAAATCCTCAAGTGGTCGAATATGTTCGAACAGCCACAAAAGACAGTCTACTCTCCGCCTACATTATGACAAATGTGTAAATATTATGGGAAGTGCACTAGCCAGACGGGATTTAAACTTTGTCAGCTGAAGACCCAAGTTTGGTTTGAAGACGAAAATTCTCTCACCATTCCTGATGTCTGACACACACTCACAGCGTTTGCCGTGGTCTTGCGGCTGTCAGAGCAGAAACGAAAGCTGCTGCTCTCTGTATGTTTTCCGCCATGTCCTTTCGTGCTCATATGTACATTTTGCAAGCTTATTTCATCCATTAGATCAAAAAACCCATACATTTACCCGCCCACAGACCTTCCCCTCGAACAAATCAGGGAAGAAGTGGTTAAAAGTGGACAAAAGAGACGGATAAAAAACCTAGGGAGTAAACGGGAATGTGTCTTCCCTTGTAATGCAATACCAGAGCCTTATTGAAATCATATTTTTATTGAAAATTATGTTACGTCGCTACAAAAATAAAACCACATCATGCGTATCTTTTATTTATCACTAACTGTTCACCCTATTTTCAGGCCATTAGTCATCAGGGACCGGTTGCACCAGCTGGACGTAACAAAGTTGGGTGCAAGCTCTACGCTGGATATTTACACCTGTTGCACCATCGAAAATTACGACTAGGCGCAGCTTAGCGTAGACGATGCGCGTACACGCTGATATGTTCTACCGCACTGTTAGTTGAGACGCCGTTCGTGTTACTATGCTTACAAATGTGAATTTATTGGCTCCATCGAATAGATGACAAATTACAGTTGAGCCAAAAAAAAAATTAAAGTACGCAGATTGTAAAACAAGAAAAATTATTGATATATATATCAATATATCATATATATCATATGTATATGCATATTTTGCTATGCAAGCAAACAATTCGGTAACGAATAAAAAAACAAGACATCTCGCAAAAGATAACAGCTGTGTACAAATTTTTGGAGCAAGTTATATTTTCATAACGCATTCAACTTTTGCAGATAATCCCGACCCGCCTTTAGTACCGAGGACAGCTCTGAAAAACACGACGATATGATCGTGGAGCCTGTGTACCAGACGCGCCGTCATCTCAACGTCTTTATTTTCACCATGGAAACAAGTCTCACTTTACACCTATCTTTGACTAGGCGTAAGATTTAGTCTCAGACGTGCTCTACGCCCTGATGGTGCAACAGGTATTAATTCTATGCAGGACTTAAAACACATTAAGCTTAGTCTTACGACCGGGTTTACGTCCAACTGGTGCAACCGGCCCCAGGTGTCACGAAGGCACGGAGGTGTAGCTTTAATTTAAGGAGCTTGCCTTGTCTTTTACAAAAATCATTTGAAGTTTTTTTTCATGTGATGATTTGTTTGGCACATTTTCGGTTTTATGTCCTGCCAAAAATGTTGTCATCCAATTCAAGGAGGAACTGCCTTGAAGAAAGTGCCCCTGACACGACAAAGCCAACGGAGGATGGAAGCAGTGGTAATGTTGACGTTTCTCATAACTGGTCCGGGTGCTAATTGTCCTTGCATATCACCAGGTGCCGTAATTAATTCTTGTATTTGTCGTGGCAAAGCCAGGTTCTGTTTATTGCTAATTTACTTTGTGCCTATTTGACAGCCTGCTTGGTTGCCATGGCTTTCTGATTACGGTATGCCTCTCGAATTTCAATTTTCACTCTCTGTCAAGACAAGAGCACAGGACAACACCTCTCTCCACTAACGTCCAATCTAGCCCCATCTGCATGCATATCCTCACACTTATGACATTGTCAGTGCATTCAGAACATCTCTGGAGAATCTCTCTTTCTGATTGGCTTATCTTGTGGAAGCCACAATCCCACTTCAAACATCACGCTTGCATAAAGAATATGGTTGATCATACCGCAGTAAAACAGTAAGTGCTAAAACGATCTATTCCTTATTAATGCACACTATGTAGGTCAAGCTAAACAGTAATGCTGTTTTTTAATTCACACATTACAGCAATATTACAGAGTCAAGCTAAGCTCAATCAACAGCATTTGGCATAACGGTTATTGCCATTAAAAATAAATTATGACTTTATGGGGTTTTGAGGTTATGGTGATTTTTGGGGATTTTAAAGCAAAAATTTGAAGCTTGTCTTATAAAAGCACTTACATTAAAGAGATGTAAAAAATGAAAATTTGCTGTTAATTTACTCACCCTCAGGCCATGCAAGATGTAGGTGACCTTTTTTCTTCAGTGGAACAGTAAAGAAGATTTTTAGCTGAAACTGTGGTCCTTGATGATTCATATAATTCAAGGCAAGTGGCTATTGTCACTTTGGGAGTCAAAAAAAAAAAGAAAAGAAATACTGGCAAAACAAAATTTTTACCCATGGCTTCTGACAATACACTGAGATAATATTTGACCAAGGCTTTTTCTCATGAATTTTCCCCCTTGGTCCTTGATTATAATTTCACTTTTTTTTTCTTAGTCAGTGTGTAATGTTGCTGTTTGAGCGTAAACAACATTTACAAAGTTACGGCGCTCAAAATTGAATGCAAAGGGAGATATTTTCTTTTACAGGATTCGCTGAGAGACTACAACGGGTTTGTGACATCACAAACCCCCAAATTTACATAAACCCCACCTCCAAAAACACACAACAAAGGAGGTGAGGGCATGTTTTGGGCTGCTTTAGAGAAGAGGAAGAGTTGTTGGAGAGCGTTTTTCCCATGCCGTCATTTTACGCTGGACAGCTTCACAAACGAGGGTCAATTCAATTCAAGAAGTTGTAACTTCTCTCCATCAGTGTCGACTCCAGTTTGAACAATGTAAGGCTGAACACGTTACTGACAATCCTCATTCTGGCTGCGTGAGATTCTCCAGCTTTGTTGTTGTTGAGCTGTTAAAGCTCCACCCTCTTCTGGAAAGCGGGCCGGGAGCAGCAGCTCATTTGCATTTAAAGGGACACACACAAAAACTGTGTGTTTTTGCTCAGAAGCAAAAGAATAGGGGCTAATTTGACAAGCGATAATAAATGATCTGTGGGGGATTTTGAGCTGAAACTTCACACACATTCTGGAGACACCAGAGACTTGTATTACATCTTGTGAAAAGGGGCATAATTGGTCCCCTTTAAAATTAGGTAGTACCGGGAACAACTAGGAAACGATGGTGACGCATCATTTCATGGTAATGTCTTCTCTAAACTGGAATAATTTGGCCAGTTATTTTATTTTAGGCTTTGTGTGAGAAAAAAAGAATAGCCTACATTTAATGTTTAATAATGATGGAAATCTTGAATTCTTTTATTGCAGATCCTGTCTCGACTTAAAGCGAACAGAGTCTATTCCAATGGGAGTCTGGAATCGGAGTAGACTCCGAAAAGCCCTAGTTTTTACAGCTGCATTAGTGCTTACAGCATTATGTTGTCATGGTGGCGATATAACTTTACACAGAAGGTTATTCAGTAAGCATTTTTCACACTAAAATGATGTTAACACACATACAGTTTTGTTTAGGTCTTGTGGCTATACTAATGTTTATAAATTCCACTGTAAGCCATATATTTGAAGAAGTCCAAATTTATGAATAAGTCCATAATTAACATTATGCCCAGAATTCTGTCGCCTGAGCTTAACTTGAAACCATAATACTTCTTTCATATACATAAATCATGCTCCTAACAGCTGGGTAATATTCGAATCAAAGCAATCTCAAATCATGAAGCAAAAATGTAATCACAATTTCTAATAGAAATCTCCCAGCACACATAACAGATGTGACCTGAGGAGAGAACGAGGTCTGTAAGGTGGCTGCCATGCATCACGCAGGTGAGCGCAGAATAATGTTGGGCCTTTTCCATTTACTACTCACGATGCCAAGCACTCTGGGCGCGGTCACGCATGGGCACCTCTGGATCTGCCAACAAATCTGTCCTATTCTCCAGCCTGGCACGTGCTCCTTTCGCAAGATATAGCCACAGCAGTTCCTTATTCTTTAGAATCTATCAGTGACACATACAGGGAGAGGCTGTCAGATTAAAGCGATTGCGTCAGGCTGGATATTTTGAGAACAGTTTCAGATTTCAGAGGTTTAACACCCGGGATGCTGCCGAGGTAGAAAAAAAAAAAAAGACAAGGCGAGGAGAAAATGGGAGCAAAAGAAACATTTCTTCTCAAACCACCGTCTTTTGAAAAAGTTTCAATCGCATGCAACTGGGTTAACCTGAATTAGAAACTACATTGTCTTAGTTTGCCAAAGGAATGAAGCACAAAGCGACTCGCTACTAAACGAATCGCACAAAAGCGCATCACTCCATCACTGATCAGTGCAAATTCTTGCACTCACAGACGAGAGTGATTCCTATCGAGGGAACAATCACGGTTGCCATGGCAACCAAAAAGCATCATTCAAGGTCATTACTCACACAAAGCAAGAATGGAATATTTTATCGCATCCCAGTAGCCAGAGCGCGCGGATATCAGCGAGAATGTTTGAGCCATTAAAACGCGAGATTTATGGGTAATGATCGGGCCCATAGAGCACGGCTATGACATATGACCCCCTCCCACCAGCCACCGTGTCATCGATCCGCACCGCAATGAGTTTGTCTTCCCAGTCATTTTCCCACATGACACCGCTGCCTCCGAGGCTTCGCCCGATAGAAACAAAAGACGCAGGCTTCTGCAGGGGAGGAAAAAAGGGCACATGAGCAATTACATGACCTATCCGCCATTCTTGATCTAGGTTTAAAACGGGAGTTCCCCACCTTTCGTCTTACATTTATACCTTGGCAAATGCTCCATTTTGACATTTCAGTCGCTTCACTGGAGGCAAAGTTTGGCAGAAGAGGCTGCCACGGTTCCCTACATCAAAGTTTGAGTCATCAGAGAGAGAGACTGCGATCCTGAGGGAGACGCTGCAGGCATGCGAGCGGAACTGAAAAGCACTGACAGTTGTAACAGTGAACTAAGCCACTTGAGCCGGGAAGCCAAAACCCAGAGCCACAATATAGAGGATGTGATAAAGAGACGTTTAACAACTTATCCGAGCGGATGTGAAAACTTTTAACGGACATATTCCGGGAACTGATCATTCAAACAAAGCATGAAAGAATGAGTTAAAGGGCTAGGTCATCCAAAAATTGTAAATTACATCATCACTTATTTTGTTTGTTTGTTTGTTTGTTTGTTTCATTTTAATGTCAGTGAGTGTTGTTTTGAATCATATTGACTTTCATTAAACGTACAAAAATGACTGACTTTTGTGTTCCTTACAATGAAGGCGTACAGGATTGAAAGTGGATGAGTAAATGATGTCGGAACTGAACTTTAACTGTTTTTTTGTTTGGTTTTTTTGGTGAACATAAACTGCTCAAATATTTAGGGATGGTGAGGTTTTAAATGTTTTTCAAATAAGTTTGTTCACAAAAAGTGCATTTATTTTCGATTAAAAATACACTAAAAGCAGTAATATTGAGAAATATTACGTAAACATTTTGATTTATTCCAGTGATTGCGGAGCAAAATTTTCAGCATCATTGCTCCAGTCTTCAGTGTCACATGATCCTTCAGAAATCATTCTGATATGCTGATCTGCTGTTCAAGAAACAATTCTTACTATTATCAGTGTTGAAAACGTCTCAGGTCACGACTGTAACCCTAGTTCCCTGAGAGAGGGAACGAGACGCTGTCGCGTCATCTGACGCAGCGTTGAATTTCCCTCGAAAGGGAACAGCTGTGCTGCTTAATATTTTTGTGGAAATCACGATATAACTGTGCTAAATAAGTTGAATAGTAGTTTGTGGGTGTATATTATACTATATTATATTATATTATATTATATTTAAAATATTAAAAAAAGAATGCTGTTAAACAATATATGTAAATCCTTTTTTTAACCTGAAAATAAATTACCTAGTCCTGAGTCCTAATGCAATATTCACAAAGTGCATGAAATTCCATGAAAATGTACGGCCTTGTGTGAATGCATAAAACATTCTGACATGTACAGTGATGCATTACCAGAGCGATGATGTATAGAGTGTAGCATGCATATACCGCAATGCTTATGTAAACCTACAGGAGTGAAAATTTATACATGCAGGAATGGTAATTTTCTTTTACTGTCCAAGATTTACTATGCTTTGAGGGTGTGTGGCAAGGTCATGGTTATCTTTTCGAATGAAGCTCCCAATTCATTCATCAGCCATAGCCTGACCCATTCATCACCCACGTGCACAGTCATGCCATGCACATGTAGCTGTGGAAGAATTCAATTTCTTCAAGTAAGCAACACCCTCACCTCATCCAGCCATTTTTGCACCACTTAAGAGGTTCTGATGAAATCGCTCAGTACAGTTCTGTTTGGAGTAGGTTTCCCCAAACATCAAATGCTTATGCAGCATAATGTAATCATCTCTCTGTATAAAATGCTGAATAGCACAACTTTGCTGATTTATACATGTGTAGTTCAATGCACTTGTCTGTGGAGCTTTGCAGACCAGTAAGCAGAATTGATGAAATGTTGGTGTAGATTGTGAGAAAGCGTTTTTGCTGTTGGCATGAGAGCGGTTTACTGCTGAGCAGGGATTCTGGATATCTAAATGAGAGCCGCGCAAACATATTTTATGACCATGTTTTTAACCAAAGTATCTGAAGGAAGTCATTTAAAAATTGAAGGAAACATCAATAAAGTAACTCTACCCTCTTAACATTTAAAAACTAAAATGTATACACTCATAATCAGTGTGATATTTTTTGATACAGTTTTGATATAATACGCTCTATGCAACTGTGCTACGGCAACAAGGTGTGTTTTATGCACGAGAAAACTCTTCATATTCTTGATGTTCGATTTTATGGGGCATTTCCTTGGTAAGGTAAAACTGGCCAAAAGCGACCGATTCATGTTCATCTTACACCACTTTCTATAAATAGTGTGCTAGATTACGATTAGCAACAAAACTGAATATAAATACGATATAAACACACAAACACACACACAAAAAAGATGACAAGCATCACCAAACACAATCTCAAACACGACAGAAACACACAAGAGTGCTAATGATGTGAGATTAAGGGAAATTAAGGCAAATCTAGTTTATTTCATTTGCTGATCTTTTGCAAAAATGTCTTTGCATTATAAAAAAACCTGCAGAAAGTTGGAAAATGTCTTTAGTAATAACCAACAAAAAGAGTAACTTTTTTGAAATGGAGTTTTCTCATCAATAAGGACTGAAAGCGAATGATCTGTACTCAAAGTACAAACGGCAAGGTCACGGGTTCGATTCCCAGAGAAAGCAAGAAGTGATACAATGTGTACTTTGAATGCAATGCAAGTCGCTTCAGATAAAAGTGTATTCCATAAAGATAAATGTAACGTAAACGCAAGTCGGAAATGTAAAATGAATGTGTGTTTTAATACAAAAAGATGCTCTGTACGGTAAAACATCACAGACATCATCATCCAGAGTCTCATCTGGATTTGTATAGAAAAAGTCATCTCGGTATTTGAAAAGAAATGTCAAATGTGTGTTTGACATTGTCCTAATGAGAATCTGGAGATGTGACTCACAGACACTGGCCTTGATAAATGTCTTGCATTAAGAAAAAGCAAGTGAGATTAATTTCTCTTCACGTTATAAGATGCCCACATTAACACCCTTTATTCTGGCCATGGCTTTGATTAAAGTGTAAAATGAATAATAAACCTTGATCAGCGGAGTGTTATGGATCTCATTTAAAACAAACACAAGAAATACTCATTTTAACAGTGATCAATGTACAAATGTAAATGTTGACTTACAACATACGAGAAATTATATTATAATAATAATGATATATATATATGTATTTAAAAAATTTTTTTTTTTTAATTCTATTATAAATGTAATGAAAATACTTGTGTTTTAGCTGTAAAATACTGTAAAAATGTTTTGTAATAATAGGTGCTTATTATATTTTAAACAAAAAGCAGATGTTAGTTGTTCAAGTAGCTTGGTGTATTAACATTATATACATGTTTATGAACGAAAACATGCAGGCACCCAAAGGCCATAACATCCCGACAGAACGTCTGCCAGTTTTGTTGAATTTTTCATTAAACCTTAACATTTTTTCCACTGATGATTGTTAAATAACTGTTCCATCCTAGTGTGTGTGTGTCTGTTAACAATAACTATCAATGTTTGTATTGCGAGCATGTGTACTCTACGGCCACTCCCTGCACAAGACTAAAGGGCAGAAGTATTTGAAGAACAAATAAGCTATTAATCCGCGGTTAAATTCACCCAAAAAGAGCTTAAAGAATACCCCACAGATGATAAAGTCAATGTTCAAATCTTGGCTGAATGCTCACTGACCTTTCCCGTACTCTGGGTTCAGAGAGGAAGAGGCACGGCTTTATCAGTAGTTAAATTAATGATCAATCCTTGAAAACTCCCTGACTCTGCAAGACTCCTCCTGGCTTAGCCTTTCTTCTCTCTTTATTCCTCATCTCAGATTCTTCCCCTCACCGCATAACACACACTCTCTCACACACACACACACACACATTCTGCAATTGCACAGGCATCCCAAAGCTATGCCTGCCACAAAACTTGCTCCTTCCCATGAGCCACAAGCCCCTGCCACATTTCACTCACTCCGTGTGCCAGAAAGCGAACGTCTCTGTTTTGTCTGCAGCACCAGCCAAGCCCAGAGCAGAGGCAGGAAAAAGTTGAGCTGTTAAGCATCCCTCACCTCCATCTAAATCACTGTGCTTCTCTCTTCAGAGATTTTCAAGCACAGACAGACGCTTAAACAGTAGCACACGTCGCCGTGGTTGTCACAGATGAACATAATCGGCTATTGTGCCCGCGACAGACAGACTGATGTGGCTGAAGGATAAAGCCGGAGATGTAAATCTGCTCTTACCTGCTGTTGAAGCTTAAAGCAGGAAGGAGGAACAGGAGGTAAACGGCTCCGATGAATTTCATTGCTTTGTCTTGCTCTCATGCACTCGGTGTCTCTTTGCTCCTTTTTCTCTCGATCGCTCGCTTTTCCCTTCTCCCTTTCTGTCTCTCTCTCCTCGCTGGCTCACTCACCCTCTCTCTCTCTCTCTCTCTCTCTCTCATGCGTTAACGCAGGCACTCGCCGCGGCAGACAGATGCAACGCTGCGAGCGGTCTGTGTATGTGAAAGTGCGGGGCTCTTCGGCTTCAAATAGCAGGGACAGGGAGACGGACGGATTTATTAATGGCAAGAAAGCAGGGGGGGGGGGTCCGAAGAGGAAGACTGGAGAATGATTTGAGGTGGTGAGGTGATGTCAGCATCAATACAGCCAGTGGCTCCCCGTCTTTCTCTTCTACGTTCCACGGCGAGATGAATACCTGCTGGTGTGTCCCACATGATATCCATCTGTCTGCATTATTACCGGCAGCCTTGGAACGGGGCAGGGCGATTATCTGGGCTCGAGGCGAGCAGGGTTACTCCAGAAAGACCAAATTAATCAATTTTCGTGGAGATTACACTTTGATGGCAGGGTTCATTAGTTTGACATTTTGTTCTCTGTTGTCTGTCAAAGTAATTGATGAGACATTTCCCTGCTCACCGTCTCATATTGTGAGATTAAGAGGGTAAACCGATGATGATGAATTTAACAGTCATGCAGTCCCTTCGCTTTACCTTTTCGGCTGCGTTGCATCTGATGTCTCCACTCGCCCTCCCAAAGCGGCGTTCAAATTCTGGACAGAAGGAAACAAAACATCAAAAAGGTATAGGAAAACATCAACATCAAACTAAATGATGAAATTTTGAAAAGTCGCCATGAGACGAAAAGTCACACAATCTATTTTCTACATGCATGTTATTGTGAACAATTCATCCATGCATATTTCGGTTTTTGTTTTTTAAATGGACCTGAGGTATACTATGTATAGATTTCTCCAAATTTAAATTTTTCAACAACCGATAGACTGAACCATTTCACGCTGAAGATCTGTCGCTACTTCACGACTTTAAAATACTTTCTCTAAAAATGCTTAAAATTATAGCTGATATAGGTTTGTCTGAGTACCCTGACCAGCCCAACTCAACCAAAGAAATATTTTGGGAGGGACAATCTGTTAGAATCCAACAATTCATCGCTGGACCACGTGACATCATTATTACGCCTCCTTTCATCCATTGCCTGCCAGTCATTTTCACCAAGTTTGTACTGAGTATTATTGTAGTAAGACAGCTTATTGAGGAAGCATCCTACGTACAGACAAGCAGAGGAACTCTGCAACATGCAGTTTCTCATTAAGCATGTTTCTGTTGAAAATTGTTTTGAAGAAAATGCTTAAACGTTGCATTTATATTCTGTTTGAATGTATACAGTATGAATCATCAATAAGGTGTATACTGAATTTGATCACTGCTTTAGTACATTAACGCACTTCAACTCTTTCCCCATCACTGGTGGAATTTTCCCACAATCCATTGTTAAATCTGAAAAAGTACAGAATCTCTGGATCATAACAGAGGTGAAGAAGCAGCAAAACAAGTGATCGAAGCATCGCTTACGCACACGCAAGCTAACGCACTCAAACATTCAGAAGCATATAAATCAAAACTGCCTACTGAATGAAATGTCGAACACATGAAGAGGTTCAGGACTGTGCAAACTTTGAGCAATGCTGTATTTTGATCATCGTTCTGTATCCGACCCGTCCGTGGTCTTTGACAAAAATGCGATTTTCTCAGCTTTTTGTTCAAAATGTTGCTTTTTTTATGAAACTTGCATTCAAGTTTTGATATAAAAGAACAGGAATAAAAAGCAGTGACTCTGTTCTTTCGTTTGATTTATTGTACGTTCAGATATTCATACAACAAAATATTCTGGGGGCCATGAAAGTTTTGTGAAATTGATCAAAAATGCTGGCGCTGGCTGGTAACTTTAAAAAAGCAAAAGCAAAAAAAAAAAAAAAAAAAAAAAAAAAAAACACTGGCGGGGAAAACGGTTGTGTTCTTCGTGTTAAAAGTTTTACAATGTTCTGCTCTTTCTAGAGATTGAAATACTATGGATCACAAGTGCCCTAAACTAGCATTTTGTTCACAATTTTTTGTTTTTCTGGCCTGTGCTGCAGTTCTAAGATTGATTTGCCCTCCAGGTCATGTGACTGAAAACTAATGGAGTATTGTTCAGAAAACCTGTTTGAAAACAATTATTTGTGTAATAGCATGTGTTTAACCCTTTAAAGAGGAAATTTTGTCAATTTACTCACACATCATTACAAAGTATATAACTATTTCTACTTTCTATTGTGTGAAAGACAATCGTTTTTTTTTTTACGGGATTGCAATGAATCTGAACTGAAGTGTTCAAGATTCACTATTCCAAGAGTTTTATGAGAGGAACAGACTAAAATTGAAATATATATTTACTCATAATCTCCTCATTCTGCGGGACCATCGAGCTGAACTTGAGAACCGGATAGATTTGATTCCGACCATTACTGTAAACTGGAGCAACCAATTCATTTACAAGATCTAAAGCACACAAAAAAAAGACTTTCTGAGCGCCAAGGAAAGTTTCAGTGAATACGTTTTGGTTCGTTTCATACACAAAGTAAAATCTTAAACACTCATTTATTGTAATTTCGCGGAAAAAAAGAAAAGGAAGCCTTCAAAACTTCCCCTTTCTTCTGCAGAAGAAAGTCATACAACATTTTCTCTTTTAGGTGAGCTGTCCTTTTAAAACGAATACTTTGTTAATTCTGAAATGTTGTGAAATATGCTGAAAAAGGCAACTTCTAAAACAAAATGCTTTAATATGAAGGATAGAGCAGAATCAAAACAACCAAAACTCATTAGGAAACTGAAAAATGGAGGGCCTGAAGTACCCATCCCTCTTTTCACCTGTCTCTCTCGCACTATTTTTGTCTTCAAAAGGAATAAAAGATTTAGGGATAGCCATTGCTTTTAGCCATGGAAGGCTGACTGATTCAAGTTCTATGATCAGAACAGCAGAAATGGAAGAAAGATGTGTCGGCGGTAGAGGTCGTGTTATAAAAGAATGATGAATGGTTTCCATTAGACCACTAATGGAGTTTGGAGTCTATTGTCCCTTAGTTCTACTCCCTGCTCCTAATTCCGCACCTATTTGATTTGCGTCTAATTAGAGCGTCATGGGTTGCATAGGCACTCGGGGAGTAGTCACAGATGAGTGGGGTCCTGGCCCTCGGGACCGCAACACGTATCTTTAGTAATCTGCTCTTATTTGTCTTAGTCACACCTCCAGCAGTCTGAGTCACAGTAGACAAGGTGAAGGAAAACATGTCTCCTGTCAGATTTAAGAGAAATGAAGAGTGCTTTTAGATGAACAATGTGAAGGCAAAAGAAGGATGGTCTGGGGGAGGATGGGGTGATCTTGTTTTCTGGTAAAAAAAACCACCTTATAAAATAAAAGTGTTTGAGATCATTAACTGGATTTCAAATAAATATTGAATTAACTTTACTTGTTTCTTGTTTTAAGCATCAATCTCATTAGCCTTCCTCATCCATTATGCTTAAATCAAGGGGAAAATTGACAATGTGGTTAGCTTAATTCAAGATCTATTTCCTGAAAATGGCTCAAGTAAATGTATCTCAAGGATGTTAATATATTTTTTGATAAATTAAGACAAACAATT
>CM074278.1:30382939-30465439 GCA_037194245.1 Opsariichthys bidens
AAAAAGTGGCACATGGCACATCCAAAAGAAAAAGCTGGACATGCCCCGAGGGATAGGAAAGCAGCATGACTAAGACATGAGTAAGAGGACAGCTGAAAGCAGCTCGGCCACAAAAGCTTGTAACAGAGGAACTGTGAAGGCTGTCAAAACAAATCCAAGAAGGGAAAAATGCCAATATGCAGAAACAATCCAAAAAAGATAAGCAGGAACTAAATAAACATATGTTGTTAAACTGTTCCAGATCTCCTTCATATTAATTATCATGAACAAGCACCAATCACGGGCCAATTACTCCTCTGGCTGCTCAATTCCAAATTATATTTTTATTGCTCGCTATTAGGCAGTAAAATTACATCCATCCTTGTCCACGGGAGAATTAATAATTCATTGGAAAGAAAGAGTCAATGATCCTTGCAGAGGGAATTCACATGACCATTAAAGAATATGACTACCGCCACAGCTGCTGGCAAAAGTGTTACTACAACCTTTGTTGAGAGTTATACTGCCTGAACACTTCCCACAAATCCCTTTCACAATAAAGATTATCACTTAATAAGTGTGGGTATTGGAAACAGGTATAATATTGGGTCAATGACAAAGAAAAGAAAAATTTAGCTACTGAAAAATTCAATAAAAATTCTTGGACAAATACTTGTACATGTCGGCTTTATATGGTTTTGAAAAACTTTTATACCGTTTTCATTTTTTTAATGAAATCTTTCAATGCAAAAATGTAACAAATAATTGATTATGCATTATAGTCATTATGTTTTGGGTCTATAAACAGTGTTGGGGTAAAGCATTACAACTTGAGTAACGTAATCAGATTACTTTTTCAAGTAACTAGTAAAGTAGCGCATTTCTTTTTCAATTTACAACAAAAGCTCTAAGTTACTTTTTCACAGCTTTTCACTCCCGTGTTGAGAGAAATAAAGTACAGAGGTGTTGCGTGCGCTGTGAGAGCATAATAGTTATTGTAGTTCTGGACTAAACATGCATTTACTCATCTCACATGCACAAAAAAATATCAGTATTCCTCAAAATGCACAAAAATGCAATCAATTTTATGCAAACCTGTAATAATTCACTATATTAAATTACACAAATGTACTTCATGTATTTAATCTCACTTTATTCTCCAAAGTCTTTGCTGCTGACCTTCAATGATCTAAGCAAAAATTACTTTAGATTAGATTTAGAAATAAGAGTGTTGAACTTCCATCTCCTGTATCCTATTCTTCTTTAATTCAGAATGGTAACACATCTGAAAGGTGTACGGGCATAAACATGCATTTCCTTCAGCCTGAGGCTTATTCATGTCACTTTTGGTGTAAATAGGGTGACCACCTGGCCATTGATCTATTGCAGAACAATTGATTTTGATTTTGCGGGACAATGCGGGACACGAGTGAGACAGATAAATGTACTTCTATTATGCTATGCAAATATTGATTTACATTCATTGGCAAACTTGGCATAGCGCGTCGAATAATGTTTCTGCCGGTGGGTGCCCACACAATAATGTCGATCTTCTGGCAACATTAAATCCTGTAGAGAAGAGAATTCTAGAATCACTAGTGCACATGCAGTTGGAGCACGAGCATGTAGCCTTTAATATCAGAGTGAGACGGAGAGCACATCCAGTTTTGCGTGAGAAGAGAATCCTACGATTCCTGCTTGTGCATTTGATGCGCTTTCGACATTTGTCATTATAATACCATAGAAACCGCCTAAATGAACGATTAACGTGAGAAGAAAGTCATGTCTGAAAGTTATAATACATTTTTTATTGGTTAAAATGAATGGATCTCGTGTTTTTCCGTAGGTTCTCGACCACATGGGTGGCGCTGAGCATCCACGGGATTGGCACATGATCGTTGGGAATACTTGTTATCAGGACAGATGATTACATGCTTTAAATCATCAAATTGGGCAGCTTTGAGCAGCTCTTGAGACCAGGAAATTGGTTTTTAAATGCCAGTTACGGTTTTTATTATATACAGCTATTGTAATTTCAGAAATGAAAAAATAATAATAATAATAAAAAAAAAATTCGGGAGCTTCAAATGTGGGATGGGTGGTCACCCTTGGTGTGAGAGGACCTTAACATTTGCTAAAAATATAACTTTTTTGTTGTCTTTTTTTGCTTGTTGCAAACAAGCCCTCCCAGGTGAGAAAAAGTACCGCAAAAGTACTGTTATGCATTAATTTTCATAAAAAGTAACGCAATATTGTAATGCATTTCTTTTAAAAGTAACTGCCCAACACTGAAATGAAAAATGAGCATCACGTAAATGACCCTAATGTTATATGCAGCCGCTTACTGTCTAACTATCTATAGATTGCAAGAATCTGTAATAAGCTGCAGGGTTGCAAGCGAAGCCAATAGCACCTCATTCTTTCGGGACGTGTGCCTAAAACGGGCTGGCCTCTCCTACCACGATTACTCATATTTCCCTCACAATCCTCAGAGACGGCGGAAGACAGCAGCCATCCATTCTACCTGCAGAAAACAAGTGCTGTGCACTCAGAAGCTCTGCTCACCCACTCCTCTGGGGTGTAAGAGGTTTAAGATGGGCATGAAATCCAGTGATTATGACAGCAATAGAAGATGATGGGTTGATTGTGTTAAATCTGGCATTATCAGACACTACCCAATCAAAGAGGTTATCTGGCATTTAGGGAGATCCGTGCAACAAAATGACACCGGATGAAAAGAACTCTAATCCTTGCAAGAGAATTAAACAGCTCTGAAAAGGGTAACATGTCATCGCGTGGCTGACGAATGAAAGAATGTTCTCAAAATAAAACAAACAAAACTTCTGTGAAGAAGATGTCAGGGAAGCAGGATCTCTGTCAAATGTAAGCGGTTCTGTCGCTCAGTAGGGGTTCCGGAAAAAAAGGAATAGGCCTCTTTCTAACGCTCGCCTTAAAATAAGCTAGAATTTAAATTAAAAGTCGTGATTGCAGTTTATTCCTTTGCCCTTTTCACTTGACTGCAACTTTCTGCAACTAAATGACAAGAGCAGACAGGGGGGAAAAACTCAAATGTTCCTTGTGAGATGGAGTCTCTGGACTCCTGTGCAATTAAAACAACCGAGATATTAGGGTGCACAATGAATAGCATGTTAAAAAAAAAATCATGCAAATTAATTATGGATTTAATGTCAGTGAAAAGAGCATCTTGGGATGCAGCAAGCAAAACAGCTCAATAATCCTCTTTTCACACTAAAACCTTTCGACCTTCCGGTTCTCCTTCCCAAACTCACCGAGCTAATGGTGAAAGCCCCACAGAGCAATACATTAACCCGTTTCTTTGCCCCTGAGATATGTGACCTTGACTCATGAGGCAAAGCCTTGTGGCATTAAACTCAGTCCCTGACTGCCACAGCCATCTGCGCCCTGAGGAGGAGGTCTCCCTGTGACTTCTCTCACTTCATCCAAAATATGAGCCGGAGCCGTTTCGATCCATCTCACTTTCCCCAGGACAGTTTTTAAATTTTTGTTTATTTATTTATTTATTTTTTACGGGCAAAAGGGTCACTTGATTCTTTTTGAGGCATGTAAACACCTTGTGAAAAAGAATAAAATACATCAAGACTGAAGAATAGAAGTGTGAGCTGAATGTTCTGTAATGTTTCCGGACACTGTAAATGCATGCTATTTACAGTTGAATTTACAGTGTAAATTTATATTAAAGGCGCACAATATTATATTTTTGCGCACAAAAAGTATTCTTGTCGCTTGACTATTTTAACGAATGTGGCAATTACGTTGCTTTCTATGGGGGAACTCTCGGATTTCATCAAAAATATCTTCATTTGAGTTCTGAAGATGAATGAAGGTCTTACGGGTTTGGAACCATGAGAGCCGGTAATTTCATTTTTGGGTGAACTGACCCTTTAAATCCAGTTATCTGACCTTCAGAGGCTTTTTTGACCCACTTCAGTAGAACTTAAGTACATCTTTATATGTAATTTTATAATTACATCTATTTTCTTTGGTTAAAGGGATCATGACATGAGAAATTTTTACCCTATAAAACACTGCAAGTTTTATAGTCCACTTCAGAACAAAAAGAGTGTGCGAAAAACCTTAAGATTGTAAGTAGCGCTGCACAATTTATCGTGTTTAAATCGCACACGATTTGGCAAAGGCTGCGATTATTTAATGCGCAGCTTGTCGGAGCTGTACGGCTCTGTGATCAGTAGTAAATGCTTCTCCCTCTGAAAGCTAGAGGGCGCTCTTGCGCAGAAACTCAAAATATGCCCTGCAGCAGAAGACGAAATAAATGACTAATAAACACACGACTATTATTCTGTGTAAGAAATCACATTATCTCACAGAATGTTATTAAATGTTGTCTTTTGTTTGACAAGATTTTAATAAATGATTCTCATGTCTGGAAAGATGTTGCTTTTTCAAATGTACATTATAAGTCGCAGTGTTTTCAGATGGATTAGCATTTGGAGCCGTACTTCACTGACAAGCTGCGCATAAAAAAAATAATCGCAGCCTTTGCGATTTCATAATCGCTCTAAGAATCGCCTTAAAGCAATAATCTTGTTCAAGTTCGATGTTATTTTTCGTATCGTGCGATTAAATCGTGCCATGTTATGACCCCTTTAAAGTGCAC
Source organism: Opsariichthys bidens (assembly GCA_037194245.1). NCBI lineage: Eukaryota > Metazoa > Chordata > Actinopteri > Cypriniformes > Xenocyprididae > Opsariichthys > Opsariichthys bidens. Next base: position 30,387,576 of record CM074278.1, read on the forward strand.
TGCTGAGTGTACTGTACTGACAAGCATTGATGTTAAACTAAAATATCCTTTAAAGGTGCACTAAGTAATATTGACAGCTAGTGGTTGAAATGGGTACTGCAGTCCAAATTCAAAATAATGGAGAGAGTCGTGTCCACACCCCCTCCTCCTCAGACTTCATGCTCATGTGGGTTGCCAGATTGAAGATACGCAACAGGAACGAGAGCAAGTGAAACTGTAAGTTGAGGAGTTGATTTTTCCATGTTTTAATACACCTCTGGTCATAGAGATTTTTAGATGGATGCCGAGGCTGTTTAGGTCATGTAAAATCTGCAATCTCTGACCTAGCTTGGCTTCCATATTTGCAAACCCATTTTTTTTCCCACCAACTGGCAACCCAGGGTTTCGCAATACTATTGGGAAAATTGGCTGTGGGCAGGATCACACAGACTAAAAAAAAAAAACTAAATGGCCGTAGCAGTGTTTTTCCGAGAAATAAGTATGTGAACTTAGCATGTTTCCTAAATATCTGCAAAAATATGATTTAGAATAGTCCAAAAAAATGCATACAGCACATTTAATGTGATTTCTATTGAAACTAGTACGTAGATGTGTAATTACATTTTAAATAATTACTTATAATGAAATACTTCACAAGTCAAAAGATCAAAACGTAAAACGTAAAACAACTTCCTTTTTTTAAAAGCGCACTTAAGTGTGTTAAGAAATGAAAGTGTCATGACTATTTAATTACACTTGAACTACCTTTTGTTTAAAAATATACTTTTAAGATTTGAAGTACACTACAAATGGTCACTCAATACATTTGAGCGCACTACTTTACATGAGGAGGGATTCCTGTCAAGACAATTTATTGAGAAAAAGGATTAAGTCAGTTCTGCACTGTCTGAGAACGATGAACGTGACTCTTTGTGTACGCTTTCTATTTCTGAAGCCATCTGCCGCAGCCTGATACAGAAGTACGCGACAGATTTCACTCTAACAGATACATCAACACAACCAGGCAGCCATACAAATGAAAATAATCCATTCCATCAAAATCTACTGCGGCAGACAAAGGAGATGTCATCCGTGTCAGAACAAAGTGTGAAATGTTTGTTTCATCACGCTGCAGGCCTTTCGAGTAAGACAATATACAAACATCAGGATGTAGCCGTTAGTCAGTCATGATACAGCCGCAGAGAAAAAGAACAGACAAATTACAGCTAATTGCAAGTGGAAAAATCAGGAAGAATGGGAGGGGACTGCAATTTTGTGTTCCGAACCCAGTGCATAAAAGCCTTTGAGAGGGCTGACGGATGATCACCTCTTATGGTATCGCCAACACTTTTTATGGAAAGAGGAAAGCTGTAACTATCCTATCGCTCTATTAACAACACGGAGAACGCTCGTTTCCTAGCAGCAAAGCATACGCAAAGCACACATTCAATCGCAGACAGCGGGGAGCTATTAAAACAAGTTAAATGACGGGTCCGTTTCAGACGCATTCATTTCAGACTCTTTTTTTTATGTGGATGGAAATCCAGCATTAAACAACGGGGAAAATACTCAATATTCAGTTGCTTCAAGTTATCACATAAAGGCTGAAGGAAACTGAATGTTTATGAGTGGAAATGTAGTCCTAGGATATAGAGCTGGAAAGAGGATGAAATGAGTAAATGGTGTTTTTAAAAACAGTCCAATTTATCAGAGATATGTTTTCCCTTTGAAACTGAAATGTCATTAAATGTCCAGTGACAGCGGAATGAGAAATACATAAAGGAATCTAAATAAAGCGAACTGCCGAGGACAATAATCAGCCATGACAGGCAGGCAGATGTCTGCACAAACAAATTACAATTTATGCAAGCAAAAAATATCCCGATTTAAGCATAAAGACCCTTTCACAACAGATGCAAAATGAAAAAGTGAAACAAATCGCTGACGATTGGTCTATTCACACCGCAAGCGAAACGAATATCTGTCGGGCGAACGCGCGAGGGTACAACAGCACCTTTCAGCTGGTCTGTCATCCGGCTCTCATGACGATGACTTGAACATGACAGTCTCAAAGAACTATAAGGCACAACATAAATAAATAAGACTAAGACTAATGTCTTGTGACAGTGATGCATAGTATAAATGCATAACTGATAGCAAAATTTTAAGTAAAATATAAACATATGAAGCATCTGAAACAACATTTTACTGGTTTGCTGCCAATTATAATGCTAATTTTACAACAAAAACAAAAAATTACTGTAAAAATGCATGTATTTTTGTTGAATATTACAAAGATTTATACTGTAAATTATATGGTCATTTCTCCACCTTATTCCTGCCTTTGGAATTATGGGTGGCACTTCCGGTTTGGGGAACTTCCATTCTGAAACGAATCATTTCAAATCACAAGCTTGCCCTACAAATAAAGCTTATCCCTCAGTTTGACTGAATGAGCTTCGTGTTTTATTTTCAGACGTCATGAGAATATCTAAGAGCTCTTTTCAGTCGCTGCTTTCTTTTCCTCATGATTATTTTCTTGTTTCCCTTTGCGTTCCACTGTAATAGTATGAAAAAGGACAACATATACTGCACATTGTGGTCTGTTCTCCCGATTTAATTTACGATATATCCCATTAATAATTCACTGGAATGCAGGAAGAATCCTTTTTTTTTTTTTTTCTCAAATCATCACATCTCTTTCCAAGTTTGTTTTCATGGGTACGTGCAATTCATTGTGTCAAAATGATGGAAATCACTGTGAAATAGTATCACGCAATGCTGAACATTTTTGATTAAGGCAACGTATGTGTAATGACGAGTCAGCGGGATGGGATTCAAGAGCGAGCTTTATTCAAAGACGTAGTCAGACAGGCAAAGGTCAACTCAACAGCAAACAGTAGTGGCAGGGAACAGGCAGGCTCGTAGTGACAATCCAGGCAAATACTCAAAAGGCGGGCAGATAAACATCAAAACAAAGAAACAGGCAGATAAAACAAGAAATGAACGCTCAGAAATGTAATACAGGGATTAACAAGACTTCGCAAATGACATATGTTAGAAAGGTCTCTTAAATAGTCCAACAAATCGACTGCAGCTGAAACGCAATCAACATCAAGGTATGGGACTTGAATGTAGTGTGGTTGAGAGAGTCCGTGAAAAGGGAGGGCGACATCTGGTGGCAAGTGGACGGAAAACAGACCGGATTTATTACAGTATGTTACATAAAGCATATATTACTACAGTGAATTTTTCCATTATTGCTTTGGAAAGAATCGCACATTTGGGGTTATTCATGGTCTGTTGAAAGTACCTTGTTGATTCTTTTACACGTTTAAATGTCTTTGTAATGTTCGACAATTGAAGGGCGAGTAAAGTAATGTCATCTCATTGTACCCAGTTTAAAAAAAAAAATGTATTGCATTCATAGAGCGAAACGTTCACTGATTGTTTGCAGCTTAATAGAAGTTATGGTGCGTTGAAGTCGTGTCAGAAAGATCATATTTACGAGCTGAACGCACATGAACGCCACCACAATGTCGTAAAAACAAGAGGGAAGTACGAGTTGTGGGTGTGTCAGTGAAAAACACAGTGGAACACCACAATATTATATGTATTAGCAGTGACGTTATACGGCTTTTATAATTACAATGAAGTAAGCTTATTTCCAGCACAAAATATGGTAGCATTGCACTATAAAACATAATATATAATGATAAAGTTTACAGTGGCTTCATAAATGAACTAAAAACATAAAAACACACCTGATACATATTCTTTGTAATTAATTAGTAGTTACACCGCCATCTTACTCCGACGAAAGTGACTTGAACGCACCCACTCATATATATGAACTTCCCATAATTCGTGCAAAGCATCATGGGGCAAAGGAATAAGGTGGATACTTCCAAAAATACTTCCAAAATCCCCAGTAAATTTACACATAATGCAATAACAAACTATTTAAACCATCTTTCACCATATATGGTTAGGAAACTTGGCCAGTATCTTAAAACCGCAGTACGTAACTTTTTTTTTTTGCTAATAAAATAACAAAAAATCAGTTATTGAGCAAGTACATGAGACACCGTATCCCCATTTGAAATGGTAAGCTTATAAAAGTGATTTATTATTGGAGCTGTCGGGTTCGATTTTGCTAGAAATGTCGGTTTGGTGTCTTCACATGGTTAGGTCACATCTGTAAACAGTGTCGGAGTGTTGAGGATGCAGTTGCTTAATTCAAACTTGTCATCTACATGACTGCTTTTAATCTAGAAAGGTCTAAATGGCAACCATCTTTGACATCTGGGGAAATCACCTGTTGTCAACACCAAGAAACCTCAAACTGCAGAGAGCATGCAGTACAAAAGGGAAAGCGACAGGGTCTGCGCTAAAACGAGAGTAAACGTCAGCATGGCTTTTGAGAGGTGGCAACAACTCAGAAATCTGAAGGGATTGAAGACTGACACATGGATGGCTTCCTTTCTGCTGAACAGGCAAGACATTTCAGTGACTCAATAGGTAGCTACTAGCTCATTTACTATAATTTACTTCAGATTATTTCAGATATATGCCTAGCATGAGTTGTTCTTATTATCATGTCGATGTACAATGACAGATCTACTCTGATGTGGTGATCACAGAGCTAGACGGTCCAATCACACCCTAACCCTCCATAACTTTATAGCTAAACATAACTCCACCCATTAGGTCCGCAGAGGTGGCGCTGGACTAGGTAACTATTACGTCCAGAGAGGGGGATTTCATACGTCTCTGCAGAGAGCACCATTTAGCACAAGCAGAACCTACACAAAAAATAACTGCAAGTAGCTTGTGATTTTATGTTTCAAACAGAGATGGCGATAGAGAGGCAAAAGTTCTGTACTGCAGTTACGAGGTTTTTACTGTAGCATTTTTTTAAAAAAAATTTGCACAGTAAAAGCCCTGGTATACTTCAAGTGAAATGGAAGAACGAACTGATGTGACGTAATTTTGAACAAAATCTTTTGGAGTTCGTTTTGGAAGCTTTCCGATGCAAACTTTCCGGAAAAGTAAGGCACTATTGGTCATTGAATTGCTACTAGTAAAAATGTTCATTTCTGATACCTGAAAATGAATTCCTGATATCAATATAATTTATGATATCTAAAACGGCTTTCTGACCAGTAACAATCACATTCATGATATCAGAAATGAACATTTTTACTAGTAGAGATTCAATTGTTGATGTCAAGAATAGACATTAGTAACAATGTAATTGTTGACATCAGAAATTCACATTTTTACTAGTAAGAAATTAATTCTTGATATCAACAATTGAATGGCAGCCAATGGTGAGATTTCACGAGTAAAAATACATTTCTTGTCTTACGAGTGAAAACATAAAAACCCTGCTGCTTCGCAGTAGAAAATGAAGTTGTATTTCTGATGCAACGAGACACTGACAGTGTTTCTCACATTTAATATGGTAAAGCTGGTTGATTTTAAGCAATTTATTGTATAAAGTTCCGTAACTAAACGTGACGTGACTTTACTAGAACGCCAAATTGCAGAGCTCGTACATTTTCATGCCGCTGTGATGCTCGGATGCTTTTCTTATGCCTTATTAAAAAAATCATGCTGTTTTCTCAATTTTGTCGTGTGTTTATTTTGTTAGTGGGAGGAAAGCACGCGGCACATATTTACATATTCATCGATCCATCACGCTCAGCGGCGTCGGATGTTCGCTAACGGTATATTACTGCTCGCACACCTCGAACTTACCCCTTAACGAAGAATGAAAACGAACTCCGCTCTAAGAATCCACTACCAAGAGCTATCCTGTTTGTAATGAACATTCGTGCTTGGTGTGAATAAACCATAAAGGACGCTAGGCTCCACGAAAGTCTTTAATCTCCAACTGTGAGGTGATGCATCCCTGGATTTTCTGAAGCACAATACTAGCTCAGGTTTTCAACCTTTGAGCACCACTAATGGAGAGAGATGTATTTTTCTCACAAATCCCATTTTTCAGCATGGCACAATTTTGATCGGTGGGAAAAGAACAGTTCAAGCTGAGCAGTAGAAGTCGTGGTAAGTAGAAAGGTCAAAAAGCGAGACTGAAGTGAAGAGCACAATGCCTATATGTGTCTTTATCAGCAAGCGACTGATGTCCCAAATACTGTAATGACTGCAATGATGACTAATGAATCATTAGGCAAATTTATAACCTTGAAATCTTTCTTCTTCTAAGCAGCGCGAGAGTGTCAGTGATGCAGGGACAGCAGAGGCAGCAGAATGTTAAGTGTTGCGTGAGGGCATGCAGAGGAGGAGGTGAAGAACGCCCCTGAGAGAGACCAAACAGCTGGTGCTGCAAAATGAAGAGGGGAGCATTACGAGGTTTTGTTATGAAGGCGCAACAGAAAAATGCAGTTGCGGTGCATGAGTTATGTGATACCAAAGAGCTTTAGATTAACATCTCAGAGGTAAATTTACTAAACAATTGCACAATATTGCAGTGCAAATAGCAGCGTCTTATTCTCTAACCGCCCGCAATCCAGTTTAACCGAATGCTAAATGGACTGAAATAGCGTGGGACCGCGAACATTGAAATTCCATTTTATTCTACGCGGCTGTTGAATCCTTGATTCTGTCGGGTTGAAGAGTGCAAATACCTATGCAGGAGAAGCACAGCTTCAGTAGAGAGGTTTTGGCCACATTACACCTGAAATAACTGGCGAAAGATCCTACAACAGCAAAAGAAACAAAACTCACAAAGACACTGACGAGCAAATAAACAACAGGATAAAAATGAGCGAATGTGCACAATTTTACCATGCTGTTACTTAATGTTTTCATGTTACTCATTAAAGCTTGAGAAGTTTTATGAAATTTAAAATGTTACAACTACAGCAAAAAACAGTGCGATGTAAGAAAATATTTTTTTTTATCAATATTTATGATAAATATTTTTTTATTTAATATTTATGATGGCCTTAAATGACATACACATTATGAATTCAGGATTAAAGTAAAGTATTTAATGTGTATAATAAATAAATAAATTAATTAATTAATTAAAAATCTGAACTTAAAACTTTTGAAACAAATCAGTATTTTTTTAAATGAACACTTTTATTTACCAGAGATGGATGAAAAGCGATAGTAAAAACCATTTACAGTGTTACAAATAAATTGTATTCTTTTAAACGTTCTATTATTCAAGGATCATGTTTCCACAATAATATTAAAAACGGTTTTCAACGGTTTCTTAAATCAGCATATTAGAATCATGTGACACTGAATTTTTAAAGACTTTCAAAGAATTGTTCATATTTTAATTTCCACTCGTCTGGATCATTGGAATGGCCTCTCTCTCCAGACTGCGGCACGGATACAGGAAAGCGGGAACACATTTCCCCTGTTCTCGCCTCTCTTCGCTGGTTACCTGTCCATTTTAAGATTTCGGTATTTGTTTTTAAATCTCTTAATGTTTAAGCACCTAAATATCTTTCTGACTTGATCAAGGTGTATGTTCTGAAAACAGCACTTAGGTCTGCTGACCGTTTACTTTTAGTTGTCCCACACCACGGGTAAAGTTGAAGAGCAGGGGTGGCCGAGCATTTGCAGCGGCGGCCCCGTAGGAATAGTTGTCCCCTCTACATTAGACAGGCTCAAACACTTGCTGTTTTTAAATCTAGCCTAAAAACTTATTTTTATACTCAGGCATTTGACGCTATGTGAGCTGCTTTTTTTATTGTTGTTTTTTGTGTGTGTGTGTGTGTGTGTGTGTCTTTTTGTCTTCTTTTGTTTTGACTGTTTGTATCATTGATATTTTTATTCTTTTATGTATGTACAGCACTTGCTGTTTTTAAAAAGTACTTTATAAATAAACTTTGACTTGACTGAGTAATGAAAATGCTGAAAATTCAGCTTTGATCACAGGAATAAATTACATTTCAAAATGTATTCAAATAGAACAGTTAGGCCTATTTTAAACCGTACATGTTTGGGGTCAGTAAGTCTTTTTTAAAGTACCATTATTTGTCTTGCAGGGTTTCTTTGAATTGTAAGCTTGTGAAAAATTAGCCACATTTCCCTAAGGTTACACTTAATTCAACATTAACAAGCACTCACAATGATCATATAAAGCTTAGTTTCGATAATACTTACAAAGATAATTTAATGTTCAGTGGGCAACAAGACGACGTTGTGTATAATGTACACAGTATACTAAGAAGGAGCCCAAACAACAGCTTCTCTTTGAAATGATTATATCACAATTACAACAGCAGCTTCAGAGATGAGTCACATTAATTATTTTAGGTTCATTTGCAAATTAGAAGTATGTGTCAGCTATAAAAAAATAAAAAAATAAAAAGTGTCACAATTAACACTTTGATATGCAAGTTTTCAAAGCCTCGTGAGGCAACTATCAAACTTCTTAAGAGGTCGAACAATCTGTGTCTGGAGTACCGGTTACTTCTCTGATAAATAAAGCAGTTTCATAAATAATGACGTCCTATTTCAGCCAAATCCATTTTATTTGTATAGAGCCTTTTGTAATGCGCATTGTTTCAAAGCAGCTTTACAGAAAATCATCCCTTAATGCCTCCAGCGAGAGAGCCAAACATGGAGTGGTGAAAGGCAGCAGCGCTGGCTATCCAAAGCTCATCAATACAGACAGACAGGCGCTTCACAGGCTGGTTGCTAAGTGCCACAAAAGAACAGCCTCGAAAATGACCACGGGAATAAATAAGCTCCTCTGTGACTCAATCGCCACAAAAACTGTACACTGAGCTTCACAAAACTGACATTTATGGCAGGGCTGCCACTCAGAAATCACTTGTATCCATGGCAACGAACAAAGACCTATAACTTGCTGCAAGAAGCTCACAACATGGACCCGAGAGCGAAGCAACGGTGTCGTGGGTAACCCTATTTGCTTCACGTACACTTCAATACAGAACCCTAGAGTTCTTGACTCAAATTTGAAAGAAATCATTGACAAAGCCTTATTAAATTAATAAGTCTGTCGTTAAACAGATTTTCCTTCATCGTTTACTCAACGTTATCATTCCAAACCTGTTTTACTTTCTCTTCTGAGGGACACAAAATATATACTTTTTTTTTTTTTTTTAATGTCTCCACACAATGAAAGTCAATGTGGTCGAACACACGACACACTTGAAACATTCTTCCGAATATCTTTTGTGTTTTTTTTTCGGAAAGTCGTACAGGTTTGGAACAACACGACAATGCAGTAAGTAATTCATTTAGTCTTCTTTCTGTTTATGAACAATAGTGTAGAAAAAGCAGAAACTTTTCTGACTCTTCTGCTTGCTGACTTTAATAAATTGTTAGTATATACTTTGTTTCCCTGTGTACATTGTTACTTCCAGCTCCATTATTGATTTTAAACACTTGGTATGTATGAGTAATTTAAAAACACTAAACTATTTTTCGTTCAGGAGCTCATGCCTGCTTGGGGGTCTAAGTTTTGCTTTGTTAAGTTGAGGGTAATCACATATTGATCACTGGCTATGTAGCATTTCATTAAAATTGTACTTGACACTGCTATTAACCCTGGATCCCTCAGCAATTTGTGTAAATAGGCTGGTGTAGGTAGTGCTGTACTTCTGTTGAGTGGCATTATGCACAGATAGATACAGTATGTTGTCTGGTTTTTGTTCAAGTAGGTAAACCGCTGCACTGGTGAGGAAATAAATGAGATTGTATAATAGTGTACTTTACTCTTAAAAGGGACGGTACACCAGAAAAAGAAAAAAAATTATAAATTTAGACATCATTCACTCAGCATTTTCTTCTGTGGAGCTCAAAAGAAAGGGGTCAATGGGGTCCAGAAAGTCAATGTCGTTCACTAATAACTACTTATTCCACTAACTTCTCACGATTTCAAGATTACATTTCTATTTATAAAAATTCATCTTAATATATTATATATATATTTATCTGTGCATATCATTTTTTTTTTATTCATGCGCACTCATAATCTTTAAACGGGTCCTTGATTATGATTTCACTTTTTTAACTTTACTTAGTGTGTAATGTTGCTGTTTGAGAACATCTGCAAAGTTACGACGCTCAAAGTTCAATGCAAAGGAAGATATTTTCTTTTACAAAAATCGCTTTTTAAGGACTACAATAAACAGCTGGTACGGACTACAACATGCTTCTTCCTGGGTTGGTGACATCACAAAACCCAACATTTACATAAACCCCGCCCCCGAGAACACACAACAAAGGGGGCGGGGCCATGTTGGGCTGCTTTAGAGAGGAGGAAGAGTTGTTGTAGTAGAGTGTTGTTGATGCCGTCATTTTACACCGGACCGCTTCACAAACGAGGGTCAATTCAACACTGGATTTGCACAAAAGATGAACATGACGACACGTGCTAGAGATGAGTTGATCAACTCCACAGCAACTACATGAATTTATCCACTAACCGTTCAGAAACGTCTAAAAGTTGTAACTTCTTCCTGAGTCTTTCCATCAGTGTCGACTTCGGTTTGAACAATATAAGGATGAACACTTTCCTCATTTTGTCTGCGTGAGATTCTCCAGCTTTGTTGTTGTTGAGCTGTTAAAGCTCCGCCCTCTTTTAGAAAGTGGGTCGGGAGCAGCAGCTCATTTGCATTTAAAGGGACACACTAAAATGGCGTGTTTTTGCTCACACCAAAATATGGGCAAATTTGACAAGATATAATAAATGATCTGTGGGGGATTTTGAGGTGAAACTTCAAACGAATTCTGAGGACACCAGAGACTTATATTACATCCTGTGAAAGGGGCATGATGGGTCCCCTTTAAATCATTTCACTCAGTTATACATCACAATAGTGAAAAAAAAAGACTATTGCAACTTTAATCCCAAGCCAACTTTAAGTAGAAATCACAGAGCAAACAAGACACAGCAAGCTTTGTCCTCAGTTGATTTTCTGATGATGAAACATGAACACTTTACAATTATATCATGTTTCATCTTGTAACTAATTACCCTAACTTGGCCAAACTGGGTTATAAATACTGAGCTGTTTACGGAGGAGGGAGATAAAGTTCTAATGGTGGCAGTAAAAAAGGCAGGCAGAGTGGGCAGAAGAAACAGATGGTTAGTGCTTTGGAGAGTTGGAGAGGAAGGTTGGCATGTCTGAATCTAATGCCATGCAGTAGAGAGAGGCGGCGCGTCAATGATTTAATGAAGTCCTCTCCTCACCTCCTCTAGAGAGCTGCTTTAATCTAAAGCCATCGCTGCACAGCTCTTCTCTGACAGGTGCAGGAAATGCAATCAGCATTACATGCTGCCCCGAGAGTGCTCCACTAGAGTAAAGCCATGAATTAAACGCCTTTTCCGCTGTTTCCATCTGAGGCCTTTACCCGTCTCTCAAACTCAACATACATGGCAGATTGCAGTAAAATAACATGACATCCTGAATAATTAATTTCCTGAAAGTAACAATTATTTTGAGTGCCTTTTCAAGAACATGACAGCTAGAATGAGAAGGGTGGGGTAATAATCTATCCCAGCTGCGAGCGCGAGTCATTTGGCAGTGTTGATATTTCGGCAGTTTGAATAAATATTTTGCATGAATGTATGCATTGACTGAAACAAAGACAAACAATGTGCGATTATGCTTAATGCAATGCTTGCAATTTACTAATGGGTGAGAATCATAATAGAATAAATGACTCAGTTAGTCATTAATTTGTTTCGAAACAGTCTGTAAGGAAGAAGTCAGATGGACTCTCCCCTCTTGGATTCAGTGTGCGTTTACTGATCACAGCTATAAATACAATCTTTTTGGCTGTAATTGGCCGAAGGCAAGATTTACGTGGCCCGAAATCAATGGATGGTGTCATCTGTGCTGGACAGCGGAGCGAGTTGGCCAAATAAGGGTGTGTCCCCCAAAATAACAAGGCATTTTTCCATTAAAGTTGTTATATATTAATGTTTTCGGTCCTCCTCGGTTATGAATTATGGATGTTTCCTTTTGAGTTCCATTTCAGTAATATTTCTATTAATGTTGTTTCATATTACCTGTTAATATAAAAAATGTATGCATAAAATGTTATTTATTTATGTCTGTTCATGGGCTGGTGATTCTCTCTTGATTGTACAATTTGTCTTCTCAAAGAGAAACACTTACTTTCTTAAAGTAAAAAAGGTTCTGTTAGTGTAACCGCTTGTGAGATTTAACAGCTACCTTCACCCGTATAGGGAACGATCATCCTTCACGCTAAACATGTTGAATTACTCAAGGGAGCATGAAAACCGGCAAAAATCTGGGGATTCGGTGGCCCAATGTAAACCTCAGTTATGCTATCTTTCATTGCTTTAAAGGTTCTGAAATGCATGAAATATAAATTGTATTGGAGTCAGAGATACACACGATGGAAGGCCATAACAGTCAGGGCTATTCAACTGAAAACCCAGAGGAAGATAGAGACAGGGATAAAGCAGATCACAGGAAGAGCTCTCTCCAAACAAGTGCACTGAAATCCCATTATCCAGTGTAGATGGTAACCAGTAGCAACACATTTACTTGGTTGTAAAACAGTATTTGCATAGGATACAACGAACACATTCCACGAAAAAGGGCCTGAAACTGATAAAAATGTTTCTTTGTTGATTCAAATTTGATCGGTGCTTTTCAAAAAAATTCCATTCAAGAGTAATAAAAGATAGTAAATAATGAAAAGATTTTTAAACAAAAAACACCGAAAACGGTTTCAATAATAGATTATTAATATTAATTATTTTATTTCAAGTCAAAATTATCTAATAGGTCTCAAAATAATGGAACTCATTTAAAATGGGTATTGAGTACCATATTTGCTCTGGTACTTTGGCCCAAACTGGGCTTTAATAATTGGTCATTGCGATTTAAGAGAATCTCTCTTTATATCTGAGTCTTTGAAAGTTCCCCATTTTGTTCGAGTCCATCAGTTTCAGTCAATAAATCAACGTCAAACTGAGATTTGTTTGCCCCAGGAGAATGGGACACCACTGACGTCCCATGAATAGAATGAAAATGAATCCACAGCATGTTGGAATTTTGCACAAAAATGGCATGCCATCATACTTTCACACACATTTTCGAGCATCATACAAAGATGATTTAATATGCTTCATTTAGGAGTCATTAAGTTTGATCAATTATTCAACTATATTTCACATTTTCCACTTCATTCATAAAATATGTGACCCTTATTAGTCACAATGATGCATTGCATGAAATTGTCAGCCACTTTACTAGAATAACATTGACTAATAATTGTATTTGGGTCGAGGTCTGGTCACTGTAGGCCTTTCTGAGGTCAAGAAGGTGTTTAAATTTGACTGCTCAGTCAAATAACGTAGAGCACACTATATGGCTGATTACAGAAAGCTCAGCTCGATGCAGGATTGTTTGTGCCATGTCAGCTTTGAAGAGGAAGTTTAATTATATCCCAGAGGAACGCTCGCAGTATCTCCAATACAGTGAGGTCAGTTCCTGCGTCTTGCTGTTATACTTGAGGTAAAAGATCATTAGCATTCGACTCAGCACAAAGCAGAGGCTCATTTGGCCAATCTGTCGTATTCTTTTGAGCAAGACTCAAGATAGCGAGATATTCATCTGCGGTTTTATTGTGCGAGTTCTGAGAAAACAATTGTGTGAGATACACAGTACAAACATTAGATTTGGTATTTTATCCCAAATGTCAGAGCAAACATATTTACGCTATCAAAATTCTCTTGCAAGAGCTGACATGCTGCAATCAACTCTCTCAGAGAAGCGTATGTAGCAGAGCATCAGTTACGACTGCTAAAGCGAGACATATTTCAAAGACGTCTGAGTCACTTCTTTAGCGCTGGGACTTGCCGCATTCGTTCGGCTAGGGTCAATTGGAAAATCGTGTTAGGTTTACGTCTAGATCTGAATGGCCCCGCTTACCGTGTCCTTGCAGCACCCTCGCTTTATTTATCCGTAGTATAACGTCTCCTCCTCCCCCACACGGTAGTTAGAGAACTTTTGTTTATGTGAAGTTAGAGGATCTAAAAGAATCTCGCAGGTGCTAATCAAACAGTCTGAGAGGCAGAGAGAGAGGTTGCGATACCTACGTATGAAACTGTATCAAAGCACGAGTCCGTGTCTCTGTTCTTCAAAAAGATCACTAGCTACCAACTGCGTCTCATCAGCCAATATATATAGCGGCGTTGTACACATCAGTTCACATTTAGGTATTTTAATTAACAGCATCGCTGTCAATTAATTTCTCATTCTCTAATTAGCACAAAGGAACTGCATAGGATTCATCACATTTGACAAATTTGTCAAAAAGCCTGTAATGACCTATAAGGTTGTGCCATGTACGGAGGAGTGGGTGGAAATCCTCTTTTTCCAATGGATCTAACATAAATAAAAAAATAAAAACAGTCTGTTTTGCACCTTTTTCTGTTTCAGTGTTTTAATGAGAGCCTGCTGGAGATTATGAAAAATGTAACTGATTAGGCCCACACAGAGACTGTGAAATCTAACCATTCAATGTTTTATTTTTTTACACATCCTCCACATACACATCTCCCCTCCTTGAATGTTTGTTCATGACATTTTTAGCCAATTTTATTATGCTTTCAGCAATCAATAAGAGTGGAGTTCTCTCTAGGGATGCTCAATATATCAGCGTCATATCGGTTAGAATTATTTCCATCCATTTTGAGATTTAGTTGGCTTTTCCCATTATCTAGCAGTAAATTAAAAGCATTGTGATGCATTCTAGCAAAGATTTAACCCTTTAAGGCAGTGGCTCTCAACCTTTTTGACTCGTAGGCTCTTCATTGTCCACAACAATATTCAAAGGCCCTCGTGTCTTTTCTAGTTGTTTGATTCTCTGTTTAAAAATTAAGGGTAAAAATGGGGACGGGCGGATGTACTCCATATAGTAAAAGTCAAAAAAGTCCAAAGAAGAAAGATAGGCGTACGGGTTTGAAACAATATGAGGGTGAGTAAATGATGACAGAATTTTCACTTTTCGGACAGTTGACCATTTAAGAGCTGATGTCGACATGAGTTGCCACATGAGCTTTGTGCATAGCAATGAGTCAAAGTTCATGTCTTGAAATTAAAAAAGTATATCAACCTAATGAAACATGCAGGAAACGGTTTCAGAACACACACACACACACACACACACAAATTCTAATACCCAACTATTCAAACTCTCTGAGCTCTATCAAGGACTCCAACCAGCATTCCAGAGCTTTTTCCAATATTATCATAAGCACTTTACCATTTACCGTTTTTAACATTACATTTAAGTGAGTATTTATTCATCTTACTATACATTATGTTGTTTAGAGTGTTTTACTTCCAGTAGTTTAAATTTAAATCAGCTCTTTTTCAAGTATTTGTTATAAAATTAATCAAATTTGTACTTTGAATATAATTTGTCCTCAGCTGTCATTTTTAAGTCCAGATTTTCCCACAAAATCAGCACAGAATAGTCCTGTACTCTTGTTAAAAAAAAGAACTGCACTTAATTGTATTGATTGTGCAGATAGTATAATACTAACTAAATAAAAGGACACGTAAAGCCTCAATATGTAATACATTTTTAGATTTAAATATCCAAAAACCACTATAGAACAATGTTACATATTTTGTTGACTTGTGTACTTACATTATCCCAAATGTTTCCAAAAATGTTTCAATCCAGAGAAATAAGCAATTTTAACCGGACCGTGTCCATGCGTCGCCCGTCTTTGACATCATACCTGCGTCACCCTCGGTTTAATTTTGTATAAACTATGGATGCACCAAAGACGCTTTGATTTATTCTGAAAAGTTTATTTATGGTTTATTAGACATTCATCAACAGAAAACTAATCATGTTATATTGCTCAATAGTAAGTCTTATTGTTTAGTTTTCTTGATTAACCGCGAGTACCATGTTTTACCATGCCTAAAGTAGCTTTATAACAACTTTCAACACACAAATCTATCTAATGTGATCCAACAGCTCTGTTTTACCCCCACGTACCCCACGGAAGAAGCAGAAGCAGCGACTGTTGCATATTAAAGGTTCCACTGCTCTCGAGACGTGTGTCGCTCTCGTCTTTCACTAACCATCGCTCCAGAGGCATCATTTAGCTTGAACAGCACTCGGCCCTGCTCTGCTTCTTACTACGGTATCATTAATAATCTCATCCATGAACATGATTTCTGCCCGAGTCCCATCCCGATTCTTTTCCACCGGCTGTGAGGTGAAGACAAAATATGCTCTAGAGGTGAAAGTTTACATAGTGTGCCATTAAGTGTTCTAAAAGACCGTACACTTAAGTAGAATTTTAAAAAGTGCACCGTTTAAAGTTTTAGTTCACCGAAAAATGAAATTTCTGTCATTAATTACGCACTCTCATGTCGTTCCAAACCCGTAAGACCTTTGTTCATCTTCTGAACTCAAATGAAGATATTTTTAGATGAAATCCGAGAGGTTTTTTTTTTTTAATCCTCCATTAAAAGCAACGAAATTCCCGTCATTCAAGGTCCATAAAAGTAGTAAAAACATCATTAAAATAGTTAACGTGACAACAGTGGATCAACCTTAATATTATAAAGCGACAAGAACACGAGAAAAACAAAGCAAAAATAACGACTTCTTTCAACAAATTCGTCTTTCTCCTGTCATTCTCATACGCTATTTACGTTGCAGAGCTTTCGTGTTTACATCCAAACGCCGACAAAAACTCTGATTAACCTTTTATCGCGTATGCTAAAGAATATTGTTTTTATAAACGCTCCTAAAGTGTAGCCTTCTCATTCTTCCCAAGGCTGCTGATTATCTGCAAACGTCATGAATTGCTCGCATTTATGAGCAGAACTACTTTGGATGAACAATTATGTGAAGTTGACAATGTCACGAGTTTCCTAACTCAAACTTGTGACTCATCTGCACCTACGACAGACTACATCCCTTGAGAGTTTCACAAAGACACAATGTAATTTTGTACACGTCATTAGGCTGCCCAAGCAAACCTCCTCAACAATAAACTTTGCTCCACTGTCATTACAATCTTCCATTTCGTCCCCCTCCACGCAGGAGAGCACACCCATTCCCTGTGCATTTCAAAACAGATGGTGAGAGACGGATATTGAAACAGTCATGCGAACTGACTCATCATGAAAGTCATTTATCTTAATTGAGAACGGAACCTTCCCGGGGTGAAAAATGACATTAATTTACTATATGATTAAGTGAATAACCGACTAAGGTGGAATGAAGATCGAGAGCCACGGATGTGAGCCGTGAATATCATTTTTTTTTTTTTAAAAACCTACTATGTAATGTAGGCCACAAATTTGCTTTCTACAATCACTCTCTTATAGATTCCTCTAAAGTTCTGCCAACCAGCAAAGTTCTCTGATAGAGCATCATAAAACTGCATGTAGATTAAAAAGGAAACTTAATTACGGTGCCTGCCAAGCTACATTCCCTTGTGCTAGAATCACTCTGGTGTTCAATGCAACTCAAAGCCTGTTCAAACGGTCAGTTGGACAGCCAGAAAAGTGCACAGGCAAATTGCACTGGGCAATACTGGCAGTGCAGGAGAGGGACTAGAACATGGCCTTCCATTTACGAAGCCTGACCCTACTTTGTAAGCTGACTGGCTGTGTATGAAGGGAACGATGTGAGGTCGGTGTTGTTTTTGTATGGAATAATAATGAGAGGAGCTGTGACCGCTACTGCTGATCCTGCATGTGTGGCTAGCATTTGGGAGGAACAATAATAAATAGAACACAGGTGTGCGTTCGTGTATGTAAGCGGCCATGTCCGCCGCCCTTTACCTTGGCAAATGGTTTGCGATTGTTTCATTGTCCGGAATAATCAGGATTCACGCCGTGATGCGCTGCGGGTCGGAAATCTATTTCTAGAGGCTAACAAATAACTAACACGGAATAAAAGCACAGCCAGACTGTTTAAGAGGCCTGACCCATTTGGAGAGGACTTAACAATGCACATGCTCCCTCTGTCTCGCTCTTCCTCCACCCACCGCTAACACTGCAGGTCTAATGTAGCATGAGTCAAACGTTACAGTCAGTGCTCTAGGGCAGGAGAGCTCCAGCCCATTAAGTTAACACAGAGCCACACATCAAGATGAGGGGTGATAGAAAGTATAAAATGTTGGACAATTTGTCAAAACGACCATAGGACGTATACGCCATGACAATGCTACAGAGGTTTCTCATCAGAATCACAAGCAACTGCTGTATTGGTGTTAAATGGTGCTGAAATTTGTGTTTATTTATTTATGCGCAACTTAAACAACAGTCCATTGACCAAAGTGCTGTACATTTTAAGAACCACAATCAACCATAAAAACGTAATAAAACTACAGATAACATGAAATAAATAAACCTCACAGATGGAATATGCAACCATTTATGATTACCCTGCCACATCAGATGCTAATGCGAGGAGATTTTCTTTTAACTTGCGCTTAAAGGCGCTTAGCGTGGGTGCCAATCCAATGTAAAGAGGCAAGTAAGTTTAGGAGCTGCCACTGCAAATGCTCTTACTCATTTTTCGTCTGGTCTTAGGAATCGTTAAGCTGAAAGTATACTTCATATTCGAACGCAGAGCCTTGCAAAGCATACTTCATTTGACTCGTACACGTACACAGGCGTTCGACGCATCGTTTCGAGTAATCTCTCGCCATGAGTTTCAACCCATGTAAATATCTTTGCATTCTTTCATGCTCGAGTTGTACAAATGACATACTTTCTAAGCTCTTTGCACCATCTCTCGTCTATGTAGGTCTCCATTGTCGCGGTAGCTTGCATGCGTTCCGGTCTGTTCTGTTTATGCAATTTTTCCTTCAACTACCTTGTGAATCGATGACCCCAGGGCATGCCTGCCACTTTGTGGATAACCTAATTACTGCAAAACAATAATAAAAAATTTAAAAGCGCATTTGTGTAAAATCCGGAGCTGTACGTACTCTGATAAGGAAATTTGTGTCACGCGCACTGTGTGCTGACCCTCGCCTATGCATAAAAAGTGAAGTATACTTTGGCCTTAAAAGTCATCTATCTGGTCAACTTTGGCCTTAAAGGACATCTGGTCAGACCGTTTCACCTTATATTTCTAAATTCCACCAAATACAGTGCAGCTAAGTTAGTGATTTATAGAAAAAAATCAAAAGTTTAAATCCATTCTACAAACGAATTGGCAGCCAATGTAAGGAAGTCAAGGGCGCATACTTCTTCTGCGTTCCTCTCTGTCTCGTGCACAGTTGAGCGTACGAGCCTATCAAAGTATACCCCTTTGGCCGTGAGTGTAGAAGGACACGTTCGGCACATTCGCACTTTCAAACGGGCCCTCCTATTGACGAAAATTACGTCATGCGGACGATGAGCAGACGTGAGTATACGGGCTTTAAGAGTACATGTTAAGAGCCTAACAGCAGCATTTTTTTTTAACAATTTTTAGTGATTTAGTAAAGATTTTATAATACACATGTATAGTGAATCATAGTATAACCTGTTAAAAAAAAAAAGAAAGCCTGAATGACTTTCTAAATCACGTTTGGACAAAAATGGTTTTACTTTCACTATTAATCGCAAGTAATAAAAACATGATTTAATATCTAAATCTCCTTAAATTTAAGATCGTCATCAAAGAACTCCCCCAGATTCTAAAAATGGAGCTAAGACACCCAGGTTAGAAAAATTGCTGGTTCTCCAAATCATACTACTTTTAATAAAAAATAAATAAATAAAACTACCCACACAAACACAATACAATGTCGCACATGAGCAGAAAGGCAACACTCGTCTCTTGTCTGAGAAAGCGAACTGTGATTTGGCAAAAGGGTCAGACTATTTTCCTACCAATTTCCAAGTGAAATCACTCTTCAGCAGAGTGGGTATTTGAAATGCACTGCGGTCCTTTCCTGGAGAGCAGAATTCCAAGTCACTTGAATTTTACTTGCAAGCCAAGTGCCATATTTGAACAGTGACACTTCAAAAGCTTCTCTGTTTTATTGTAAGACACCAGATCTTTTGGGAGAGTCTTTGATATTCTCACTGAAGCCATCGACACCTCTCTCAGCTCCAGATGATGAATTCTAAGGCACTGATATGAGAGTTTGTTCCTTTCATCCAATCATGTCAAGTCATGAAGAGTAAAACTTAATTTAAAGGGTTAAATAAAGAAACCAAGTACATCTTGTTGTAAGTTTGTAGGTTTACACTTTTTTTGTTGAAGCTCATCCAGTTCCACCAACATGATAAAACCTCCTCCATCCTTGGAAATCAAATGCATGGGTTCAAATCCCAGAGAATACACAAAATGGTCAAAATGCACACCTATGCATGAAGCACATTCACAACATGACTTGCACGTTCTGACTAGCATGTAATATTTACAGATGCAAGCTCTAATATCACTATCTACGTTGTGTAAAGGCCTATAGTTGATAACTTAATCTCATAAGATGTTTCTAATAACCTGTTAAGCAAAGCATTTCAGGTTACTGGTTTTCATGATATGTTTACTGCTCATTGCCAGATTTTTTTCACTGCCTGCTGATTAAGCAATCCAGATAAGAGGACACACAGTAGCCTAAAATCAATTACCTCAAATAGTCAATCATGGGTTGGCACAAACTGGCTCTTGTATACTGAGTTTGACTTGTTTGAGGTATTGCTTGGGAAAGCAGAAGTGGTGTACTTTAAAGGAACACCAAACAGAACAGCAAATGCATGATGGGAAGACAGACCTGTAGGCACACAAAAGAAGTCCATTAAAGACAGAGACCCCATTTAGCAAGAAGAGCTCTACAGTGCTAAAAAAAAAAAAAAAAAAAAAAAAAAAATGTAGATGCTTAAAATGAACATCCTGGGTTCTGTGAACACACATCAAACATCAACACACTTTCTAAGGCCTGTACTAATATAGCACAAACATAACACAGCACTATTATACACATCAGCATTCAAATCAAACAGTATTGAAAATATAGAAAAATAAAAACTAAACAAATATCAGAGGGTGTAACGATACATAGATATGGACTGATGCTTTGATTAAATGACTAACGATATTGATGCAGTGTAAAAAATATATTTAAAATGTTAAAGATGCTGTTTCATGTTCATCTGTGCACAATATCCATCAAATATTTGATACATTTTTTTACAGTTCTTTTTTTGTATAAATGTTTTTTTTTTTTTCAACAACTGGAATATACTTTAAAAAGGTACACTATTGTAACTTTTTAAAGTGGTTAAAAAACAAAACTGCGTGCATTTTGCGGAAGAACGCTGTTTTGGTTATGCTTCGTGACTGTGTGGATGAACAGCTGAAGATGTTACTGTAACTTTACCCAATAATAGACACTGTAATTCCTCGAAAATAAACTCCAGCACAGCGCTGCAACAATCATAATGAAACGACTCTTCACAATAGATTATGCTTTACAATAAACTGTTAGAGAGCTACACATGCCAATTTATCTGTTCAATAAAATACCTTAAGCCCTATTCGAACAGGACTAGTTACATTTACAGTTACATTTCGTTTAAATCACTCGACATCTGTGATTTCATTTACCGATTCGCACGGGACTAACATCTCTGTGTTCATTACAGAAGTGGGAGAGTGCGTTTTCTAGAAGTGGGCGTTACAGACGGTCATGTTATGCTTGCGTGCATATGACGTATGTCTTTTAACATATTATTTGTCGATATAATTTAAATTTATTATAAAAACCCTATTTAAGTAAACTTCACGAGTTAATAAAAGTGCATAAGTGAACAGCGAAATCTAAACAAGCATCTTACTTTTATCTGACACTGATGATAAAATGGGTCTTTTTTTCAATTTCGCTTTATTACTTTTATAATATATATAATTCCATTTTTTTTTTATCAGATACCATCCATATTGAAATGAAAACAAGCTAAAGATTGGTGTGCAAACGGTCAAAAATCAGCGTTAGGATAATAAAACATCAGCAATTGCAAACATTTGTAATTTTTACAGATCTTTTTACAGAAGGTAAAAGTCGCAGTGATCTTTACTGACATTGTCCGTAGTGATTACTATGATGGCACATTCGGACGGGACTAAAATCACTGCGAAGTTCTGGTAATAGTTACTTCACCCCACCTCTGCATGTAAAACTAATCCAGTCCGAAAAGGGCTTTACTTCCCCGTTGAGTAATAAAAACGCCATCTCCGTGTTGTCTTTACAATATTTCAAATCCCTCAGCTCTCACCATCCCCCAAAAGCCAAGCCAATGTTGGTTCTTGTTTTAGTACGAGCTCTGTCACACTGTAATGAATTACTGTAAAAATTACAGCATTATTTTACAGCCGCTGGCTGTTTTTTAATAATACAGCATATTGCTGTAAACTGCAATGCATTCTGGGGTCACGTGTTGGTTTGACTCAAATTTACAGAATATTGCAGTAAATTGACTCTTCGTAATTTAAAAAAATACAGTTATTTTCTGTAATCAGAGAATACAGGGAAATTCTGTAAATTAAATTACAGTAACACTACTGTAAATTTTACAGTCACTGGCTGGCAACTCTGCTGCCAGTATTATACTGTAAAATTTACAGTAATTTTTTAACAGTGCATGTTCTCTTTTTGCCAGCAGACTATCGAATCATTATTTAAATGTAGTTCATTTAAATAAAAAATAAAGATAAAAAAATAGGCCTACATAGTGTACCTTTGATTTTGTTTAGTATGCATGTCCTATTGGGGGATAATAGATTTGCACATTTTATAGAGCACAGAAGACGACTGAAAATGTGTGTGTGTGTGTGTGTGTACTGTGTCTCTTAAGAAAAGCTTGGGGGAAAAGAGTGTTTGTCACATCAACCATGGAAATCAAATCAGAATCCATAAATCTCACTCATAACAACACAGGATCCACACAAGCGCACACACACACAGACATAAAGATGCACGGTCTCCTCTCAGGACCTATAAATCAAAGCCGAGCTGAAGCCGTACTCCTCCTCTATCCATCTGTATTGTGAAGTTCTTGCCGGCCGTTTGGCCCCACAGTCTTGTCAGCACTTCACACAGAAGTATGCCTACTCCCGCGACTGCTCAGACCCACATGTATATATTCATTCCGATCACAAAGGCTTATGCCTTATTTATACGCCTGCACAGACGGCACCTTTAGCATCTGTGTGGGGTGTTTAGCTGTAAATTGCTACAGCCATGCAACATCACAGAAGTTATGGAAATATGGGTTGATGCCTGCACCTTAAAGCGCCGGAGTGTTACTGCAGGGACACGCCACACTTTTTGATCTTCGGTCTATTAGTAAAGTATGTCAGTTCATAGACGTATACCTTCCCACCATTTTTGCTCTTTGGTTCCAAATGTTTAAGAAAATGTTTGACGGCCTTTATTCCATTCATTTATATAAGGAATATTTCTGAACTTCTGAGGTGCATGACGATCATACCTCACTATAGTTAATACAAAAAAATGGCATTAAATAAATTCATGACATCTAATTTACCCACAAAAAAAAAACATTTTAGGATTTTGAACATTACTAAAAATATTATGGCATGAAATATTAATTACAACATTTGGTGATGTAAAAACTGACACTAATATAAATCTTATCAGAACTTTTGCTTGCTTGAAGGGGTCATAAATTGAGAAATCAACTTTTTCTTGAGCTTTTGGTATGTTAGAGTTCATCATACTATAATAATATCCTTCCTTATTCGTCCAATAAAAGCTTTTATTGACACAAGGGCCAGCGAACGACTCGTCCTGGAATTATCGTGCTCATCTATGATAGAGAGGTGAAACACCGCCTCCGCAGACATTAGCCCCGCCCACTGGCGTATTAGTGAGATGAGGAGGACAGAAGAGCGATTCGGGCCAAAAATAGCACTACATTATGCTGGGAATATGGTTATTTATTTTCAACAATGTTGAGCTTCATTTATTTGTATTCGGTATTTCACTGTGGACTCTTTGGTAAATCAATCGCATTTACAGCACAGGCTTTGCAAAGGGACTTTTCCAATATGGATTCGACAGTAATGCAACATGTACGTAACTGTGTTAATTCTAATGCCTGATTTGATATGTAATGATTCTTGTACAGTCAGATGTTCTTTGTCTATGTGTCAGTAAATCAAACCAGTGACTAAACGGTCAATTTCATGTTGTTTCGCTTAGTAGGATGAAAATCTGTTATTTAAACGGTGATTAAATTATATATATGAAGCGATGAAAGAACGCTCCCTTTACAATCACTGGAGCTGTCGATCAAACAGCGCAAGGTTGTCAGTGACTGAGTTCTGGACTCTGACAATGACGAGATCACTGCTTTCATGCACTCAACAACACGTCTGTGATCGTCTGCAATGTTCATCACTGCAACCTTTCATGCCACGGTCGAAATATAATGACATAGATCTAAATCTAACGCTTTTCACAATTAGTTAACCTTGAGAGCAGTAATAGTAAAAATGTGCTAAAAGTTTTTGAGAGAGTAATATTTACCTATTTCAAAGGCAAAGATGTCAGCCAATCACAGCAGTGGGCGTTTACACTGAAGTCTCACAGCAGACACGCCCCTTAAAAAAGAGCGTTCAAATAAGAGGGCTAAAATCAGGGTAGAAAAAATGCCTTTTATTTCTAAATTATGACAATTTTTATGTAAAAAGCATGCATGTACAAAATGGCATGAGGACACAAATTTGTATAATGAATAATGGGCCTTACACTGGTATTATGACGAAAACATGAAATATGAGGACATTTCCTGAGTCCTCATATTTAGAATAGCTTTAAAAACATACTAAACAATTTTTTATTAAAAATGTAAAAATTCAGAATGTTTTCTGTGATGGGTAGATTTAGGAGTAGAGTTAGTGTAAGGGGATCGAATGTACAGTTTGTACGGTATAAAAACTATTACGACAATGGAATGTCCTCACTAAGATAGCAAAACAAACCTGTGTGTGCGTATTGTGCGAGTGTGTGTGAGAGTGTGTGTGTGTGTGTGTGTGTGTGAGAGAGAGAGAGAGAGAGAGAGAGAGAATAAGGCTGCAATTATTTGATCAAAAATGCAATCTTTTGTTTTATTTCTTGGGGTTTAAAAATCAATGTCGGTTCATTAACATGAAATTCAATTAAAAAATCAACATTTTTAAACCAGCCCTATTACATATTTATACTATAAAACGACTACCGGATTGCAATAAAAATATATCAAATTTGAAATATGCAAAACAGACACATTTTTACAAGTGGTCTCAGATTTTATATGGCAGTATTTATTGTATTCATACATTTCCAGGCACAGGAACAGCCAGTTTAATTATGTTGCTCAAATGTCTTTGTTGTTTCGTAGATTAAATCTACGAAAACCACCAGATGGCTCTATTGACTATATCTTTAGATAAGGTTCTTTAAACAGCAGCTGTTTTCAGGAGGTTATGAGAACAACATATGCTCAGGGTTAGTCAAGGTGATGAACAAATAAGATCGGTGACACTGACCTAGATGACACCGTTTTTCAGTATTAAAGAAGCAGTATCTGAAATTATCGACTTTTCTAAATCCAGATTTAAAAGAACTGGGCGGTCTGCACTTAATAAAGCTAATTTTCCTGACATTACCTAGAAAATAAGGCCTAATTAATTCATTAACAAGAACTCAGGAAAATCCATCCACAATTGGCATATAGGTCAAAAAATAAACAGCATGCTGTGAGTTTAATTTAAAAAAAATAAAATCCTTAAGCATCTTCCCAACTAACCTACCAGGTCTAATTCTTTATAGCTGTAAGAAAGTTATAAAAGCTAAAGTGTGACTGGTCACAAAACAACTTTTTCACAGAGGTTTGGACAGAACAAATGCCAAACAAAACAGAAGTGCAAGTAAACAACAACAACAACAACAACAACACAGCAAACAGCAAAGCAAAAGCAAACAGCGGTCCTGTTGTCCTTCTCACAGTGAAACATCTGACACAATTTAGCAGTGGTATGATCACAGATACAAAGATTAATTAACTGATTCGTTTATGCATTAAAATAGTAACTTAATTCTTGTACATGTCTTTGTGTTCAGCTCTGTTGGAAGAACACTGACTCAAAAGCACTTGATAATATTTAGGAAAGGGCTGTAGCATCCCATTGGTAGACTTTTAGTGCCATCTAATGGATATATATAAGGGTTAGAGAAAATCTTTATACTTAAAGCCAAGAATGTGTAGTCGATAAGTAAAAACGTGATTTACAGCTAACCATACAACAGCTATATATATATATATAAATGTAATTATGAGCTTCAAAAACAAAAATAAGGACTCATTCCTTATTTCAAATGCCTAAATGTCAAGGTATTAAACATGCGCTTTACACTCTTAATAGTATATTATAAAGGAAAGATATAGGCATTTAGGAGAGAGACTGAGAGGAAAGATAATGAGGGAATGGACAAAATATCTGTGAAAAATATTGAAAGGAAGGTGTGCAAACACTCAAGTCAGGTAATTAGGATTTTTAAAAATGGCGTCGAACTCACCGTCTTTCTCTAAAAGTAACTTGATACATGGAGATATAAATTGTGAAATGAGAATCAATTATTTATTTGAGGCCAATTAATTTCCGTTATGTTTGTACCCGTTTGCCTGTATATATTTGTTCCGTCTGGACCTTACAAGCACAACCAAGATAACTGTCGAGTGATAATAGTCGTTGTGATGGTTTGAATGGCACTCAATTTGGAGCTGCGTAACGGTCGACTAGTAAACGCCACGTACCTCTTCTAACAAGCGTACTTGCTGAGTTACCATGGAAACTTTTGACAGACAGATTACACGCCCAATGGCAGACCAACGCTCCAAACTCAGAGGAAAAAGCGCGACGGTTTCTCCAATCACTAGAGCGAGGGGCGGGGCTCTACAGCAGAAGGCGGGGTTTACATTAAGGAACTGCGTTTAGTAAATCTCAGGTAAAACAAGTTGAAAATGAGCTGTCAGAGCGATTATCTGAAGGCTTGACCGAGGCGAAGACAGCTACAACGAGTCTGTAAATACTACTCTCAGGGGATCTATTAGGGTAAGGTGCTCGCTTGCTGCGTTTTACAATCGTCAGCTGCTGTATTGTGTTTAACTGATGCTTAGAAACATATGGTGGAGAAATACAGTTTTGTCTTCAAAGACATTAAGAAATCCACGTCATTTCGTACCTAATGTTTGCCGATGTGATTTCAGTCTGAACACATCATTTGGATTTATTTGCTCGTTATTATTGAAAATTATTGTTTACAGGGAATGTCAAGGTTCATCTTACACGTGCTAGTGACGTCACGCTGTGGTTGTAGGAAGTTCCATTTAAAAACAAGTGTATGGCTGGAATGATAATGACGTAAATGTTTTTTTTTTTGTTTGTTTTTTTAGTGTTTATGTAATTGTTCATGTAGTTACTTAAATCAGTTAAATTCACTTTAGTAATGAGGATGACTGGCAGTTAGTGATGACACCTGCTGTTAATGAGACGCAAATTTATTCATTATTTTAAAATTATATATATATATATATATATATATATATATATATATATATATATATATATATATATATATATATCTGTGTAAAATAAAAATGTGATCTGTATATGTATATGTATACAGTTTCACATATACAGGTCAATTGTATGTATATATATATATATTTTGTGTGTGTACACATATAGGTCAAATTTTTATTTTACACTGAATTTTTTTTTTAATTTTATATATAAATTCTAAAAAAAATGTGTATATATATATATATATATATATATACAGACCTAATTTTTATTTTACACAGAAATATTAAAAAAATAAATTATATATATATATATAGTAAAAATTGTGTGTATATAATGTATATATACACAGATCGTTTTCATTTGACAGATATTTTTTAAATTATATATATACATACATATATATATATATATATATATATAATTATAAAAATGTTGTGTGTATATATATATATAAATTGTAAAAAATGTGTGTGTATATATATATTTACAGATCTAATTTTTATTTTACACAGAAATATTAATATATATATATATATATATATATATATATATAGTAAAAATTGTGTGTATATAATGTATATATACACAGATCAAGTTTTTATTTTACACAGATATTTTTTTAATTATATATATACATACATATATATATAATTATAAAAATGTTGTATATATATATATATATATATATATATATATATATATAAACGCATTATTATCCCTAGATCTTGATGATTTGAGATATAATTCTATCATAAAATAATATATTAATAACTAAACAATAATAAATGATTTAAAACATACTCATATCTCAAACATGTAGTAATTCAGTCTATAAAGTTAACATCAAAAATGACAGTGGTGTCCTTGTCCTTTCACAGATGTGGGGACCGTCACACTGCTGTTTGATATTGTGTCTGTGGGCTGGTTTGGATGCCCTGCCAGTTGCTGTGGATAAAACCAAAGTGAGCCCTCCAGTAGAGGAACTGGAGCCACCTAAAAGTGAAGTAAGTAATGATTTTATTTGTATTATGATTTTTTTTTTTTGTTGAAAAAAGTTAACTCTATACTAGTATACAGGTCTTTATACCACTGTGAGACAAGCTAGTCTAGTGTTAGAATGGGTGTGACACTCCTCACCGATACGAAAACTTCAGACAGGTTTGGTAAGCATGCATTATGTGTCATGTGAAAGGAGTGTTCAGCCTAGACAGACTGGCTTTATTGCCCAGTCTTTTTTCAGACATTCATGTAAGTTTAAAAAGATTTAGTTCCCCTTTTTACTTCAATGTGTTCATCAAAGTTTAATTCATTTAGGACACTGGATTGCACTATGATCGATATCTCAGAGAGGTTATTGATTTCCTGGAAAAGGACCCACATTTCAGAGAGAAACTTCATAACACAGACATGGAAGACATCAAGGTACCGCAGCACTTTATTTCTCGATTTGACTTTGCAGAGGTTAAATTAGATCATCTAAACACCTCGTTGCTTACCTCTCATTCCCTATTTGGGGAAAACAGCAAGGGAAGCTGGCTAAAGAGTTGGACTTTGTCAGCCATCATGTGAGAACGAAGCTTGATGAGCTGAAGAGGCAGGAGGTGAACAGACTGCGCACCCTAATCAAAGCCAAACAAGACATGACTGGAGAAAAAGGTGCAAAATTGTTTTTGTAGCATGTCGTGAATTCATTTACGGTCGGCAGGCTCGGAGAGCACAGATATGGAAGGATAGAGGATGTATCTGAGAGTGTCATTCATCAAATTCTCCAGTGTACTTTATAAACCAGTAACTCTGGCCTGCTGCAAAGACAAGAACCGTATGAAAAATGAGATGCTTTCAATTTCCCTCAAGGTATGACAATGGACCACCAAATCCTTCTGAAACAGTTTGAGCATCTGAATCACATGAATCCACACACATTCGAGGTGGAAGACTTGGATCGCCTCATTAAATCGGTAGGGTCTAAATCTGACTTCCTGTTGGTTTCATTCTACGCTCACTTATAATAATTTGTGCTCGGGGCATAAAATTACATTTTTGGCAGGTGAAAATTCACTGGTCATAAATATTTATTACCAGATTATATATTTAAAAAGTAAACAAAATATTCTTTTCCCGTATGACAAAGGGATTTTATTGGTTCCGCTGTTTCTCCTTCTGTATTTGTGATTTATCTCGAGCAGCAATAATGCGAGAAGAGCCGCTGAAACTGCACTTGTCACAAAATCATTTTAATATTGTTCCTGTAGCTCAAACAGTACTGCATGATGCTAGCAACACCAAGGTTTTGGGTTTGAATCCCACGGAATGCATGAACTGATCATATGTATACACCCTGAATGCAGTGGAAGTTGCTTTGGATTTGTAAATTAAAAATCTAAATGTACAATTTCACTTTGGTGGCTAAATGCAGTAAGTGTACATTTTTTGAATTTGGATATCAAGGTAAATTGTTCTTATGATTCAAGTATATTCTGTAGCTTCCAAAGGGCAGTATTAAATAAAAAAATAAGAAAAGTTTACACATCTTTATCCTGTTCAAAAGTTTTCACCCCCAACTCTTAAAGGTGCAGTGTGTAAATTTTAGCAGTTTGATTGACAGGCGATCTGACCAATCATAACCATGAATCCGGCATTTTTTCCGACAAAGCAGTCAGGGGAGTTAGGAGATTAACGTTGGTGAACATGAAAAATTGTGTGTCCTCACGTCTTTCCGCAACATTCTGAAACAACATTCCTTCTGATGTTCATTCATGTTTATTTGACGCTATTAATGAACTAGTATGAAGAGATGATCGCTTCACGAGGAGCTACAGCGATCTGTCACGACACACATTAAAGACACACTATTCGCTATTTATTGTTTAAACCGTTTCATATCAAAAGTATCCTGCTCTGTCTTGTCTGTCGACATGTTTTTTTCACTGCATGAGAACATGATGTGTGGCGTGAGAGCGCATGGCTTGTTGGACATAGCAACAGTAACTAAAAGGGGCGGGTCTTTGCGAAGGGTCAATTGCAACTAACGGCTTAGTCCACCACTCACCCCTCCGTTTCGAAGCGCATTGAGAAGCTACGGTGGCCGCCACAGGACAAAGATGTCATTGTCTGAGACAGGCAAGCAGACGTGCTCTGTAGAGTTTGTCCGTTTAGGGCTACTGTGGAAACATGGCGAGAGAGCCTCCTAAATATTACACACTGGACCTATAATGCATTGTGTTTCCTTCTGAAGCATCAGTGAGTGTTTGAATCTTTTGTAAAAGTTGCATTTGTACATTTCAGTTTCAGTCAGACAATGTTACAGATGTTAAGTCAAGTAGCAAGTTGTTTTTGCCAAGTCCAATTTTGGATGGAGAGCTACACAGTGAGCTGTTGGTCTCCACATCACACATTTAAATTTTTCCTTTCTTTTTTTTTGTCAAGGCCACTAATGACCTGGAAAACTTTGACAAGGAACGACACGAAGAGTTCAAGAAGTACGAGATGATGAAGGAACTCGATCGGAGGGAACATCTTAAGACGCTGGATGAGGAAGCACGCAAAAAAGAGGAGGAACACTACGAAGAGATGAAGAAGAAACATGCAGACCATCCCAAAATCAATCACCCTGTAAGTTAAAGGCACACTGCTTGAACTACGGTTAGAATCAAAAAAGCCGCTTTGTGATATTGCTTATTTAGAAAGCTTCATTGTATTATCATTTTTTATTCTATTATAAATGGAAGCATTATCACTAGTTGTCCATATTTTTGGAACCCTCGCTGTTTGTTGAAGTCTCAAAAAGTGGAAATTTGCATCATCTGTTTTCTTCTTTTTTTTTAAATTTGACATTATGCAGGTCTTCTCCAATCATTGTGTCTGCATAAACCCCTCCTTTCTTACAATCGACTGCATGTTCGCATTTTGATCTGCCTCCATCCAATCAAAAACCGATGTGACACTTTATGGCAACACTTTTTATTTTACAGTGTCATTGTTACATGTAGTTACTGTATTAATAACTATAAATTATGCATAATTACATGCAATTAACCCTAAACCAAACCCTAACCCTATAGTAAGTACGTGTCGTTAATTATTATTACTCAATACTTAAATGTATAAATACATTGTAACACGGACACCTTCAAATAAAGTGTAACCCACTTTATTTTACAGTGTCCTTGTTACAAATGTTACATGTAATTAGTAATCACTCTTAATATGCACAATTACGTGTAACTAAACCAAACTTAATCCTAACGCTATAGTACATGTAGTTAATTCTCAGTACTATCGCTTAATACTCGCTACATAAAAGTATATTTAACAAAGACACCATAAAATAAAGGGTTACACTTTATTTTAAGGTGTCTTTGTTACACTGTAATTATACATTTAAGTACTGAATAATATTGTAATTGTAAATAAATGTATTGTAAAATAATGTTATTAAGCATAATTTATAGTTATTACTAAAGTAACTGCATGTAACAATGACACTGTAAAATAAAGTGTAACCAAAACCAATGCATAGAACCAAGACGTTTTTCGTTTCGATAATCTATTTCACTTCATCACAATTTGAAAGAAAAGATCTGTCGCTGTTATGTTACACCCCATTTTTAAATGTTGGATAATTCCAGGTTTTGAGTAAATTACATTTGAATCATAAATTCAAACATGTAAAATGTGTCATTGTTGAGGATTTGGTCTGTGTTAATAGGGTAGTCAAGACCAGCTGAAAGAGGTCTGGGAGGAAACCGATGGTTTGGATCCCAATGATTTTGACCCAAAGACGTTCTTCAACCTACATGGTGAGCCTCTTAGTTCTGAACACAGTCGATTATACCACATCACGACTCTGACATCTGTTTGCTCTCACAGACACTAATGGAGATGGCTACTTTGATGAGCAAGAGCTCGAGGCGCTGTTTACCAAAGAGGTTCCACTTAAAAACCTTTCCATTTAGAGCGATCACAATACTGAATCTCTGATAATGACGTGGCTTTATGGGGTGCTAAATCTGATGTTTGTCTCCACCACGTTCAGCTAGAGAAGATCTATGATCCCACACGTGAAGAGGATGATATGCTGCAAATGGAGGAGGACAGACTTCGTATGAGAGAGCATGTGATGAACGAGGTGGGAGCATCATCGAAGGGGACTGAATGTGCTAATGATGTTATTTCAAAGATGTTTCACTTGTAATTATTTATTATGTATTGTCTGTCCATAGATTGACACGAACAGAGACAGGCTTGTTTCGCGAGATGAATTTATTACTGCCACAGATAAGAAAGAATTTGTAGAGCCAGATGGATGGGAGGTAATTTTTTAGTAACATTTTTAGTCGTTATGGAATTAAAATCGACATTATTTGTGATAAATGCCTTTCATGATGTCTCATGATGGGGTCAGTAATTTTTTTTTTTTTTTTTTTTTTTAATATGTTTTTTTTTTTTTTTTAAATAATACTTTTATTAAACAAGGACATAAATTAATTAAAGACTTTTATAATGTACAATTGATTCATACCTCATAAGTGTTATTTTGAACTTTCTATTCATTAAAGAATCCTACATTTTTTATTATTATTGCTTCCACAAATGTTTTAATCAGCACAGCTGTTTTCAATATTGATAATAATTAGAATAGTTTTTTATTAGGATATTAGAATGATTTCTGAGGGATCGTGACACTGAAAACAATTTGGTTTTGCCATCAGAGGAATAAATTACATTTTAAAATACAATACAATAGAATGTCTTTTAAATTATAATACTATTTCAGAATATTACCATTCTTACTGTAGTTTTAGCCAAATAAATGTAGCCTTGGTGAACATAAAACATTTAAAAAAATCTTACTGAACCCAAACTTTTGAGTGGTAGTGTAAAATTGTCTTCTTTACATAAATGTCCTTTGTCTGCTTCCTCTCGAGACTCTGGATCAGAATCCAATCTACACTGAAGAGGAGTTGAGAGAGTTTGAGGAGCATCTCGCTCGAGAGGAGCACAACCTGAACCTGAGGACCAACGACCTGCTGAAACAGCGGGAGGAGCTGGAGAAACAACAGGAACAGCTTAACGCCCAGAAAATGGAACTACAGCAGGTAGGAGAGCAACAGAAACTAGAAAAGATTACTTTGCACCCAGACACTGAGTGAGAGATACAGGTTCCCACAGTCCTGAAAACCTTGTGAAAAGTGTGATTTCAAGGCCTGGAAAAGTCATAGGGGGATTTTTTCACTGGATAGTTCTATTTTCCTGGTTGCATTTGCACCGCCAGTAGGAACTCTGCTGCGTGTAATCTACTGCCCCAGATTTTTTTTTAACTAGGTTGCACATGCGCATTTAATTTTTTTTGCATTAATTATTTATCCACAAGGTGGCAGGCGTGCCCTGGGGCCATCGATTCACAAGGTAGTCGAAGAAAAACTGCATAAACAGAACAGACCGGAACACATGCAAGCTACCGCGACAATGGAGGCCTACATAGACGAGAGATTGTGCGAAGAGCTTAGAAAGTACATCGTTTGTACAACTCGAGTATGAAAGAATACAAAGATGTTAACATGGGTTGAAACTCGAGAGATTGCGCAAAACTGCACATCTGTCGAACGTATACTTTCCAAGGCTGTACGTTTAACTTTGGGCTGTAAACCATACTCTGTAGTAGGAGCTAATTTAGTCCCCCAAAAGATGTTCCTCTAACTAAAATCATTCCCAGTTCGTGCTGCGCGAACACGCCAGGCACTTCCACCGGTGGTTATTGGAACTATGAAAATGTTCCTCCGGTGCGAAAGACCCTATGGAAATTATTAAAAGGTCACGGAAATGTCCATGTTGTGTATGTTTTTCTTGTTAATTTCAGTTCTGATTTGAAACATACAAATGGAAATTAATCTGTCAGAAAATGTGGGAACCACTAAGGGTCCATTTACACAACATGCACTTGATTTGGCAAAGGCTCAGCCCTAATTCTGAGCCGGTATATTATTTAATGCGCATGTTGCACTGCATTTATCTTATGCTGATATTCTTGTCACTAAATTATTCCCTTTTTAAAACGTAATTGAAATGTCTTTAAGCTAGTACTGCCTCACCACAAAACTTTCTAACATATTAATCTCATTCTATTGATTATTCGCCTATTCAACCTATTTGTTTTCTTTAGGCGGTAGAGCACATGGAGCAGTTGAAAACACAGAAAACAGTGCCACTAGTGCAGGCCAAAGGTTGGTGCAGTTCTTTTACATTTTGGGGGTCAAAGGCAGAAGCCCTGTCATAAGTAACAAAATATTGATTGTTTTTTGACAAATGCAGTGCCTTCCGCTGTGGAGATTCTACCTGGGGACACTCAGCCGATGTCACAAGGTCACCAGCAAGACCTTCCCACACATTCTTAGCAGCTCAAGCTCTTCTCAGTGTCTGTATTGTGTATATCTAATGTATGTAATGTCAAATATTTCCATCCTCACATTCAAAAGAACCACTTCCTGTCGTCTAAGCAAAGACCTTGGCATTCCTTATTATCAAACACAAAACAATATTCACCAATCTTTAGTTACGGTATCCCAAAGGATGTGATCAGTTAACAGAATTCACACTTTTGTCTACATTTTCTTAGCAAATGTGCAGATAGTTAGTGAGGACAGGGATTGTACTTGAAACTTGTGTTTAGAGACGTTTACTGTTTTTATTGTAAATTGTGTCTGATTTGCACAAACATGGTCATATTAGTCGGATTAAATGCTCAGCATTTCTACTGTATGGCACTAACAATACAAAAATATAGGTGTGAAATAAACGTGCAGAGAATAAAAAACATTTATATCTCAACACAGGATAGCTAAAACGATGCCAATTGGGCCTGTATTTAATTCACTGACAGGTATCTTTTAGCTTCAGTTAAAAAAGTTCAAAATGTACAGAAATCTAATTAATCATAATTTTCCACTTCCACTTAAACCAAAGTCGGTTTTTTGCCGTAGGTATCATTGAACCTTGACGTAAAGTAATCCTCTGTCTTAATAGGAGGATATTTATCGGATCCATCACAGCATTTAATGATGGACTCATCCTCTGGTTGTACAAAGAAGGCCAAAGACTGACGTGGTTTAGAGTGACCTGCAGGGGGCAGCAAAACCCTGTGAACCTGAGGGTTTAACAAAAGAAGAGAATTAAACAAGCAATAGAGTGCATTAGGGCCTGCCCACTTTTTCAGCTGCGCTGGTTCTGGAATTACTTTTTCTTTTCATTTTTCCACATAAAGATTTTTAGGAAGTCTTTGTTAAAGCATTTTAAGCCATGAAACAAACCAACCAGCCATGAGGTGATTCACAACATTACAAACTTTGAAAAAGTATTTAAAAATGTAATTAACAGCTTTAATGGGGGAAAGATCTACAATCCCATGAAGCATTGCGAATGACAATCGATGAAAAAATTGTAGTGAAATATTAAACTATTGAATTAAAGAGCACCTATTATGCCCCTTTACACAAGATGTAATATAAGTCTCTGGTGTCTCCAGAATATGTCTGAAGTTTCAGGTCAAAATACCCCACTACTACCAGAACCGACTGTGGCACTATTTAATAAAATGCCATATTAAGTAAAGAAACTCACCACAGACACATACACATCGCTGGTCCACCTTTGCATCAGGTCTGCTATGTTAACCAGAACTGTTCCAGGAATGCATGGGGCCGAAACGAATTCACCAGCCCGGTTCAGAAGCTGGAGAACACATACAGTCACAAGCATACTCAATGATAGAGAACCATATTAAACAAGCTAATAATTCTTTTTTCCTTCTGTCCTATATTGGTATTCACCTGCAGTCCATCCTCTGAGCTTTGGAAGAGCAGAGTGATGCTCCCATAGTCAGAGTGTTCACCACAGCGCACTTGATTCTCCTTCACACGTGTGCTGTCCACCGGAGGATAGTAGAGACTCCGTAGAGTGGTTCCGTTCTCAAAACCTAAAAATAAAAACACATCATAAAGGTCTTGCAGGCCTTCCAGCCACCGACTCACTGACAGGAAGAAGTAGAGCATATAGCTGTACGTACTTCCAATATGCTTATGTTCGTTGACGAAGATTTCTGGTTCCAGGCCCAACCCAATAGCCATCAGTCGGAGCACTTTGAGAGCGAGATCCTTACAGCGCAGGAAAAATGATACCTTGGCATCTCGAAAATCTTCTACTTCTTCTGTAGGCCAATTCTGAGAACATTGAGTGGACGAATATAAAGTTTACACTCACAGATGCTATAGGGTAGGTTCTTAAAGTTAAAGCTAAATATATTTTTTCATCATAATGCTGTCCCTTCCCTACCATATAGTAGTATGTCAGAATTCACAGGTAGGTTACATGGCGAATGGAGTAAGTTCAGATTGCATTCTTCTACACATATTCATGCTATACAAAACATAATTTTTTAGCAATTCCAAAGAATTTGTGTACTTATGCACTATTCAATGGTGTGAGTAAAATGAGAATTTAAATACCCGGATGATGACCTTAATTACATGGCAGAGGGGAGGGACTTCATACACTACACGGTTAAGTAGACCTACATAGTGCTTAAGTACAAAATGAATAAGTGCATCATTTGGGACAACTTCAGTCCCAGAAGGTACTGGGTGGAGCTTACATGTAGCTCTCCCTAGATGTCCAGCGAGGAGGAGTATGTACAACAACACCCTAACCCCACCCACTCTATCGCTCCACCCCACTGGACGTCCAGAGAGGCGGAGGTAGCCGTCTGCAGTGAGTACCACTTGAAATCTTTGGGAGACACAAAGGAGATGAAGAAGATGGTATTTACAATATCCTCTCTCAAAGACGTGGTGTTAAACGCCTCCTTCAGATCCCCGGGGCGGCGAGGATTCAAACTGTGAAATGACAGGATTTAAAGTCATTAAAATGTTTCTCCATTCATGAGTTTTACAGTCTGAATGTAGAGACGGACGTGCCTTTCAGTTTCCAAAGAAACCCAGCCATGGTTTACATTACATGTGTAATTTCCCCTGCTGAAAGCCTTCTTCTTGCTCTCTGGCAAAGAGAAGAACTTCTTCGAGATGTGCATGACTTTTTCCACCTAAAACAGAAATAACAGACAGATAAACAACTATATGACTAAATGCAAAGCATAAACTGCTTAGACTAGCCTTACAAGATAACTCAACTATTTTTTTTCTCCATTGCAGCCAAAATCTCGTCAAAAGCATCAGCTATCAATAGGATTTGGCATTTCAGATTATTATTATCAAGCTACTTTTATTATTAAATTATTATGACAATTCATTTGCCCCGCAATAACCTCAAAACCGACGCGCTGCGAGGATAAAATATTACTCCTCATTTGAAAAACAATTTGTTTAGCACGAAATACTCTTTTTTTTTTACAACGTACTGTGAGCCACAAGAGAAATAAATTAAGATATGAGTGTTTTCAGTGTACGTGCGGCGCGTGCGGTTACTGCGGCGTCAAATGGCGGACGTTTTTTACTTTCACTTTCTGTAGGGAATAAATGACTGGGGTTTGAGGCTTCTTCACTCGAGATTGAAGTTACACAGAGCTTGAGTGAGGGCCACAGGCTCGCTTTTATTGTTTAAAACGGAAATATTGCGACGAAATATTTTCTTTATCGACAAATGATCGTAAAATGGACAATATTCACATTTCACGCGCGTCATTTCAATAAATAAATGAGTAAATAAACAATTGGGCTAAACTGCCTCAGAGTAAAGAAGCTGCGCGCGAGCCAACACGAATCACTATATTGCCTACGTCATGTAACCGACACTGCGGCGGTTTAGGAAACTGGCAGCGGTTTTAAAATAAATAAATATTCACAAACCTCTTCCTGATTTATCCCGGTGTTTTTCAGATAAACAAATCCCACCTCGGTAAAGGCCTTTCTCAATTCATTAATTAATTTTTCCAAGTCAGCAACCGATACATCATCCTTTCCCAGTTGGTAGACACTGAAATCCAAGACAGGTATCTCCATACTTTCCCAAAATTATTTCGAAAAAAATCGTCGCTTCTATAAGCACACAGTCCGTTAAATAGGCGCATTTAACATGCAGTCATGCAAGCAAATTTCCGTAGAATTCTTCGTAATTCTCCTCCAAGTAGTGCTCAATGTAGAATTCTCTCTAATAGGTGGAGAGATGGGGTTATGGCTGTGGTTGGGGATACAGCTCCACCCCATCATGCCCATAATAGGTCAAGAGAGGGAGGAGCTGGAGATCCAGAGGGGAGGAGCTAGAGGTGATGGCTCTGCAGTGAGTGATTCTTGAGCAATTCCGGATCATAACGGTACACCCAAATCATCAAGATGATAAAGCCTATTTCATACTGTTTTGGAAAGTAGCTACTGTTTAAACTGTATTAAATAATACTGTTATATTTATTTACACTATCAATTTCAAACACGATTGCTTCTTCATATGTATAATCTTCTGTTACCAGGAAAAAGCAAATGTGGATTTCTTCAGTACTTCTTGTTACTCATGAGTCATGAGGTTTAGTCAGCGATCCAGTCTTGTCCATCTGTGTACGTGATTTCAACACACACTAGCTTTGTCCAAAATGTTGGGAACATCGCAATGTCATCATGTAATCAACAATCATGTTAGTTATGATTAATTAAAAAATTCCTTCACAACGTTAATCTCATTCTATTGATTATTCGCCTATTTCAATTTGTTTTCTTTAGGTGGTGGAAGCAGTTGAAAACACAGAATACAGAATATACACAACAAAGGTCACAAGGTCACCAGCAAGACCTTCCCACACATTCTTAGCAGCTCAAGCTCTTCTCAGTGTCTGTATTGTGTACATCTGATGTATGCAATGTCAAATATTTCCATCCTCACATTCAAAAGAACCACATCCTGTCGTCTAAGCAAAGATCTTGGCATTTCTTATTATCAAACACAAAACAATTTTCACTAACCTTTAGTTAACAGAAGTTAACAGAATTCACACTTTTGTCTACATTTTCTTACCAAATGTGCAGATAGTTAGTGAGGACGGGGATTGTGTTTAGAGAGATTGTTTTTATTTACCTTGTAAATTTCGTGTCTGATTTGCACGGCTTATGATAAATCTCTTCATATTTAGCCGTATTAAATGCTCCACAATTTAGCATTCTGATTGTACAGCACTTCCAATACTAGGTGTAAAATAAAGGTGTATAGAATTAAAAAAAAAAACGATTTTTATCCCAAAACAGGATAATAACAACATCATCACATATTGCAAATTACGAAACAATGCCAATTTGTATTTAATTCATTGATAGGTGTATGTTCGTTACCTTCAGTTCAAATCGTAGATGTATAAATTTTCTTAAAATTATGATGAATAACTACTAGAAGTGTCATGGTTTTCAACCAGTATTCTGCTGTATACAAGTGTGCACATTTATACGGATGAAAAGAAATCCAATTAATCATAAAATAAGCCATTTTTGTCTTGTTTGAGTATCCTTTGTGATTTCAAGAGTAAATGTGCTTTACATTTCTTTAACAAATTATCTCAAGTTCACCAGTTATGTGCTCTGATGTCTATTAGCTACCTCATACATTTTTTATTTTCATATTCATTTTTCATCATACGCTTTTATCCAAAGTGACTTACAAGGGGAGCAATTAGGGGTTAGGTGTCTTGCTCAAGGGCACTTTAGTCATGGTATCGAAGGTGGAGAGAGAGCTGTTCATTCACAATCCCCACTTTCAATTCCTGCCGGCGTGGGAATCGAACCGGCAACCTTCAGATTACAAGCACGACTCCCTCACCTCTAGGCCACGACTACCCCTATTGTAAAATTACACTTCAACCAGAGTCGGTTTTTTGCCGTAGGTATCACTAAACCTTGACAAAAGGTAATCAACTGACTTAATAGGAGGATATTTATCGGATCCATCGCAGCATGTAATGATGGACTCATCATCTGGTTGGACAAAGAAGGCCAAAGACTGACGTGTTCTGGAGTGACCAGCAGGGGGCAGCAAAACCTTGTGAATCTGAGGGTTTAATAAAAGAAGAGAATAAGTTATGAATTGAATCTATATTGAGGGTACTTTATGGGAGTAACTCCGCCATAGTCTGTCCAAAGCCAGGTTGAAACTTTGGCCACAGAAACACTGAAGGGGTGGATTCTGGAATCCACTGCCACATCAACATATATATATATATATATATATATATATATATCTTGAGCGATTTATCACGAAATTATCTTTCTAAATATTGAATTATTTAGAATGACTAACTTCAACTTATGTTAAAGCCTTTAATTTCCTTTTCATTTTCAAACACTAGAAAATAATGTTGAATATTGTCTGTACCTCTGACTGAGAGAAAAGTACAACTTATCAGTATGTTTTGGTAAAGTTTCCTGTTCAGTGTAGAGCTCAGATCAACTTCAGCCTTGAAGAAGCTGTGAATCATGTGTATCTATGTATGTGCGCTCAGTGTTCTGTACAGGTCTGTTATGGGTACTGGTGAACTGTTGTCATCTGGACTG
Organism: Opsariichthys bidens; assembly: GCA_037194245.1. Lineage (NCBI taxonomy): Eukaryota > Metazoa > Chordata > Actinopteri > Cypriniformes > Xenocyprididae > Opsariichthys > Opsariichthys bidens. Next base: position 30,428,666 of record CM074278.1, read on the forward strand.
GAGACCTGAAGGCGCCTAGGCCTGACCTAGAGGGACATTCTGTGACTAACTTCAGGGTCCGATCGTCCCTATCTGTCCATGTGTGGAACATTACCAGTTTTGTCTAGTGTTCTTAACCAATCAGTATCTCAGTAATGACGTAGTTAGTGGACTCTGTTAGAGTATAATTGTTGTGGAACTGTGAATGTACGAAGGAGAGGGGGGGGGGGGGGGGGGGGGGGGAGAGCGGCCTACAAACTCCTTGTGAGACTTGAAGCTGCTTCTGCTGATGAAACTGCAAACTATTCTTTATTAAAATTTTCTTCAAATTATTTTTTTAAACTCTGACTCCGGGTCTTCATTTATCATATCTGGTCTTTTAGGTCTTTTACTGTGAAATCCCCTACAACACCAAGAGGCAAAATTACAGACACCACGGCCTTGGAAGAGGACGGACCTCAAAATGGAAGGTGTATGACACCGGGCAGTGAAAGCCAGAGACACTAGGATCCACCAGGATCACCACCACCATTGGAACATGGAATGTAAGAACCATGTATGAGACCAGCAAAACAGCACAAGTGGCCGCAGAGATGAGGAGATTTAACATCACCAGTCAAAAATGGGTCAGTTCTGGCCAGAGAAGGCTTGACCAATGGAGAGTTGCTGCTGTTCGCATGACATGAGCAAGAGAGCGCTCCACACATTCAAGGTGTAGCCCCGGTTCTGTCGAGGACAGCCCAGGGAGCGTAACTTGGGTAGGAGGCGCATGGCAGCCTCCTTCTGCACAAAGAAGAGGAAGATCCAACTTGGATGTGATTCAGTGCTATGCCTCAACGGAGAAGGACGATTTCTACAGCAGACTGCAGACCATCATCCCAGAGTGACCCAAAGAAAACATCTTCATCGTATTGGGTGACTTAACTGCCAAGATTGGCAGAGACAACAGGGGCTACGAGGAGATCATGGGGCAGCAGGGTTTAGGTGAGAAGAATGACAACGGGGAGAGATTTGCAGACCTGTGTGCCACAAGCAACCTGATCATAGGGATCTTCTTCTATCATAGAGCAGCTTTCCTCCAACTGAAGAATGTCTGGCGATCCTCTGAGACAGGCATCAACACCAAGATCAGGGTCTCCAACACCACATTGTGAATCCTATCTTGCTGTATGGAGTGGAGACCCAGAGAACCACCACCACTACCATGAAGAGAATCCAGGTTTTCATTAACACTTGCCTCGGAAGGATCCTTAAGATCCATTAGCCAGACAAGATCAGCAACGAAGAACTGTGGCAACGAATGAAACAGCAACCTGTGGAAGATGACTTCTTCCAAAGACACTGGAGGTGGATTAGACATACCCTCCACAGGCCTGCAGACACAAGGCAAGGCAAGCCCTCGCCTGGCAAGGGAGGAGAACAACCAAGAAACACCTGGCGCCGTGATCTGGAGGTAGATCTGAGAAGGATGAGCCACATGTGGGGGCAGCTGGAAGGATTGGCCCAGGACCGAGACGTCTGGACAAAGCTTGTTGGTGGCCTATGCCTCTGACAGGGCCAACAGGCAGAAGAAGAAGAAAGCTTCATGGGAGAGTAATTTTCTGTACAGCATCATGGGCTGTAGAGCATTTTTCGCCAAGAATTTCACCGTTAAACAATTATTTAAAAATACGAAATGAAGTGAATAAAGTAAAGATGACTTCAACAAAAACATATGCCATCGATTAACAACTTTGGAGCTCACAACAGGTCCGTCTTTAAAAGTTTATGGGTTATCGTCAAAAATCTTCCCTATGGAGAAAATGAGTTTTTACTTCCAAAACCGACTGTGGCACTATTTAATAAAATACCATATTAAGTAAAGAAACTCACCACAGACACATACACATCGCTGGTCCACCTTTGCATCAGGTCTGCTATGTTAACCAGAACTGTTCCAGGAATGCATGGGGCCGAAACGAATTCACCAGCCCGGTTCTGAACCTGGAGAACACATACCGAGCCAAACATACGGTCACATGCATACTCAATGATAGAGGACCATATTAAACATGCTAATAATTCTTTTTTCCTTCTGTCCTATATTGGTATTCACCTGCAATCCATCCTCTGAGCTTTGGAAGAGCAGAGTGATGCTCCCATAGTCAGAGTGTTCACCACAGCGCACTTGATTCTCCTTCACACGTGTGCTGTCCACCGGAGGATAGTAGAGACTCCGTAGAGTGGTTCCGTTCTCAAAACCTTAAAACAAACCACATCATAAAGGTCTTGCAGGCCTTCCAGCCACTGACTCACTAAGAGGAAGAAGTAGTGCATATAGCTGTACGTACTTCCAATATGCTTATGTTCGTTGACGAAGACCTCTGATTCCAGGCCCAAACCAAGAGCCATCAGTCGGAGCACTTTGAGAGCAAGATCCTTACAGCGATGGAAAAATTTTAACTGGGAATCTCGAAAATCTTCTACTCCTTCTGAAGGCCAATTCTGAGAACATCGAGAGTGGAGGAATATAAAGTTTACACTCACAAATGTTACATTACATTTCTGAATGTTAAAGCTAAATATATTTTTTCCTTCCATTTCCTTTTTTTCACCATCATGCCGTCCCTTTACACGCTCTGTATGAAACGAACATACAAAACCACGGCTGCATCCAAAATCACATGCTTCACTACTACATGGTAGTATGTCCGAATTCATGGTACTCATAAGAGTAGGCAAAATGCATATGGATGCTTTGCTACCTCACAAGGCCACGAAAGAGGATTAGTGAATGGCAGTGAAGTGACGTAACTGACGCTGGTAGATCACACGACAATGACAACATGGCGAATGTAGCAAGTTCAGACTACATTCATACTACACATATTCATACTATAGAGAACATACTTTTTAGCAGCTGCAAAGTAAAGGTACATCCGAATTTGTGTACTTATGCACTATTCAATGGAGAAAAAAAGGAGATGAGGGAGATGAAGAAGTTGGAATTTTACGATATCTTCTCTCAAAGACGTGGTATTAAATGCCTCCTTCAGATCCCCGGGGCGGCGAGGATTCAAACTGTGAAATGACAGGATTTAAAGTCATTAAAATGTTTCTCCATCATGAGTTTTACAGTCTGAATGTAGAGACTGACGTGCCTTTCCGTTTCAACCGAAACCCAGCCATGGTTTACATTGCATGAGAAACTTCCCCTGCTGAAAGCCTTCTTCTTGTTTTCTGGCAAAGAGAAGAACTTCTTCGAAACACTCATGACTTTTTCCACCTAAAACAGAGAAATAACAGACAGTCAGATAAACAACTATAGGTCTTATCTTAAGTACATCAAGCATTGGCCGGTTGCATAAACTGCTTAGACTAGTCTTACGAGTTAATCATCTCTATTTTTTCTTCAAGACGGGTCATGAAGTTAAACGATAACCAGAAAATCTGAGCATATTACACCAGTCCTCAGGTCTTTACAATGGCTTCCAGTTACATTTAGAATTGATTTTAAAGTATAATTACTTATTTATAAATCACTCAATGGCCTAGGACCTCAATATATTGCAGATATGCACATTAAAGATCACTAAGGTCATCAGGATACCAAGGGTTCGATCTAAACAAACGGAGTCTGCTTTTAGCTATTATGCCAGCCGCTTCCAGAAGAGATGATATGTGCTCCAACAGTAGTAGTTTAGCGGTGCCTTTACTTAATGAACTCTGTGCAACTATACATCCTTTATCTTATCCATGCATCACCTGTTTTATTCTTTCAATAGCTGATTTACTTAAAGCTGCAGTCCATAAGTTTTGCCTCTTTGTCGCCATCTCTGTTTGAAACATGCAATTGCAGTTATTTGTGGAATTGTCATCTTTACATGGGTTGTGCATCAGTGCAGGTCCTCAGCGAGGATGAATCTAAATGTTTTGAGGAGAATGTGAGGCTGCACCGGTGGATACTGTACTTCGGAATCACAGATTGTATTCTTGGAAGTATGAGCAAAATAAGAATTTTCATCTGAACAAGTAAGTAATGAATCGGCCACTTTTGTTCTGCCCAATTGAGAAAAAAAGCATTACAATAAATCACACAACCAATAAATCTAATGATCGCTTAGCTCGTATCACATCAAACCGTGCAAATTGTTATTCTTTGTTATCAAATTTTCGCGTGATAATGCGTATTCAGTGTAAAAGCGTTATCTGTAAATTTAAATTTCTGTACAGTCTAATCTCTAACGTTAATTTGTCATACCGGTAACACTTTACAAGAAAGTTCATTTGTTCAACATTAGTTAAAGTAGTAACTAACATGAACTAACCATGAGCACTTTTACTTACTAATCTTCGTTAATGTTAGTTAATGAAAATACAGTTGTTCATGTTAGTTCACAGTGCATTAACTAATGTTTTATCAAGATTTGTATTATGTTATTATATTTATATTATTTATATTAGATTAGATTTTATAATGTATTAGTAAATGTTGAAATTACCATTAACAAAGATTAATAAATACTGTATTAGTGCAGTTCATTATTAGTTCACAGTTAACTAATGTTAATGAACTTTATTGTAAAGTGTTACCATCATACCTTACAATCCGCCATCAAAATGGTTTAATTATTCCAGCTGTTGTGAGAAAATTATATATATAATCCACCGCAATATAGCCTAGCTGGGACTCCTTTGGGTAAACAGACGTGACGTAATGCCGCAAAAACGAACGGCGGCATTCTCGAATTTCCAGCTGAAACCTACCAGTCCCACTCGAATTAGCAAACATTATTACAAGCTTACCGTTGTGACACAGGCTAAGGTAAGGATATAGTTTTGAACACTGGCTTGGTTACGTACTTGATCAAAAATTGATTTTGGATCATTTTTAACTAAAAAAAGTTACGAACTGCAGCTTTAAATCCTTTTTATTTTCTGCTTTTATTGTTATTTTTATTTCGTTTGCATATGTGATCAGATTATGATGCAAAACATTTTGATTTACCATTGTGAATGAACTGTGCTATACAAATAAACTTGCCTTGCCTTACTATGGGCCATAAGAAATATCAAGATAATAAATTTAGACAGTTGGTCAGTTTTTACTCCCACTCTCTATTGTGATCAATTGATTGGGGTTTGAGACGTCTTCACTCTAGTGTACAGTTAGCACAAAGCTTGTGTGATGTCCACTCGCTTTTATAGTTTAAAACGGAAATATTTCCAATATTGCCACAAATTCACAAACCTCTTCCTGATTTATCCCGGTGTTTTTCAGATAAACAAATCCAACCTCGGTAAAGGCCCTTCTCAGTTCTTCACTTAACTTTTCCAAGTCAGCAACCGATACATTTTCCTTTCCCAGTTGGTAGACACTGAAATCCAAGACAGGTATCTCCATACTTTCCCTGGAAAATAATATTCACTTCTACGATCAACGCAGCTCAGCCCGTTAGAGGCGCTTTTCACATGACGCAACTTCCGTTTTGACTCAAAGCGGTGTAAAGTCGTTCAGCAATGAAGGTTCATGTAAATGTCCACCCAAAATATAGCAGTACAAAGAGCACTGTAGCCTGTTCAACGTGTCACGTACTGTTTTGCAACTGTTTAAACTTTGTAATATGAATTAGCCTATTGTAAAGTGCAGTGTAGGCTCTTTTCCAATGGGACAAAGGTTCAGGAATGTCTTCTGAAAGCAATAATGATAAGTGCAGTATTGAACGGTTGTATATGTGGCACTCTTGAGGATATCAGACCAATTTCAAAGAGGATCCCCCTCCGACAAAAGCCTGTGAAAAAGGTGAAATGTTTCATTAAATATTTTTCCTCCAATACGATTGCTTCTTAAATAACAATAAAAGCAGAGAATACCATTTTCTGGATGGAAGAGTCAGAGTTTCAGTCAGAATATTTGTCAGGTAGCTGTGTGTTTAAACAGTATCCTTGAATGGGAATAGCCAGAAAAATCCAGCCCTGGATCATTGGCATCACCACCCATCGACGGCTAAATAATAATCGGCCGGGAAGAGCTCTAAGGACTGACCCTCCAATTTGGTCCTCGACCTCGGGTTTACTCGAACCCACTACTCCCACCATGCGGTTTCAATATCAAAGAAATCTCAACCACACTTAGTATAATTTTCTATGTAATTTTTATTTTGTCTCTTACCAGAGAAATTTGATGCCACCAAGGCTAACAGCACTATTAATCTCATTCTATTGATTAATTGCCTATTCAACCCATTTGTTTTCTTCAGGCGGTAGAGCACATGGAGCAGTTGAAAACAGCTTCTATTGCAGGTCAAAGGTCAGTGCAAGCATATGCCCTGTCATGAGGAACAAAATATTGATTTTCTATCATAATTGTTTGTTTTTTGGCAAATGCAGTGCCTTCCGCTGTGGAGATTCTACCTGGGGACACTCAGCCGATGTCACAAGGTCACCAGCAAGAACTTCCCACACATTCTTAGCAGCTCAAGCTCTTCTCAGTGTCTGTATTGTGTACATCTGATATTCTTATTATAAACACAAAACAATATTCATCAACCCTTTTTTTTAATAGTATCCCAAGGTATGTAATGTCATAATTATGTTCTGTTTAGTTGTTTCTGTCATGTATGTACGATTTCTCATTAGTTACTATACTTTCTGATTAGTTCATCTTCGTCCAGCAGTTCCTGTTTACAATACTCCCTGTTCTCTTCAGTCCTTTGACGGTTATTGTTTCGACTTTGAAGGGGTGGATACTGGAATCCACTGCCGCTTCAATATATATATATATTTTGAGTGATTTGTCACGAAATTATCTTTCTAAATGTTGAATTATTTAGAATGAGTAACTTTAACTTACGTTAAAGCCTTTAATTTCCTTTTCATTTTCAAACACTAGAAAATACTGATGTAGATTGTCTGTACCTCTGACTGAGAGAAAAGTACAACTTATCAGTATGTTTTGGAAAAGTTTCCTGTTCAGTGTAGAGCTCAGATCAACTTTAGCCTTGAAGAAGCTGTGAATCATGTGTATCTATGTATGTGTGCTCAGTGTTCTGTACAGGTCTGTTATGGGTACTGGTGGACTGTTGTCATCTGGACTGGAGACCTGAAGGCGCCTAGGCCTGACCTAGAGGGACATTCTGTGACTAACTTCAGGGTCTGATCGTCAGCACCATAATGGAAGGAGATATGCTTTGACTATCTGTCCATGTGTGGAAAATTACCAGTTTTGTCTAGTGTTCTAAACCAATCAGTATCTTAGTAATGACGTAGTTAGTGGACGCTGTTAGAGTATAATTGTTGTGGAACTGTGAATGTACGAAGGAGAGGGGGGGAGAGAGCGGCCTACAAACTTCTTGTGAGACTTGAAGCTGCTTCTGCTGATGAAACTGCAAACTATTCTTTATTAAAATTTTCTTCAAATTATTTTTTTAAACTCTGACTCCGGGTCTTCATTTATCATATCTGGTCTTTTGGGTCTTTAACTGTAAAATCCCCTACAAATTCTTAATGTGAGTAACCAGTAAAGACTATTTTGATATTTGATCCAGGGTTTATCTTGTTCATTCCTCGACTAAGCGTTACAGGATAACTGACCTCTCAAAAACGAGACAAAGAAAATGGACTCACCAGTGCTGTGACTCCTTCTCCTCCCCGAGAATCGAAAGTGGGGTACTTGGCCTGGATGCTCCGGAACAGAGGCCTCTCCCTCACAGCCAGCGAACTTGAGGCTGAGGTCATCCAGGAACCAGAGCCGGATAACATCAAAGTCCCAGAGTCAACGCAAGCAGGTGAGGAGCGGATATCTGTAGTCTGCGGATCCAGTTCCCACCCAAATCCCAACCCTCGAGTCTTTGTCTTCATCGCCGGTCCCATCCGGTAATGACCTTCTTATGCCTTTGTCCTTGCTTGACTTCCTGATCCCGCCTCCATCGCTGGTCACGGCCAGTTCCCTGGCTCTGTCGGCACCATTGGTGATTTCCAGCTCCTTGGCTCTGCCTCCGTGGCTCATCTTCCTCGCCTCGGGCTTCTCCTCCACCAACTAGGTCCCCGGCGGCACCTCGGGCCTCTAAACCAATGTCTCCACCTCGGCCTGTGAGCCCATCGTCCCCTTGTCGCCTCCACGGTTACTCCAGGTAGGTCTCCGGCGGTAGACGCCCAGCTTCAGCCATGGACTTCCAGGATTCTGGCTGTGCCTACACCCTGCACCCCTACGGCTTCATTGGGCTCCTGCCTTCCTCTGACCTCCCTGTCGTCCTCGCTCAGTCCCGCAAGCCAGCAGCTCAGCCCCACACTTCCAGGCCTTTGATATCAACCAGGTCCGCCAGCCTCTTTGCTCCGAAAGTTCCTCCTCCGCCAATTGGTCCCAGGGTTCCGTCTGCCCCTTCAGACAGGACTCCACCCTGGATCCTCCCACCATCGGCCCCACCATGGTGCCTGTGCCTACTTACTCCAGGCTCCGATACATCACCAGCCTCCACCGAAGCCTCCGCCTTCTTTCCCCGTCCCGGAATTTTTCAATCACCACAAGAGGTCGTGCCTTCATAAATTATGTCAAATTCTGTGAGTCACTCAATTCATGTGAATTCTCGAGAGTCACCAGTGAAGTCTAATTTGATGTGTGATCCAGTGTTTAACTTCCTCATTCCTGGACAAACGTTACATGTAATCAGTTTTCACACTCAATCACACTTTTGTCTAAATTCTCTTAGCAAATGTGCAGATAGTTTGTGAGGACAGGGGTTGCTCTAGAAACTTGTGTTTAGAGAAGTTAACTATTTGAATTTTCCTGGTAAATTCTGTGTCTGATTTGCACAAACGTAGCCTATCCTCAGTGTAAATCGCTCTTCATATTTAATCATATGAAATGCTCCACAATTCAGCATTCATACTGTACAGCATTTCCAATACTAAAAATATAGGTGTGTAATAGTTGTGCACATCCAAAAACATGGAATCTCAATCTTAATAATGATGGGACTTTTATTTTCCCAATTATGGCCAAAATTTAGAGCAAAATCCATTTGGATACAGAAGCAAATAAACTGTTTTTTTCCTTCTACGCTGATCTCTCCTTGATGCATGACGGTTTTTGAATCCTACAGCCGAGGACTTTACCTGGTCTAATAGAACGTTACCTCTTAGGTCAAGGATTGACTTTTTTTCTAACTTCATCCTCTATCCTTAGCTTTGTAAAAGATGTTTCTCACATTTCCTCCCTCTTATCAGATCATAAATTAGTATAAAGATGAGCAGTGGTAACCCAAGAATGAGCGGCAGATTGAAACTTAATGCCATGTTAAAAGATTTCAAATTTAATGACAGTATCTTGCCAAAGAATTATTTACTGGATTGAGCAAAGATTATGAAAAAAAAAAAAGGGGAAAAGCTAGATATATCGCTGTTAAAAGAACTTAAAGGGACAGTTCAACCAAAAATGAAAATGTTTTCCGTAATACTTTACAATAAGGTCTCATTTGTTTTTGTTTTTTTGTATATATTAATGTTAGTTAATAAAAATCCTGCTGTTCATTGTTTGTTCATGTTAGTTTACAATGCATTAACTAATGTTAACAAGATTTTGGTATTGTATTAGTAAATGTTGAAATTAACATTAACTATGATTAATAAATGTGGTAGATGTTAATTGTTTCGTCATCACGAGTTGCTCTAAACTTGAGTTTCTTTCTGTCGAACACATGATCTAAGGAGTAGCGCACGTGGCCGCTACTTCTTCATCCACGAACTGCACAAGCAGTGGAATATTAAGCTGTGAACTGTGACAAAATTATTATGAAGCTGGAGCTACCATCAAACTCAATAGACAAATTTAAATGGTTTATCTTATTCATGTTTACAAAGTTTGTCAAGCTTGTGTTTATATGAAATGAACATGCAGTGTTTATTAAGGCCTAAAAATGGCATTGACTGATCCTGACGAGGATCAAACCAAAGATGCAGACAGACGGTAACGGTGAAGTCGACCAATCAGTTAAAAAAAAAACAAACAAAAAAAAAACACGAGGTTTAGCTTACTAAAAAAAGGGTTGTTGCTTAAACTTGATGTTTCTACTGAATGATCTTATGATTATGATTCACTCTTTCTGTTCCTCTCTGGTGGAATGAGATGCCAACCTCCACCCGAACTGTTGAGAACATCACATGTTTTAAAAAGCAACTGAAGAAGCACCGCTTCCGCAAACGACCTCACTTTTGAACCAATGAACTTACACACACACACACACACACGTCAGGTTCACTATCCTTGTAAGGACTCTCCATAAGCGTAATGATTTTTACAGTCTACAAACTGTATTTTCTATCCCCTCACCCTACCCATCACTGAAAACTTTCTGCATTTTTACATTTTCCAAAAAAAAAAAAAAAAAACATCATTTTGTACGTTTATAAATCCATTGAACTGCTGGCTGGTCCCTACAATGTAGGTGATCTCAGGTTTTACTATCCTTGTGAGGACATTTTGTACTATAAACCTGTCCACACACACACACACCTCTGCATTTTTACTCTTATCTATCTGGTTTCCTATTCTAGTCTAATAAACCTGGGATTGTGTACTACGATTGTGGGCTCTTTGACGAATGCTTTGTTCCTCTTTTGTATGTCGCTTTGGATAATAGTGTCTGCTAAATGCAAAAATGTAAATAATTAGTGTTGACTTTGAAAGGGAGGTTAAAAGCAACTTTGATAAATTTAAAACCCAATGCAAAGAGGCAAAAGAACCCCTTGAGTCTTTACTACCCAATGAAGAGAGAGAAAAAAACATGCAAGAGTTTAAAACCAAATCGCTGCGGGTTGAGGAGTTTTCTGTCCTAACGTATAGTATTTCCAACATTGAAACTCAAAGGCATGTCAAGATGACATAGTACATCTGGCTCAATGAGTGGCTTAATTCAGGTGGAGGAAGAAAGAGCCGTTCTTGTTGCCACCACAGAATTTATATATAAAAAGAAAAGCATGATCTTGAGGAACAAGTGGAAAAATTGAGGAAACGAGAAGATCTTGATCCTAAAATAGCAGCTTTGTCTGCAAGGTTATCTGTCCTCAAAATGTCTGGCCGACAACCATCTGAGTATGATATCAGAATAAAAATTCCAGTATTTGAAGATCTTTTGCAATTCAGTTATCTTTTCAGTTTTGTGTGGAAGACAAGACGAACAACAAAGGACATTTCTGTCTAAAGCGGTATGCTAAAGGGCGTCCCAAAGAGATCGTTTTGACAATCTCTTTATATGATAAACGCATTGAAATTTCCGCTTTTATTCACATTTATACACTGATCAGAGAACATTAACAGAAGCTCAGACGTGTTGCATAACATGAGAATGAACCACACTGGTTCTCACACGTCAAGCAAACATGCTTGAGCTTCTACAATACATCAAAATACATTCCCGTTTTATATAAGGGTCAATGACGTGACAGGTAATTTTTTTTTTGTCCAAAGGCCTTAATAATAATAAAAAAACAAAGATATGACATGCAAAGGATGTAAGGTAGTTCAACTAGATCTCTTTTATTGAATCCAAAAGATTTTAATTATATTTCGCTACATATAAAAGTGTTTTAAAGATTTTGAAACATCAAAAGGTCATTCGGTTTAACCGTCCAAAAGTCAATACAGCCATTTCATTTGTGATTAAAATATCTTAAAATGTCAGAAATGTATATAATTTTTACTCTGGCATGATTTTATAAAATCATATATCAAGATATTGAAAAATGAGAATGAGTTACGAGAAAGAATGTCTGGAAAAATGAATTTCGTTGATGTCATTCGGAGTAACCAATATAAAAAGGGACCATTTTGGATCAAGTCATGCTGTCAATATCATGTGACAGGATGTGACATCATTCAGACACCTGCAAAAGACTATATGGTCATGAAGCAAAGTAACTAACCCTCTCTTAACTATTTAACCAATCCATCAGGTCATTTGGTACAACCGCTGTAAAACATGGAAAATGTTGTAATATTTTAAATGCTTGTACTAAATAGAAAATGCTTGATTGTCCTTTTGTTAGCTAGATAACAGCCTGTTAACATTGTTTGAAAATACGTCAGCTGGTATAACCAGAAGTATCATTCAGTAAACCGAAATTCTGATTAAACCGAATTACTTTGTTGGTGACAAATTTTGCCCATCTTGTAAAAAAAAAAAAGTGACAAAAGCAGTGTTAACTGATTATAAAAACCACATAATCTTATCGTTAACACTTAATAAAGCTTAATTATATCTCCATTGTGTTTTTTTTACACTTTCGTCAATGACTCATAACATCGTTTAACATAATACTGATGAGTTGTGTGTGGAAGTTTTTGTGAAGAGAGATGAGTGCCAAAACCGACGACTAATAGTTATGAGAGGATCGAGAATAGCGCATTAGGATGCTATAAGTGAGCAAAGTGAATATATAGGCCTGAATGTGATAAATGTCATGTAATTAAAGAGTATAAAGTATATATATTAGATATATGATGTTTTAAACTGATATATGATCAATTGAGCTCCCTCTTATATCAGTTCATTTGAGTTGACAGTTCTAACGGTTTATTTTCAAATCTAGTAGGGTATTGGTAATCTGAGTAAATATGTTTAAATGTCTTTATTCAAATCACTTAATTATAATCTCAAATTATTCAGATGAATTATTCATGACTCTGACAAGACATGATTATACATTGCCTTTATTTGTAAAAGAGTACAGCCGGAGAAGAGAGTTGTAAAGATACACTTTTATAGTTGTTGTTTCTGTAACACAAGTAGTTGTATACATTTTGTATATCTAACAACGTCGTTCATTATAAAAATCCTTCATAAAATCCACCAATTCCACTCTGATATTGACATGCTCATTTTGTGGTCATATGGAAGAAACAGCTTTGATTTATTTTTTGTGATTGAAGGATAGCCAATAAATTTTGGGTTGATTTAAGCTCTTACATTTTTAGCTCCATAAATGTGATCCACAGTTTCGTCCTCAAAGATATTATTTTTTTATTATGAAAACCCAAAACTGTTATCTCTTCAATATGTTGTAAAAAAAAAATTTAATCTTGTATGCAAAATGCTTTTTTCCACAAACAAAAATGGTTTCCTTCGTCTTCCACTTTTCCTTGTTGAATTCAACTCCTTTATTTCATCTGTCAGACTTGTAAAGAACAAAAAAAGTACAAAATTGTATTAAAAAAAGTAAAAGATTTTAATGAATACTTATTTAAAGATGATTTTACTTTAATATTGCTGTTCTATATCTGTGTGTGTAAATCCATGTTTATGCTTTTTTGTTATATTGTAAATGTTTCTTATAAGAGACACAACCTTGTATTTTTTTGTTTTTCACTGATCAAAAATTAAAAAAAAATCAATGGTTCACCGCTGGGGAGTAAGGAAGGTTGTTTCAATCACTGAATAAATAAATTTAAAAGATATTGCGACTTTTTACCTCACAATTGCGAGATATAAACTTACAATTGCGAGAAATAAAGTCTGAATTGTGAGATAAAAATGTGCATTTTGAGTTATAAATCCAATTCTCAGGAAAAAATACTTTTAGTTTATATCTCACAATTTTGACTTTATAACTTGCAATTTGCACTTACAATTTCTGTGCTATTTGCCAATTCATGAAGAATCGCTTGTTTGTTTTCGCTTTGGATAAAAGCGTCTGCTAAATGACTAAATCTAAATGCAATTGAGAGTTTAAATCACAATTCTGAGGAAAAAAGTCAGTATTTCAAGATAAAAAGTCCAAATTAACTTTTTTTAATCAGTGGCGGAAACAAACTTCCATAGTGGGGCGATCTCTGTGGAGTGTGAACCCACGAGTCATGCGGTTTCACTGTGAACCACTGAACAAGCGTCTATGATTTTTACCTGAGATCTGATTAGTTTTATACATTTGTAGATCTTTTACAGTGACATTAGTAAAATTAAAAGGAATAATAGTAGTTAATAGTCTCTTACTGGCCTGTTTAGCAAAGCAATCCATAAAACAAACAAAACAAGCTCTGAAAATTGATAAGAGAACACAGGCACCTAATATTTAATGGTGATAATTAGTTAATTGCACATAATAGATTATTCTTCCAAAAACTTTTTGTGCACGTTTGGCGTGAATTTTGTTGCATTTTGGCCAGCAGGCGTCCCTAGCGTATGGAGTTTCAAACGTTTCGAAACAGTGAATCATTTTGCGAAGCAAATGCTTCAATTGATTAGAAGCTTAAGCTTAGTTTCTCCCATAACTAGCCACCATATATCATAGAAGTGACCAAGAGCATTCACAGGTCAGAGATTGCTTTTTCCCTCTCTTCCAAACCACTACAATCACCTTTCTTAAAAAAGCTCGATTCCTGCCACACAAATGAATCTAAATCATTAACAATAATAATCTAATGTACACATTCAAATACTAATAAAAAAGCAAACGTTTTAAACAACAAAGTGACTCTTACAAAATGTTTCATCTTCAATAACTATACAATCGCAATAACAAAATCATATTATAGCACAATATAACTAGCCTACTTACAGGAAGCACTCGCATATAAACGCTCCCGTAGTGAGATCTACACACACAGTTGTCAAATACAAAGACGTGAAGGGAAGACAACCCTAACACTAAATAAATGAAAATTTAAAAAACAAAAAGGAGGCTATGTATAGTGATTATTGGGAAAGATGTGAGTAGCTGCACTTCTAATATGGATAACTGATAGATGAAATTTATAGACATTTGTTCTCCCAGCAGCACTAGAATTAAATCGGTGCACAGAACTATATATATATATATAAATGTATATATGCAGTTATAGTTTCAATTAAACACTTTTGTGTATATATAAGTTCCAAACGACACTCAATTATACCATGTAGGAAATATAAAGTGTTTTCACAATTTTTAAAACTCTTAGGCAGAAATGCCGGCAGTGGCGGTGTAATACGTCCCGTCACAGATAATATGAATTCAGGTTGATTGGGACACTTTTTGCCATTGATTTGTGACTTGGTAAAAAGTGTCCCAATTACCCTGAATTTACCCACTATCTTTTCGCTTCAGCTTCAGTCCTTTTGTTTCTTAAAATCTGGATGAATCACTACTCCAACACCAGTGATTTATTTCAACTTTTTAACATGAATCATTATTAGTGTTGCACAGTATAGACTCAAAATACTGTATACTTTTTAAACGGTGTTACCGTGAGAAATGTTGAACGTGCGGCAGTTTCATGCTTTAAAATGTTGAATTAATTGCATTGAATTAACGCATTCGTTGCCTTTCTGCTGTGCCTTGAGTTGTAAATGCTGTGTAGAATTTGACCTTGTTGAGTGTTTTCACTTCATTTAATAGTTCATGGCTACTTCTTCTGTGTGTGTGTGTGTGTGTGTGTGTGTGTGTGTGTGTTCGTTTACTACTCACTAACGCTACTCCTAATGTGTATGCACTGACTAGACAGGTTATATGCAGAGGAGAAATTCAGAGTATGGGTTACCATACTTGGTCTTCATGTCACGTTCACCTTCACTCGTTTTGTAATGAGATGAAGTTGCGTGTCATTGATCGAGCTGCAGTTAATCTGGAGAAAGGGTCTGAAATGATTTTAAAAATAGCAGCTTAAGCATCAACGCTTATATGAGAATGCATTCTCGCAGTTTTTCCGTTGCTCATTTGAACAACGGTTTCTAGAAATATCTATGCGAAGACGATTCAGACGAATGCAATTCGAATCATCAATATAGCGGCTTTGCACTCGGTTCTTATCAATCATTATATTGACATTATAAATGAGTATCCTGATAGTTCGACAATGTAATGGTTTTTGAACAAATCGGGCAAATCTCCGATTCACTAAACCATTAATAAAACAGTTATTTGCTTTGTTCCTGAATAAATCAGCCATTTTGAACGAATCAGTCGAAGGATTCAATGACTCAGTCGTTAACACTTGCTGACAGCTTCTGTTTCCTTTTTAAAAACAGGCTTATTGTTTAATTCTTTTTTTTTTTTTTTTCAACATTCCATATTTCTTTCTAGTTCTACATTTAAAATAGTGTTGTCAATCGATTAAAAAAATTAAAAATTCATTTTTTTTGTAATTAATGGCACCTAACATTAAAGTTTGTAAAGTATTTTTACATTATAATCATTACATGTTTAATCTACAAATAATGTAGAAACAACATTAAGACAGTATATTTGAAATATTTGATGTAACAGGTAGAAATATCCAGAATCAAAGCAGTTATCAAACACTACAAAGCTACAAATGATATTCAATTAAGAGCACTTAGTGATTTTCTTTTTCTTTTGTATTTTGATTAACATTAATGGCAGTCAGTAGCTGGTTTACTAGGCAGCCGTAACCCACACGATGCGGATCTGAATTTAAAAACATTAACTTCATGACATTAACGCAATTGTAAGTCCCGTAAAAATGCATAAATGTCACATCTAAATGTCACTTCATGCATTTCTGTGCTACTGTTCAGTGCCAAGATGAAATCAGGTTTCATTTGATTGGTACCAATAGCCAGTTTTTCATTCTCATTAATTATTCAGAGGAAAGTCTCAAGTTTGGTTCATTTTGTAGATTTGAATTTGAACCATATCATGATAATTTAGCTGGTATAGAATCGTAAGACATTATAGTGTTGTGACAACCCTATTCATTATAGTATCATGAATTTAAACCAGTATTTCACTATAAAAAATGTATAATACATTTATGAAAAAGTACAGAAAATGTACAGAAATCCAATTAAGAACAAAATCATAAAATAAATCATAAAATACATAAGGAAATTTTGGCTCGTTTGAGAGTCTTCATATTTAACTGACTGAATTGATTTTTAAAGAAATGGAAAGCACAATTATCTCAGCTACACCAATTATGTGCTCTGATGATTATTACCAAATAAATGAGGGTTTGATTGTTTTCGTTTTTACATAAAATGATAAAATTCCACTTAAACCAAAGTCGGTTTTTTGCCGTAGGTATCATTGAACCTTGACGTAAAGTAATCCTCTGTCTTAATAGGAGGATATTTATCGGATCCATCACAGCATTTAATGATGGACTCATCCTCTGGTTGTACAAAGAAGGCCAAAGACTGACGTGGTTTAGAGTGACCTGCAGGGGGCAGCAAAACCCTGTGAACCTGAGGGTTTAACAAAAGAAGAGAATTAAACAAGCAATATAGTGCATTAGGGCCTGCCCACTTTTTCAGCTGCGCTGGTTCTGGAATTACTTTTTCTTTTCATTTTTCCACATAAAGATTTTTAGGAAGTCTTTGTTAAAGCATTTTAAGCCATGAAACAAACCAACCAGCAATGAGGTGATTCACAACATTACAAACTTTGATTTAAAGCAAAAGAGTATTTGAAAATGTACTTAACGGCTTTCGTGGGGGAAAGATCTACAATCCCATGAAGCATTGCGAATGACAATCGATGAAAAAATGATAGTGAAATATAAACTCCAATTCCTTTATGTCCTTTAAATTAGAGTTTTTTCAATGTCTGCTTTTTGAAGTGAGTAATCTTGAGATTAAAATCAATGGAGACGTTAAAATGTTCAGTCAAGACTATCTATTTTAAATTTATTTCTGTTTTTAATCAAACACCGCCTGAAAAGAAATGGTTTACCCCAATACCATGTGACGTCATTTTCTTTGAACACTTTGTATTATTTGAACACTCTTAATGTTTTTTCATATTTTATCTCCAGTGACCTGTTGTCAAAGGGTATATTAATCGCCTGTCAATTATTTTGGGTACATTGTTATGGTTTACATATTTTTATTTCACATGAATATTAAAATGTGAGGTTAACCTGATAAAGAAAAGAAAATTTGCTTGGTCAGACCAAGTCCTGCCATTTAAATTATGAACTGAATATATTTTATGGGAGACTGACTCGATTCCTTTATTCATGGTGCTTCATGGGAGTGTAACTTTCTGTACAGCATCATGGGTAATGTAGTTTTTCACCAAGAATTAAACTGTTATTATTTTAAAAATAAGAAATAGTGAATAAAGTAAAGATGGCTTCCATTAATTTTGGAGCTGTCTTTATAGGTTTATAAGTTTGAGAACTTATAAAAATCAACTTCCCTATGGAGAAAATGAATTGAGTTTTTACTACCAGAACCGACTGTGGCACTATTTAATAAAATGCCATATTAAGTAAAGAAACTCACCACAGACACATACACATCGCTGGTCCACCTTTGCATCAGGTCTGCTATGTTAACCAGAACTGTTCCAGGAATGCATGGGGCCGAAACGAATTCTCCAGCCCGGTTCTGAACCTGAGGAACACAGAGAGCCAAACATACGGTCACATGCATACTCAATGATAGAGGACCATATTAAACACGCTAATAATTCTTTTTTCCTTCTGTCCTATATTGGTATTCACCTGCAATCCATCCTCTGAGCTTTGGAAGAGCAGAGTGATGCTCCCATAGTCAGAGTGTTCACCACAGCGCACTTGATTCTCCTTCACACGTGTGCTGTCCACCGGAGGATAGTGGAGACTCCGTAGAGTGGTTCCGTTCTCAAAACCTGAAAACAAACCACATCATAAAGGTCTTGCAGGCCTTCCAGCCACCGACTCACTGACAGGAAGAAGTAGAGCATATAGCTGTACGTACTTCCAATATGCTTATGTTCGTTGACGAAGGTTTCTGGTTCCAGGTCCAACCCAATAGCCATCAGTCGGAGCACTTTGAGAGCGAGATCCTTACAGCGCAGGAAAAATGATACCTTGGCATCTCGAAAATCTTCTACTTCTTCTGTAGGCCAATTCTGAGAACATTGAGAGTGGAGGAATATAAAGTTTACAATCATCCAAAACAAACATCCGAAATCAAATAACTCCCTACTATATAAACAGTATGTGACAAGAGTAGTATGTCCGAATTGACAGTACTCGTAAAAGAGCCGGCAAAAGCTGCCCAACCTCTTCCGGAAAGATTCTGAAGTGCACATACGATGGACCCTTTACTATTCCACAAGGCCGCGGGAGAGGATTAGTGAATGGCAGTGAAGGTCATGTGACTCGACGGATGTAGTACGGTCAGATTACACACTTTAGCGGTTGCAAAGTGAAGTATGGAATGCCAAAGCTGCCAAGAACGCCACCCTTATTACCATTCAGACAAAGAAATGTATAAATAAATGTGGAAATACATGCATGTATATGAATTAATAATAATAATTTTAATAATTAATAATAAATTGATTCATTCTGCACATATTGCTTGTTTTGAAGTGAACACAGTAAACTGTGAAGTCTGTTTCTCATATAGATATTTGAGTTTTGGTACATTTAAGTAGTTGGAGTGCACACATTCTAGTTTATGTTGTACAGTACACACTTGTATTAATATTGACTTCTTTGACTTTAAGTTACCGCTGTAGAGCAGAGCAGTGGATGGCTGGAGCTGCTGAAGGGTGGTTGGCGAGTTTCCGATTCACGGTTCGTTCGTGTTAAGGACCACCAGGCCGCCTTGACTGCTGTTTTAATTTTGCTTCCCGCTACCACCCAGCAGACTGAATGGGATGTTTGTGTTTGGATTTCCTTTTCTAATTTCTCGTTGTTTCTTCATTTCTTCAAGATATACATTTGATTTTTATTCAATTGGCCATTTAATTGTTCTATTTACCAATTTTGTTATTGTATTTTGAAGTTCACCCAAAAATAAAAATTATGTCATTAATTACTCACCTTCATGTCATTCTACACCCAAAAGACTTTCAATTTTAGAACACAAATGAAGATCATTTTGATACATTTGAGAGATTTTTCCCTCCATGGACAGCTACACAACTTACACTTTGACACTTCAAAAAGTTCATACAGAGATTGTAAAACTAATCCACATGAATTGAGCAGTTTAGTGCAAATTAAACTCATTCGCTTTATATGATGAACAGACTTTTACTCACATATAAACTTTGATCAGCGAACATAAACAGAAGCTCAACCAAACCTGATCAGTAAGCTTGAAAAAAACTTCTTGCGGAAGCTCAAACGTGCAGCGTAACTCAAGAATGAACCTCATTGGCTCTTGCACGCGTCAAGCGAACATGTTTCAGTTTCCTTTTACCACAACTAATGTGTGCGTTGATTAATGTTTATATGTGAATAAAAGCCTAAATGAAATCTGATCACATAAAGCAATCCGGTCTCTTTCACGAGTTCACACTTACAAATAATTAGAGCAATTAGTATGCATACTTGGCATGCTGTCTGAGGAAAGGGCTCCAAGCTCGGTATTTTGGCCCAAACCCAGAGTACTCCCCCCGTATTCGGGTTTAGGAAAGTAACCAGGCAAGTGTGAGAAGAGGCGGTGGTGGAGGAATGCTGAAAACTATCCAAAAACAGACGTGAGTCGACTGCGTCAATAAATATAGGTCTCCACTCATGCTGATTGGGTAGACATGATGATGGCTGATTAATGACTGCTGGTTGGAGTGATGTGATGATTAGTTAGATCATTTGAATGTATTCCTCCCAAACTTCGTTAATAAAACATCATTTAAAAAATTTGGACTAAACCACTGAATTGATCCATTGTACCCAAAGTGTCCCTGTTGTTTCAGTTGGAGGTCAGTTCAGTTCTGCCCTCCATAATAAACATTAGATTTGATCATTTGGGCTTTTTTTTTTTTGGTGGAAACTATTTTTCACGGCCCTCATTCCTTGGCATCTTTGGCATTCCATAGTAAAGTCCCAATTTGTGAATACTTCGCCGTTTTGTAGTATAAATAGTGTGTTCACACTGAAAATTCCAAAAAGGAAAAGTATACTTTAAATACCTGGATGATGCACTTAAATCGAAAAAAAATAATAATAATAAGTTAAGTGTAGAATGTTGGACACTTCATGCACTCAAACTGTCAGCTTTAATAACACAGCAGAGGGGAGGGAATCCAATGCTGAAGGACAAAATAAAATAATCTTATAAAATTCATACACTACATGGTTGAGTACATAGTGCTCAAGTACATAGAGTAGAAGTGCATCGTTTGGGACAATGCATCAACTTCAGTACTTCAAATAAGTGCCGACTCAAGAGAGCATGTGATTTCGGACTTCTTAAGAAAGCAGCTTTTGTTGCACTTTTGACTTTCATAACCCACAATTGTCAACATCATGTTATGGTTAAATCTTTGGGAGACAGAAAGATGATGAAGAAGTTGGTATTTACAATATCCTCTCTCAAAGACGTGGTATTAAAGGCCTCCTTCAGATCCCCGGGGCGGCGAGGATTCAAACTGTGAAATGACAGGATTTAAAATCATTAAAATGTTTCACCATCATTCGTGAGTTTTACAGTCTGAATGTAGAAACTAACGTGCCTTTCAGTTTCAACCGAAACCCAGCCATGGTTTACATTGCATGTGTAATTTCCCCTGCTGAAAGCCTTCTTCTTGCTCTCTGGCAAAGAGAAGAACTTCTTCGAAACACTCATGACTTTTTCCACCTAAAACAGAGAAATAACAGCCAGTCAGATAAACAACTACAGAACTTCTCCTAAAGCTGACCATACATGGTGTGATTTCTGAGTCGTAAGACCGATGTAGCAGCATCGAACCCCGGTTGTAAGCCTAAACTTCACATTAACTGTAAACCCGTCCCTCAAATCTGAATGATTGGAATGTTGTTCCAGGATCAGCAAAGATGTGCCGAATTCTGACCCCTGCCAGATTACTACGCCCCAGTATACTACTGGTCAAAAGTTTTTGTACAATAAGATTTTTAAAAGTTTAAATCAGTCTCTTCTGCTCACCAAGGCTTCATTTATTTGATTAAAAAAAAGGAAAAATTAAAAATTAATATTATGAAATAATAACATAACTGATTTCTATTTTATTATATTTTACATTTATTTCTCATTACTCCAGTCTTCAGTGTCACATGATCCTTCAGAAATCATTATATTATGATGATTTGCTGCTCAAACATTTATTATTACTAACAAATGTTGAAAACAGTCATGTACAATTTTTTTTTCAGGATTATTTGATGATAAGTTCAATCGAACAGCATTTATCTGAAATATAAATGCTTTTGCAATATTATAAATGATACTGTCACTTTTGATCAATTTAATGTATGCTCGCTGAATAAAAGTATTAATTGATTTAATTTCTTAAAAGGCCAAAAAGGCTTAAAAGGCCCAGTTAATAATAATAATAATAATAACAATAATCTTACTGATCCCAAACATTTGAATGGTAGTTCACTTTCCATTTCAGATAAAGTTGTTCTTTTGAACTTTCAATTCATCAAAAGAAAAGGATCAAAAACATTAATTATCAATGTTGAGAACAGTTGTATAATCAAATCATCATATTAGAATGATTTCTGAAGGATCATGTGACACTGAAGAATGGAGTAATGATGCTGAAAATTCACCTTTGATCACAGGAATAAAATACATTTTAAAATATAGAAAACAAATTTCAAATCGTAAAAATATTCCACAATATTATGTTTTTGCTGTATTTCGGATTAAATTAACGAAGCCTCGTTGAGCAAAAGACTTTTTTTTAAATAAATTACAGTTCAAAAACTTTTGACCGTTAGTATCGAGAGGTCTATACGAAGGCGGAAAAAAATTGGATGGAAAAAAAAACAACAAGTCAATGCTTTTTTTTGTTTGGGTCCCCTGAGAAACTTTTGCTCGCAAAACTTTGTGTTCTTTTTCTGAAAAACAAAAAAGCACTGACAGATAATGTTTCCTCCCATCTCAACTTTAATTTTTTCTTCAGGGGTTCCAATAAGGTATTAAATTGAATGAGGAGGGCACGGCGCCAAAATTCCCGCGGAATTCTGAGGGGATTTGAAATCGAAACTGAAAGAGAAAAACGAGCACGCGATTAAAAAACAGTTATAAATGCGTTAAATGTACCCAAAAAAATATTTCAAATACGCACAATATGATATTTCACGCAGTCGGGTCGCAGCTCGATTATCGATCCTTACGTAAGCAATAACCGATAGCTTTAACTTTACCATAGATATATATCTATGTAGCTTTGCATCGCACAGTGAGAGGACCAAAAATACTACATAAATCGCAGTGTATGCCCGGCTTTAAAAAAAAACAATGTTTATAAAAAAAAAATAAAATTAAACTAAAAAAAAGTTACTAACCTCTTCCTGGCTTATTCCCGTATTTTTCAGATAAACAAATCCCACCTCGGTAAAGGCTCTTCTCAATTCTTCACTTAAGTTTTCCAAGTCACTCAACGACACATTATCCTTCCCCAGTGCGTAGACACTGAAATCCAAGACGGGTATCGCCATATTTTCCCTTTAACCAACAAAAAATCGTTTGAAAATCCTTTCGGAACGCACTCGGCTCTTTGTTTCTGTGATCACACAGCAGGCCTTACTTTATAGGCTATTCTCACGTGACTGCAACTTCCGCTTTGAGTCAAAGCGGTTTATTCTTAAAAGTCTACCGTTTAAATTTTGCACGAAGCAGTGCACTGCACGATAAAATAGCGTTTCCTACGGGAAAAAGATTCAAGAATGTTTTCTGAAAGTATTACAGAATACATGCAGTGGTATTGAATCATATTTGTTCCATGTGTGGCACTATTGTGATCCTGAAAACAGAATGGGAACTATTTTGACCCAACTTCCAAAAAAATATAGTCTCAAATTTTACTCACCAAGTTTAGCAAACATCGAAATATTATTTTGAATGCAAACTACGTGCAATAGGATTGTTTATTTTACAGACGGCAAATTAATTTATAGTGTCCGGCTCAACTTAAGGAAAAAATGAGCTCTAAACCATGGAAATAATATGGTTAAAAAAAAATTTAAAAAAATAATAATTAAAAAAAAAACTTTTCCCCCTGGTGAACCAACAAAAACTACGGATGGCAAAAAAAAGATCAAACAAATTGGCATTGACTATAAAATCCTTTATCCAAACATATATTCTCATTTCGACTCAAATAAATCTATTGGCCAGAGAAACTAAAAAAGACAACAAGCACAAATACATTTCAAGTTTTCATTTTAAAGTCCATTTCTTTATGTTCTCTTTCCAAATTTGCCCTTTTTGTCCTTATTTTTCTTCATCTTCTTGCCTTGCCATGGCTCTTTCTGTTTCATGCCTTCCAATTTTCTTTTTTTATCACTGAGGGAGGGGAAAAAAAACAAAAAGATAAAGAGCAGTTCATGATCCCAGATAAAACCTTCCCTAGCCTGCGCTCCATACATCTCTGCTTACCTTTTTATACTAACAATCGCTGCTTGACCAGCTTTCTTCAACACTTGGTCCCATTCCTCATCATCTCCTCGGATCATGTACCTTCATAAAATGTCAGAATAAGAGGGGGTCAACACAGCAATGAGTGGAAAAAAGACAAAAAAAAAAAAAACTATATACATTTAGAAAGGGACCCCTTTTCACAAGATGTAATATAAGTCTCTGGTGTTCCCAGAATGTGTCTGAAGTTTCAGCTCGAAATCCCCCACAGATCATTTATTATAGCTTGTCAAATTTGCCCCATTTGAGTGCGAGCAAAAACACGCCGTCTTTGTGTGTGTCCCTTTAAATGCAAATGAGCTGCTGCTCCCGGTCCCCTTTCCAGAAGAGGGCGGAGCTTTAACAGCTCAACAACAAGAAAGCTGGAGAATCTCACGCAGCCAAAATGAGGAAAGTGTTCATCCTTACATTGTTCAAACCGGAGTCGACACTGATGGAGAGACTCAGGAAGAAGTTCCAACTTTTAGACGTTTCTGAACGGTTAGTGGATAAATTGATGTAGTTGCTGTGGAGTTGATCAACTCAAACAACCCAGCGTAAAATGAGGCATCAACAACACTCGACTACAACAACTCTTCCTCTTCTCTAAAGCAGCCCAACATGGCCCCGCCCCCTTTGTTGAGCGTTCTCAGGGACAGGTTAGGCAAACATCTCCCTTTACATTGAACTTAGAGCGTTGTAACTTTGCAGAGGTTATTTATGCTTTAACAGTAACATTACAAACTAACTACAGATAAAAAAGCAAATCATAAAATCAACCACCCTTCCCTCAGAGAGAAAACCAATTCAGTTCCTAAACATTTTCCATTTCAAAATTTCCACATCTTACCAGACAAATATTTCCAAACCTCTCTAGATTTTTCAGATCATTTTTATTTAACACATATTTGGTATGTAGTACAGTCATCTGTAAATATTTTTATTTTCTCTGAGTTTTGTTTTTCCATTGGCTTTCTCAAAAAGATAACATGCATTTATATGATGAGAAGAACCTAAAACACATTATAAGCTGCATATATTCATCAGTTTGACCCTGTAAATGTCGTACGATCAGCAAACAGCAAAAAACAGTGTGATTTAGATAATCGCTTGCTCCTTTATCTGTTGCTCATTCATTTAGTGAGACTTGTTTAGAGTAAAGAAAGTTTTACGTAATGAAAATGTGTGCCTTGAATTAATTCAGTCGTGTTTGACAATCACATGAAAACACTGAAATTGAACAATTTATTCTAAGAAATTCTTAATTTTATAGTTTAGAAAGCTGAATAGGGGCAATAGTCCGGGAAAAAAAATTCCATACATTTCCACACTTTTCCAAACCGTGTAAGAACCCTAAATAAAAAAAATAGTTTGGACAGCATTGGGCGTACTCACTCTGAAAGATTCATGTCTTTAATCTTCTCCATGTCCTGTTTGTGTTTCTCCTGGAACTCTTTGGCTGCATCATCCTAAGGGACAAAATAATATGTTAACGTGACAAATTGTTACAAAAAATGTTCCGTTTCAAATAAATGCTGTTCTTTTGAACTGGCAATTGAAGGGGTTGGATTCTGGAATCCACCGCCGCTTCAATATACATGTAGTGATTCATAATCAAGTCATGATCAACATTCATCCTTCTAAATATGAAATTATTTGAATAACTTCCACACGTCAAAACATTTATTTTAATTTACGAACACTAGAAAATAATGTATATTGCCTATACCTCTGACTGAGAGAAAAGTACAACTTATCAGTATGTTTTGGGAAAGTTTCCAGTTCAGAGCAGAGCTCAGATCAACTTCAGCCTTGAAGAAGCTGTGAATCTTGGTATGTGCGCTCAGTGTTCTGTACAGGTGCATTATGGGTACTGGTGGACAACTGGCACTCTGCTCGAGACTTCCAGATGCCTTGTCATGACTAAATTCAGGGTCCGATTGTCAGCAACATGATGGAGATATACTTCTCACCATCTGCCCAAGTGTGGAAGATACCTAATTTTGTCTATTTTTCTTAGCCAATCAGAATCATTCAACCTGAAGTAATGACTCCCGATATTTCATTCGACATATCTGGTCAAGGGTCTTAATCTTGAGCACTGTTTTCAACATAGGAAAAAATAATAACCGTTTCTTGAGCAGCAAATCTGCACATTAGAACGATTTCAGAAGGATCATTGAACACTGAAGACTGGAGTAATGATCCCGAAAATTCAGCTTTGATCACAGATATACATTTTAAAACATCAAAAATAAAGTTATTTTAAATTGTAAACTATTTTGCAATATTACTGTATTACTCCTCAAAAGAGAGACTTTTCAAAAACATTAAAAAAAAAAAGTCTTATCGAACTCACATATGCCTTTTTTTTTTTTAGATAGATTATATTCTGATTAACACCACAAAATAATAATCTCGAGTCTCATACCAGATCTTCAGTTAGTGTCTGCGCAGTAGGTTCCATGCTTATGTCTTTGGTGGCCACCATCTCTGCTTCAACTGCTTTCTCCTGAAGAGTGTTGAAGAACTGCAGGAAAGATGGAATCAAACAATAACTACATACTGAAATATTACAGAGGAGTAGATCAATGCAGTATGTTTCTCACTCTGAAAAGAAGGTTCAGTGCGTGAACCAGAGACATGGAGGGAGGGCTTGTTTTGTCTCACCTGCACTACTTTGCGGATGACACGGTTGAAGAGGCCCATAAGCTGAGAAGCGGGCAGATCAATCGCCTTCTCCAGCTCATCTACACTCTTGTGTTGAAGCCCAATTCCCAACAGCAGAGCCTGATGAAAGAATCGATTATGTTGTATGCACAAACCCGAGATTGAAATTCGGACTCAAAGCTAAAACTCAAACTAATTAAATAACTTAATTTAGCTTTACAGTTGTGACCAAAGCCACTAAAGGGACATGGTGATGGAAAAATATGAGATGGGAGGAAAAACTATTTCAATGCTTGTTCTCTAGGAAAATTTTTATGTTCTTTATGACATTTCTCAGAGGAAATGCAAATATTTTCCAAGCGAATGCAAAGTCTCTCAGGGGAAACAAACATTTTGAGCGCGAACCCACAGTTTTCTGGAGGAACGCGAAACATTTTGCGATCGAAAGCAAAGTTTCTTGAAGGAACGCAAAAGCACTGACAATTTTTTTTTTCCTTTCATCTCATTTTTACCTTCAACATGTCCCTTTAGGGTCTCCATACAAAAGTGATGTCTGGTAGGGATAATTGTTTTTAATAATACAACAAGTTTGATTAAACCATCAAAATGTGAGAAAAATATTTTTTAAATACGAGTGGTTACGGTATTTATCTGACTACATTAATTGGCAAACTACAGCTACAGATTTAATTTTCCTATGCAGAAAAAAAGAGAAACAGGTAGTAGTATACTTTAACTACAACAATCAGTTATTAATATTTGTTGGTTCTTTCTTGTTTTTGCATGTTCATAATTTCTTTGTATGACAGCTTCTTTGTAAAACAGCTGACTCCCAACACAACTACGCAATATTCTTACAAAATCTTTAACAAATTTTTGGTAATATTCTAATAAAAGGTGCAGATGTCAATTACATGCATATACAGATAAACTGACTTAAAGCTGCAGTCCGTAAGTTTTGCCTCTTTGTCGCCATCTCTGTTTGAAACCTGCAAATTGCAGTTATATGCGTAATTATCGTTACACGGGTTGTGCATCGGCGAGACGACTCAGTGCGGATCAATCTAACGTTTGCTGTCAGTCACCGCATCGGTGTGGATACTGAACTTCTGAATCACAGAACCTACAGAACCTTGGAAGCGTGACCAAAGTAAGATTTTTGCAGCTACTCCGCAGTCCGAAGTGTTTTGCTTTTGACTACGGGTGAATATCCAGTTGTCAGCTGGATCTTTCTGGCTATAAATGATCTGCTACAAGCAGTATCCTCACATGATTTAGCTACTAGCTACCTTTCTGTTTACAGATGCGACGTAATGACGCAAAGACGAACGGAAATTTCCTGCGGAAACCCACCAGTACCGCTCTTATTATCAAACAATATTATAAGCTAACTGTTGTAAGGCAAGTAGGTAGTTTTGAACACTGGCTGTTTATGTGCTTGCTCAAACTGATCTTGGATCATGTCGAACCAAAAAAAAGTTACGGACTGCAGCTTTAAATAAAAATTCTTATACTTGGACAAACTTAAAAGCACACACAGCTGACTTACAGACTGGGCAACAGAAAGCCCGAGGTTTCCTAACTGTTTGAGGAAATACATGCGTGCAACAACAGGCACCATATCCATGATGAGGTGATAGTCCACCATGTTTCTTGAATACATCTCCAAACGTTTCAGGTCATATGGAGTGAACGTGGCAGAGAGCTCAGCACTAGTCAGAGCTGAAAAGACACAGAAGCGTGAAAGATCATCTTTTACCAACACACACACATACACATACTGCGTTTAGTCTAATGAGGTGGCAGATGTTGGTCTGTACCTGCTGGGCTGTCGTCCTTAGCGCTCTTGTTCTGCAGTATGTTGAGTGCCAGGGTTGGGCTAAATTTACTGAACTGGAAGGACAGCAGGGAGAGGAACCGCCGCCGGAAATCTGAAATGGATCAAATCAGAAATGGATAGCTGAGCGAGCATTATATGCATTACAACAGCTCTCAAGAATAATCGATTCTGATTGGTCAAATGCAGCATTCACACTGGAATATTCTGAGAGATTCTGAATTCTCACCCTTCCAGAAAGCAGAGAGCCACTGGTCCTGCTCTGTTGACTCCTCAGCGTGGAGATCCTTCAGCATAATGCAGGAGTGCTCTCCCGTCAGGTCATTCTACGGGCCGCAATATAACAATTCATTCCACTTATTACAAAAGAGACGGTCCTGACAATAATGTCGTAAGAAGAAAATGCTTGATCATTGCAGCCAATCACAGACATCTGTTGAATGCGTGAACTCAATGGCCAATCAGAGGCAGGGCTCCAGACTGCGAGTAAATGGTTGCATTTTGCGACGTACGGCTAAGTTTTGCTAGAGGTCGCACTGGTGCTACTACCACATCGAAGAACTGATAAGAGCTGCCATTTTTATTTCATATGAGAAACAGCAAATGAAAATTAAACAAAGCAGCGGTACTTATAGTAACGCTTTATTAACGGTTATTGTAGTAACGCTTATGGAAACTATGGTATTGTGGCAGAAACGCTTTTACATGATCTTTTTTAAAGTGCTTAACAATTTCTCCAGCACTTACATGCTCTATATATTAGGGGTGTGACGAGATCTCGTACCACGAGACTAAAACATGACGAGATTTCTCGTCGAGGGGAAAAGTTGTCTCGTCGTGCTATCAGTGTGAGGGTGAAATTATTATTGAAGATGCCCCCGCCACTTTCAAATCGTTTGTGTGGAAACATTTTGGTTTTCCAGTAGAAATATTAAACTGCGAACGAATAACACACAAGACACAAACAATATGTAAACATTGTAAGAAAACTATGCTGTACACCTCGGCCAAGGTTGTACAGACTCTTAGGGGCCGTTCACATGTCACGCGCATTTTCATTCGCGCAAAATAGAAGCGTGCAACAGCGGTGCGGCGTGCTCGTTTTTTCCTGGCGCGCGGCGAGATGAAAACATCTCAGCTTTTCAGAATGCCGCAAGCGCACCGCAGGTCATGTGACAAGAACCAACAGATCATCTTCGACCTTTCCGTAATGTGAACGACCCCTAAAGAGGCAGGAAGCATCGCTGTTACTGCCGACGGTTGGACTTCTCAGTGTACGCAGAGCTTTATAACAGTTACAGCCACACAATCAATAGTGACTGGGAAATGGTCAACTTTGTACTGCAGTTAAAGTGACACTTAAAGTGTTATTTGAATTTTTTATTGATATGTTTATTTTATTTATACTGTTTAATTTAGGTTCAATCTGTAGAAAGAAGTTCAGTGAGATTTCTCATGTGAAATTATACAGGGCAGAAAACAAAACATTTAGCAGTGTTTGCATGTTGTTTTACTGCAAATAATTCATTAAAATAGAAGTAAAAGTGACATGCATTACAAGTAGATTTCAAAATGCACCAACATTTTTGCATTTTATGATTTTCAGTTGAATAAAAGACTATTTTCCCTTCATACGTTTCATTATTGAGGATTTCTTAAAAATACTATAAAAATCTCGTCTCGTGAACCCAATCTCGTGGGATAGGGGTCTCGTCACACCTCTACGAAATATTATCCAATTCTTTTA
This sequence comes from Opsariichthys bidens, assembly GCA_037194245.1. Taxonomy (NCBI): domain Eukaryota; kingdom Metazoa; phylum Chordata; class Actinopteri; order Cypriniformes; family Xenocyprididae; genus Opsariichthys; species Opsariichthys bidens. The sequence goes on from CM074278.1 coordinate 30,459,177, forward strand.
TTTTTAATGTCATGATTTGTAAGACTAAAAGGTTAAAGATGAAGGAAAACGAACACTTTTAGACAAACAAAACTTAAAAAAAAAAAAAAAAAGACATGAAATTACCACTAGATGACGGCAGAGGAGCACTTACAAACACTTCAAATTGTGAATGCATTAAACAAAAAGCATAATAAATCACTGAAGCTGTCAGTCACTTCAGTACGGTACATTTAATAACAGTAGAATATTTAAATTTTTCCCTATTAAAGTGTTTTTGTACGTTACTGTTATTAACGTCATTTTATCTGCATCTCAATTCAAGCTCAGTGCTTTAGTCAAATTTCCAATGAATAAACATGTATTAGTAACTGCACTTATTACTAGTAATATAATGTCACTGCTCTCAAATGTTAGTCTGGAGCCCTGAGAGGAGCTCAAAATGCTTGGGGGAAATGCTGGTATTGCTGGTTCAGTACCGAAGTGAAAAAAAAGGCTGCATCCTTACCGGAGTCTGTCTTAAATAAACAGGAACAAATCCAGCCTTTTTCCAGAATCTGGATGGGACAGAAAGCAGAGAGATTAAGGAGTCAAGAACACGTTTATCGCTGTAAAATCTGCTCGCACGAAGCATCTCACTTGAGTAGTTGAGGAGTGAGACCGTAAGACACTCCCAGGTAGTCCAGCCTCTCGGCTCTCCTCTCGTTCAGCTTCAACAGCAGCGGCGGCAGGTCTTTCCGGGGAGACAGCACCTCCTCTAGAAGACTGACAGCCTAAACATGGACACGAATGAAAATATATATTCTTTTCAGAATCAATTCTTACATTAGGTAACACTTTATTTTAAGGTGATGTAGTTACTACAGGTACTTACTACGGTAATAACAGCAAATGTACAAGTAAATAATCCTAAATGTTAACCATAACTTTACAGTAAAAGTACATGTAGTTAAACTTACTCAGTAATATTAATATGACTGAGCAAGTGCAACGTGACTGTCACCTTAAAATAAGAATAAACAAATATACACTTCATTTATCAGTTTTTTGGCCAGATAATATGCTGCATTACCATTGAAGTGGCATTTAGAACTACTGAATTTTGAAGAATAAATGCTGAGTGAAACAGTCAGAATAAAAAAAATCTTTAACTAGAACACAAATTGATAGTAAAGACATTTATATTTTCTAGCTTTTGAACATTCTATTTTATCAAAGAATACTGAAAAATGCATGCAACAGTTTCCACAAAAATTACTGTTTAACACTGATGTTTCTTGAGCAGCAAATCAGCATATCAGAATGATTTCTGCAGGAAATCATGTGACACTGAAGACTGATGCTGAAAATTCAGCTTTGATCACAGGAATAAGTTACATTTTAAAATATATTCAAACAGACATCGGTTATTTTAACCAAACCTTTAGAAAAATACAGAACAAATCCGGTTAAATGTGATCAAGTCATTTTCTACACTATATGTATGAAGACAAGGATGAAAGATTTAATTTCATATTTTCTACCTACGTGGATTAATACAATACAGCCATGTTTACTAACAGAAATGTCCACTAAAACATGAAGTGCCACACAGACTTCCTGAGCGATGACACAAACAGAGCATTACCTCACTGCTCACAGACGTGATTGCGCTGGCCGGTGTCTGTTCTTGCTCATCCAAGAGAGGAAATTGACCTTCATAATATTGCTGCAACAGTTGCAAAGCACGGCTGCCGTAACCCATCTACAGTGGGTAATGGCATAACTGGTCAAACAAGGCAATAATGAATCTACATCTATACACAAGTGGCTCAATGAACATAACTGAAGCTGTATATAAACAGACGGGGAAAAAAGCAAGTCATTTACCCCCTGATAATCAGGATTCACAGCAATACGGACGATCCTTCCCCCAGAGAGGCCGCCGAACTCAGAGTCTTGAAACTAAATGCAAAAACACAAGAGAATCAGAATCATTTCAAAGTCACTCACTAAAACATTTGTTTGACAGTATGGCATAAATACTCTATTTTTCAAAACATTTGGGGTCAGTAAGATTTTTTTTTATATTAAATGTTTTTAAAAGACGTTTTACACTCACCAAGGCTGCATTTATTTGATCAAAATACAGATAAATTTTGGATTTTTTTTTTTTTTTTACAATTTAAATAATTTTCTATATAAAAATGTATTGAAATAGAATGTATTCCTGTGATTAAAGCTGAATTTTCAGCATCATTACTGCAGTCTTCCGTGTCACATGATCCTTCAGAAATCATTCTAATATGATGATTTGATGGTCAAGAAACATTTCTGATTATTATCAATGTTGAAAACAGATGTGCTGCTATATCTAGTTTTACATTTATTTGAAAAAAGAATCTTTCGTAACAAATGTTTTTAATGTCACTTTTGATCAATTCAATGCAACCTTACTGACTAAAGTGTTCATTTCATATATATCTCTCTCTATATATATCTATTTCTCTCTCTCTCTCTCTCTATATATATATATATCTCTATCTATCTATCTATATATCTCTCTCTCTCTCTCTCTCTCTCTCTCTCTATATATATATCTATCTCTATATCTACACCTACATCTATCTCTATCTCTACACCTACATCTATCTCTCTACCTCTATCTCGACATAAACATATACATCTATATTTATATATAGCTTCATTTTAAATTTGTATTTGTTACCTGTTCCGAAACAGTCCAGGGAATGAGATCGCCTGAAGCTTTCTTCCCTCTGGACAAGCTGCTGAGGATGGACTGGCGTGAGATCTCTCCCTCCAGACACACCTGAAATTACACGGTTTAGTTTTTTCATTAACGACATACTTCAACACAGAATTAGCAGTATTGGAATGAAGTAGCGTTGGCCATACTTGCACAACTGCTAAGACTTCTGGGAGTGAATTCTGTGTGGGTGGAACAGGAGGAAGCAGGCAAAAGAGATGGTGAGCAGGAGCATCCGAGAGCATCTGAAGGTCATTGGGAGAATTCTGCGGAGGGAGAGGAGATCGAGTTAATATTGTGACATTATGTAATGCTCTAATACAGTGGTTCTCAATCAGATGCCTGGGGTTCTCAAGATGACTAAAGGAAGTACTAAAAGGGGTCATGAGAAATTAAATTTGCCTATATCTTCTCACACAAGATGTCTTTGTACCATTAAAACATCCTGCAAGTTTCAGAGCTTAAAACGACATCTTCATTATAAACAAAGCATTTATTTAATCAAGCTCCAAAAATGGCTTGTTTGGATATTGCGGGATCTGTGATGTCACACGGGCAAACACATTTGCATGAGACTGCCTCAAGAGCAAAACACTGACGAATAGTTTTACATTATCGCTCTATCGGCCCCGCCCACTGGCATTCAGTCGACAATTGTTTTCTGTGTATTTACATATATATATATATTTATTTATTTGGAGGGGACTGTTATTAAATTGTTATTATCTGATTATTAGTATTTAGCTTTATTATGAAATGCTTAAAATGTAAAAAAATAACTTATTAAATAACGCATTTCTTATATAAAATTAAAATATAATCAAAATACTAAATAATAATAAAAAAATTTAAATATTAAAAACATCCCCGTCAATAACAGTTTGTTTTTAACCAAAGAACATGCAGTTCGTAACACTACCGAAATCCCAAAATGAAACTTGGTTAATTAAATGCATCAATACTCCTGGTTTCTGTTTAAAAAAAAAAGAAAAAAAGTTTGAAACAAACAGCTTTGTCATAAAAACGGCAGAAATACGGCGCCTTCGACAAAGTTGGACAACGAGATGCTTTCAGTCAAAATGATTGAGAACCACTGCTCTGAAAACCAAAATATACATTTACCTTGTAATGTGATGCTACATAAAGTGCCATAAGACGCTGGAGGAAAGACTCTGAAGCTTTGTGATAACAAAACAACGTGTCCCGATTCACATAATAACTGGGATTTGGGGTTAAAGAAATCTGATGTCTGGGTAGATGGGTGAACCTAGACCAAACCTAAAGTAGGCGAGAATTGTCTACACACGGTTTTGTGTTTGTTTTTACAAATCTGGTAGAGATGACAGTAAATAAAATCATGTGAAAGACAGGCAGGCAGCTAACATGAGAAAAAAAAAATATTCAGTCAAAATTCTGACAAAATCATATTATAAATCAAAAAAAAAAAAAAAAAAAAATTGTATTCTGACACAGTCATAATTATGACATTATATAGTCAAAATGATGAGATAAAATTATGACCAAAAAATGAGAGACCTTTTATGTTATAATTACTTTTTCTCTCATAATTTTGACTTTTTAAAGTCATGATTTAAGGCTCGTTCACACCAAGAACAATAACTATAAAGATAACAATAAAAATATAGTTCTAAAAATCTTACTAAACATAAAAGAAAACCACTGTCCACACCACATCTATAATGATATCGCTGGGATCACCTTCAGAACGATTTTTTTTCCAAAACAACTGACAGCCAATTAGAATCCATTCTAATTTAAACCATTTGCGCATTTAAAATGGCAGACGACATTGTGGAGAAGTTAATTGCCGAGGTCCAGAAAAAGCCACGGCTGTTTGACAAGTCTAAATTAGTTCTAACTTCTTACGTTAAAAAAAAAAAAAAAAAAAAAAATCATCGTTAATTGCAGCTCTAGTGTGGACGCAAATATAGTTCATGTGAACGGGTAAAACTAATCTCCATTCTTTAACAAAACATTGTTTCTGTTGTGTGGTGAGAATGGGGTACCATAGTAGCATAATGTAAGCATGAACATAAAAATCGACTTTTAGTGGATACAGGTCGCACGTCTGGGGCAAAGGGCAGCCGGAAATGATGCGTGGTACGCTCAGACAGTCCAAGCAGAGCAGTTCGTTCAACCACTTCTCCACGTGATCCCCCTGGCCATAGCGGATAGACTCGTGGAGAGTCACCTCATGAAGGCTTCGTGCTGCAGAGCCAATGTACACATTAAACACACTCAGGAAAAAAAAAAAATAAAAAAAATAAAAAAGGCAATCGTTGTTCATGTTTTGAATTCTGGTTTCTGAACACTGCTGGAGGTTAGAGGATACCTGCTGCCAGTCTGGCTGTGCTGGTGTTTCTGTTCTCAGCCGAGAGGTTCTGCTGGCTGTCTGCGCTCTGCTGCCGCAACTGCTGAATCAGCTTAAGAGACAGAGAGCGGCCGGTGCCCTCGTAGCTGCACGGTGACATGAGGGTTACTGCATTGCTTTATACCATTGTAAAAAGATCCAAATGTAACAGCTCTTCAAATACAGACCCATTGATCGTAGACGCCATAAACACAAGGTAAGGCCCCAGTAGATTCTTCACTAAAGGCAGCGGGATAGCGGCAGCCTCGTCGATCACTAGCAGCTCTGCCTGGCCCAACTTCACCGCGTCAGCAGGGTGAATGTACTGCAGGATCAAAGCAGAGTCGAGGAAAATTATGAATGGATGATTATAATAGTTGTAAATGACGCTAAATGCACCTTTTGTTTCTAAACTTCCAAAAATACCAAGTAACTCTGAGCCAAGACAGTTTCTGAGACTCCACAAATATTTGCAAGAAAAAAAAATGAAAATCGTGGAAATAAATGCAGAAATGGAAGTCTGAATACCTGAATGGTCTGTCGATGTTCCTTGAAGATGTTCACACGAACTACGGCTTTGTTAAACTCTGGGTTCAAAGACTGGATTATTTCATAGTCCAGATGTTCCTACAATTAAAAAAATAGATAAATCTAGTTTGAAGTTCCCTCAGATGTATGCATAAATATCTGATCTATGTTTTATATTTATATGATAGTAGATAACATTTACCTATAAGAATATACACACATAAAATATTATATATATATATATATATAAAAATAAACATTTTAGCAAATATTAAAGAAATGATCACGGTTTAAATCATGGGTTATCAGGTAAACTTAAACAAAAAAAAATTAAACTGTTGAAATAAAATAAATATATAATATTAAAAATAAAACATAAAAACCAAGGCAACATTTCTCATTTACAACTGAAAATAAAAACAAAAATGTAAATGGACAAATACCCGCTAAAACAAAACGTATATCTATGCATTTATCGAAATTACAATGAAAACAGAAAATACACAAAAACTAATAACTAATAGTATATTAATAACACTAAAATACGCCGAGTTCAACCCATTGCTCAGTTAATGGAAAAAAAAAATACAGTAGTGCTAGCAACTAACAATTATTTAGCCAATTATTAATTATTTTATA
>CM074278.1:30470439-30600439 GCA_037194245.1 Opsariichthys bidens
GCTGCACAATGACACCATTTTCTTTAAGAGCGGCTGTGCAGCCAATTATTACTGTAAAGCTGCTTTGACACAATTTGCATCGTAAAAAGCGCTGTATAAGTAAAGGTGACTTGACTAATGCACTTTGGTTCAACTTATCTTACATTTAGCAGACGCTTTTATCCAAAGCGACTTACAAGGGAATCAATTAGGGGTTAGGTGTCTCACTCAAGGGCATCTTAGTCATGGTATTGAAGGTGGAGAGAGTGCTGTTCATTCACAATCCCCACCTTCAATTCCTCCAGGCGTGGGAATCGAACCGGCAACCTTCAGATTACAAGCCCAACTTTTAAACAAGACAACAGATTTACTCTACAAGCCATCAGCTACTGTCAAGGACAATGTGAACGAGGTATTTGAGCTCAGTTAGTGCGTCTGGATAAAACTGAGGCGTTTTTGTTCTCAATCAATGAGGGGTTTTGTTTGAATCATCGTACCTGCTAAAAACAAGCTCCTTTTTGTAGCACCACAACACCGATGGCCGGGCCCGGACTGTCGCTTTAGACAGCATGTGGTGGAGAATCACAACCTGGATGTAAAATGCAGAAATAAATGAGTTCCTGCAAACGTCCCACATTATCACAGCATTATCAAAACCAGTCACGCCTCACCTGATCTCTGCCACGATCCCCAACTATCACGAACATCGACCGATGGTGCTGTGCGACACCGTTTTCTATCTGGACGCGAATGCGATTGTCCACCTTCTTCCGAAAAGTTGCCATTGCGTCAAAATTGCGCCCTGTCACCACGAACACAATAAAGTCAACATGTGCAGAGAGAAATTAAACACAGCGAACAGACAAAACTATGATCCATACCTTTAAATGATGTATCGATTAAGCAAAATAGTCCGTTCAGATATTAAATACAACTTTTGGGAAACAAAACTATCACTCATTAACAGTACAACATCATGCTCGTAAACTCACGTGGGGAAGCCTCGGCGGAAGGACCCTGGCGTGACGTACCCCAAAACAGACATATAGCTGTCCATGATAGAGCCTGTTCAGAATTACAAAAAAAAAAAAAAAAAAAAAAACACGCGATTTTATTAAGGTCTGTGGTTGACGCTTTTTTAAAAAAAAGATTGCCGTTTTTTTGTTAGCTTAAAACGTGAACCTCTGTTTTTAAAAGCAAGTTACTACATAACATTGTCAGATTTGTCTCGCGGGAAAGTATCAACGAAAGTATTTTTTCTGAAAAAAATAAAAATAAATAAAGCTTTGAAGACTTTTTTATATATAGATTTCTTCCATGTTGTCCTCATAGTGTGTACATATTTTGTTACATTTATGTTGTTTGATGTACTGAGCTTACTTATTGCATTCAAAATGCTGTGGAGAAGTTTCCTGAAAATATATATTTTTTTAGCTTTCAACTCCAATATCAAAATAATTTTCGTACTATAGACCATTAATGATCATGTTACCCCTACAGAACAGAAAATCCAGATTTATTGTTTATGTAAATGCATCTCCAAGAGCATTTGCTTCAAAAGTTAACCGTTCAGATCCGTCTCTTCTGAAATATGTAACCAAACGGTAGTGCTTAAAAGATGTTTATGGACGGACAGTTGTCCAATAATTGCATAATTGAATGAAATGCAATTATAACGCCAAATATACCAACATTAAGCACATTTGTGATTTTATGTTTTAATTAACCCTTCACCAGCAGTTTGATTGACAGGTGATCTGTCCAATCATAACCCCGAATCCGCCATTTTGTCCGACAAAGCGGGTCAGGTGAGTTAGATTAATCTTGGTGAACTTGAAAAATTGTGTGTCCTCACGTCTTTCCGTGCTTGAAACAACATTCCTTCTGATGTTCATTAATGTTTATTTGATGCTATAAATGAACTAGTATGAAGAGATGATCGACACTGTCCATTGCTACCATGTATTTTTCACTGCATGAGAACCTGTGGCGTGAGAGCAGCATGGCTTGTCGGACATAGCAACAGTAACTAAGGGCCGGTGTTTGCGAAAACACTACACCCAAGTATAGAACAGTTAATGCAACACTTCTTTATTGAATCTTCTGAAGTAATATCACTTTACAAACAGAGTCTGGGAGCATCTTTTTTTTTTTTTAAAAAGAAAAGAAAAAAAAACATGTACCAAAAGAACCATTTTAGAACCTAAATGAATTAGTGTGAACAACAGTGGGACAGAGAGAGAACTCCCAATCATGGACCAGCTTTAGCAGATATTTGAGTTATTTCGTACAAAAAAAAATAAAATAAATTAAGTCTTTCAAGTTCACAGGTATCTGTTAGAAACACAGGGTAGCTTTAAAATCTTGACAGCAGCTTTTCAGCTAGCATTCTGAATTATTTTCTCCATTTTAACATGTCAGTCGACATTGAATGACCAATTCCAAGGAGGAGAGAGGGGAATAAAAGAGGCAGGACATATGCACTTCAGTATTTGAATGTTCATTGTGGTCCAAATGTAAGATCAGTTTACAAGACTTAAGATCGCATGGCTTGAGCGTTTCCTCGACTGATCCCTCGAGTCCCTTGGCCAGCGCCGCGTTTATAGTTCTGTTGATAACCATCCTGTGGAGAGACAAATTTAAGGATTAACAAGACAAGACTGACAAGAAAATCTAGTGTCTCAACAGTACGGACCCCATTGACAGTTCTGGGGTTGGGAAACAACAATTTTGTTGAGAATGAAGCTCAAATTCACTCTTCTCACCGTACAAAAGCATCAAATATTGGTCTTACCCGCTGATAGTTGCCGTTGGAATAGTCGCGCGGCGTACTAAACTGGGTTTGTCCGTATCCAGAGTTGGCAGGGTTTGAGAAAGGTGGCCGATAACCGTCATATCCTCCTGAAATGAACAGGAATGATTCATCCATGATCTTCTAAAGAAAAATCACCGCGTACGACAGCTTTAAACAACGTTGCTCTGTACCTCTGAAACCGTTGGATGGTCCTCTGTAGCCGTTGATCATCCCGCGCGAGCTACGAGGACCGCGAGACATCCCTCTGCTGTTGTAGAAGGATTGAGTCTGGCGGCTGAAGCCGTTGCCCTGGCCTCCTGGCTGCTGGGACATGGGCTGGTGGCTAGTGGAGTTTGGGAGTGACTGGTCTTGAGAATGGAAGGCACCAACCACTGTTAAGACAGCGATAAAACAGCTGAATCAAGCGTTTTTTTTATCATTATCTCTACTACAGTTAGTGTTGACACAATGACATTATGCAGGCCACAGGAAATAGCAAAAATTCATATTACTGCTGGCTTCCTTGGGCCACATGTGGAGTAGCGCTGATATATAGAGTTGGCAATACATATACTGGTGACGAATCGATACTTTTAAAATGCTACCTGTGCCTAAACAAATACTTTAGTCAGTATTCTTGGTATGCCACAAACCAGCACAGAAATGTGACCATATTTGCCTTCTCTGGCAAAACACAACACCTCTCCGGACTTCTTGCACGTCCTGCACAAGGCGACTTATTTTAGAATGCATCAACTCATTTCCATGGCGATGTGTTATGCTTCTCATGTGACACCGTAGACACAATAGTGCTGTATGACAGATATTTTGTTTTTTCTTTATTCCAAATATTCAAACTTGTTAACCATCTGATTCTCAAATATGTGCAAGTGAATGTGTGGTGTCATTTAAGACCCTTTATAAATGGCCATGTTAGTTAGAGCCGCAGTTCAGAGAATCGAATCGATTGAATTTACGGAATCACGGAATACATGAAAGTAAGTGACCGGTGAACTGTGAGAAAAATTGAGCAAATTATATAGTTACCTATACAACGTCTATCTGATGCGACTTATAATTGAAAGGATTATTATTGCCGCTCCCATAGACAGCGTCTTAAAGGGTTTGTTCAGCCAAAAATGAAATTACTGTCATTACTCACCTTCCTGTTTTTCCAAACCCGTTCATCTTCAGAACACAAATTAAGTAGGGTAGACAAGAAATTGTAGTTGTCGATATTTTTGAGTTGCGCATAAAAAGTATTCTTGTTGCTTCATAACATTAAAGTTGAACCACTGCAGTCACGTGGACTATTTTAACAATGTCTTTAGTACCTTTCTGGACCGTCAAAGAGCTAATTAAATTGCCGTATATGGACTTAATTTGTGTTCCAAAGATGAACGAAGGTTTTACAGGATTGGAACCTGAAGGCTTTTAACCCTTTAAATTTTAATGTTTTTTTCTTATACTCATGTTTATTTTAGGTTTCTGAAATAGACATATGGTTGAAAACACTGCATAGTTGTGATGCGTGACCAGCGCTGAGTGCTTCTGTCTCAGCGCCAGCCAAAGCGTGAAAGTGCGTTTGAATTTAGAAGTTGATCATGTGATGCACTGGATATTTCAATCAACAGCAAAGGCATTGAAGTGACCCCGAAATCTGCGTTCTAATTCTGTCCAGTACATACCGGTTCTATAGGTATGGCACCAGGTTTCGGTGCCCAACCCTACTGACATACGGGATTATTATATTGTGGGCATTAAAATAAGATCTGAGGGATTCTAAAGATTTCTCTCACCAGACTGGAGCTGCTCTGGTGGCATGTCCGTCTGCTCCACATGGTGCTGCGGCTGGCTATTAAAACCCTGGCTGTAGCTATTCTGGTATTGGTTGGCCTGCTTCATTGAGTCCGTATCATTAACTGGTGGGACGGGCGCATTAAGGTTGAACACCTGTCAAGAAGAACAAATTGAGGATAAGTATATTAGATTATTGCCAGGTTTCACAGACAAGGCTTAAGCCTAGTCCTAGACTAAAATGCATGTTTGCACTGATATCTTCAAAGAAGTCACTGACATTGTTTTGTCTCAAGATGCACACCACGTTTATAAATGCTACTTAAATGTCCTTCTTGAACCAAGACCTACTCCTGGCTTAAACCAAGCCCCGTTTGTGAAACCAGGCCTTAGAGTATCCAACACAGAGAGCTTAAGTCTTACTAATGTGATTAGTTTACAATGTTCTTCACATCTAGTCATTTTCATTCGGGCATGTTACCGTTTGCATGGACTGGAACGGGGCAGCGTTGACATTGATGCCGCTGCTATGCAAGGGTTTGGATCCAGGCTGGATCACCTGGGTCTGGGAGGCAGGAGGGAGTACAGTAGATGGAGGCGGCTGTTCTGTCAGGGGTATGGAAGCCTACAGAGGACAAATAATTTTATCCAAACTGCATGCATGTACATTAGAAAGCTCATATTCTAGATACGTCGTAATAAAATAAATTACTGGAGAACATCTTGAATTCAAGAAGCAATTGGAGGTTTGACAACTTGCCTGAATGGGATCCATGGAGTCCGTCTGTGGTCGTGGATCAGCTGTGTGAGAGGACTGGTACATTGGGGGAGGTGTAGAGAAGCTTTCAGGTGGAGAAACCATGGGGATCTGCAGAGAAAGTCAAACTTGTCTTTACACAGACATAAACCCATTGATCTCATCTTCAATTTCCAGAGAGTTCAGCAAACTCATTTTCATCCAGGAAAACTTGGCTATACTCACTGGTGTGGGTTCAGGCTGAATGCCAAGAGCTGGAGGCTGCGCGAGACGAGACTCTGGGTGAGCTGTAAGTTGAGAAACCAAAAGCCCAGTGTGTTAGGGTGAATAGAAACGCTTAACCCGTGAAGGCCTTGATATACTCCTGGCAAAGTTCTTTTTTCATTGTTTGCTTAGGGGTAAAAAAGTTCCAGCGCTGCAGAGAGCTGGATTTCGATGAATGTGTAAATATGTGCTGCACCATATCGTTTCAATAAAATAAATGACAGCGGTGAGAAAACAACACTTAAGCATGTTTGCACAAGCTCTGCAATTCAGCACTCCAGTAGAATTACATCATGTTTATTTATATAACACTTTATACAATACATTGCTTTAAAGCAAGCAGCTTTACAGTATTACACATGAAAGTGTTGCTTTCATTTAGAATTACAACTTAAATTAATATAAGATGTGTTCAGAGATTTACATGCCTGTGGAATGCACCACTTCCGGTTTTTAGCTGGTTACTTGACACGGGCAAATTACAATCGATGATTTTTAAAAATAAGAGTACTCGAACTGAATTGAGGAATCGTGACAGTCCTACTTAAATTTGATCAGTTTGATTTTGCTTCAAGTATATCTGTGCCTTAAAGCACAACCATGTACAACCATTAACATACCTGGTTGACACACCATCGGAGGCATCTCCATATTTGAGGCTGGCTTCATAGGTTGTGCCGATACAATAGCCGGATCAAGAGACTGTCCGTCAAAATCAAGCATGGAGTCCTGGAAAAGAAGAGGCTGTTTAGTATGCATACATGCCTATGGCAAAAGAACAAACCTGTAAAAGAAGCCACCTGCATGAAGTTGTATGGACCCTGCATCTGTGCCATGAGATCCTGAACCACCTGCTGTCTAATCACAGGGTCTGACGGGGGTGTTGGTGTTACTGTGGTCAGTGGGTGGGGCTCTGGAACAACAGGACTAGGGGTGGTTTGGACCGGTTGCGGCAAAGAGTTAACCACCACCTGCAACAAACCAAAAAAAAAATGTGCTCAATTACACATTAATCCAATGGTTCACAACTATGGTGCCAGAGTCCACAAAGAACATACACATTTCTTAAAACTTAAAACCTCAGACTTTTAACAAAAGTTATTTTAGTTACTAATCTATGGACAATTTTTATACACAAAAAAGGAAGGGTGGGGAAAGCTTTAAATATTGTTGTGGACTGTGGGAGACTCAAAAAGGATCGAGAACCAATTATATACTAATCTATACTCAAAATAAGCCCATGTCATTATTCAATTTCTAGGGCAGCTTACCTCAGTTTCCGCACTCCATTCCTCTATTTGCTCCTTATCGCCAGTACTGAATGTGCTCTCCGAAACAAACTGCCTATTTACAAACTAGAGAAAAAGAAGAAACGATCAAGAAAATTACTGGTAATCAGAAGGAAATTGAACTTGAACTTAACTCTACCCCTCAGAGAAAGATCATACAATTATAGGGTTCATTGATACAAATTCATTATGTCCCTGAGGCACTTACGTAAAATGTTTTTGCACCAAAAACAGCTGTAATTTAGTTTTTCACAACCAGTTTGTCCATCCTAAATCCTGGTTTATTCTTGCAGAGTCCATGAGAGCATGTAGATGAATTTGCAAAACAGTGTTATTTTAGTTTCATTAAGGGCGTTTGACTCAGAGTCTGTTCGATATAATTCTCTAAAATTCATTTGGTACAAAAATAGTGTGCAATAAGCATTTTAATTTGAATCGAAGGATTAGTTCACTTTCTGATAATTTACTCACCCACCATGCCATCAAGATGTTTATGTCTTTTTTTCATCAGTCGAAAAGAAATTAAGATTGAGGAAAACATTCCAGCATTTCTCTCAACAGGTTGAAGGTCTAAATTGCGAAACGATCAGTCATTTTCTAAAGAAATTATTTTGCATACTTGTTAACCACAAATGCTCGTCTTGCACTGCTCTGCGCCACGCATTACGTGATCACATTGGAAAGGTCACACATGACGTGGGCGGAAGTACCGAGCAAGTGACTAAGTCAAACGGTCTTTACAAAAAAGGAAAAACAACGATGTCAGACGATTTTGAAGTTGGAGGACAACACGAGTTGGAGTTTAGCCCTATCGCGGTGCTTCCGCCTATATCACGTGTGAACTTTCCAATGCGATTACACCATGCGTGGCGCAGAGCAGCGCAAGACGAGCAATTGTGGGTTAAAAAAAAAAAAAAAATATAATTTTTAGAAAATGGCCAATCGTTTCCCTAGCTAAAACTCGTATTCCTCGTCTGAGATCATGTAGAAACTGCAATGTGGACCTTCAACCTGTTGAACCCCAGTGAAGTTCACTATATGGAGAAAAATCCTGGAAGGGTTGTCAACCTTTATTTCTTTTCGACTGATGAAAGAAAAACATCTTGGATGACCTCCTGGGAGGTGAGGAAACTATCAGGAAAGTTTAATTCTGAAGTGAATGAATCCTTCAAAACATCACCTTTTTTTTTTTTTTTTTAAAGCGAGACGCTCTAAACTCTTTTACATTGAACTGTGAAGAAAATGGCCAACCAATAAGATTTGAGCTTTTGGACACATGTTCAAGACACTGATATAATATAAAACGAATGCCAATGGGATATTATGCCAAGTGACACTGTATATCAGAGAAACAGAACCTTATCTTTGTGACTATGTATTTGATGTCTGATATACAACAGTGAAAAAGATCTGAATGGCTGTTTTGGGTCTTGCAGAGGTCAAAAGGAAAGTTTGGCAGCACCGTTTTGTGTATGGGATATTCCTAGAAGCACCACCAACTGTCAGAGAGAATTTGGTTTTTCGCATTGGTCTGAAAATTTTAGTTCATGTTGGTGTGGAAAGGCCCTTAGTTTCAATTAATGTGCTTTTTGGACTGGGAAGGAAGGTTTGAGTTCTCAAAACTACGATTTATATTTTCGTAGTACAATGAGTGGCCATGTCAGAAGATTCATTAAATGATTCCTCAAAGCTTGCATTTCACAAGGCCAGCAACTTGTCTCACCTCGGTCGCCTCAATTGGAATGGGTTCTGCATACTCTTCTGTCACTTCAACCTCTGTTAGGAGACATCAAGGTCAATCTCTCAGAAATCAGTCTGGATCGCAGAGGTTTCAGAATGCAAGTCACTCGACTGAGCGGCTTGAAATGAGATTTACCAGCGTCAGGAGGGTGCTCCTCTGCTTCAGATGTTTCCACCGCAGCGGTTTGCTCCTCTTCCTCCACACAAACTCCGTTCTGATGAGATTGCACTCTGTCAAAGTAGCCGCTCTGCAAAACCCGCTCCAACGTCTCATTCAGTGCTTTATCTGGGAAAAACGAAAATATTTACTCATTCAAAGGTTTGGGGTCAGGAAGATTTAAGTGTTTTGAAAGAAGTCCCATGCTCAACAAGACTGCACGCACTTGATAAATACAGTAAAAAAAAAAAGTGTGAAATATTACAATTTAAAGATAAGTTTATTTTAAAATATAATTTATTCCTATGATGGTAAACCTAAATTTTCAGCATCATTACTCCAGTCTTCAGTGTCACATGATCCTTCAGAAATCAGTCTAAAAAGCCGATTTGCTGCTCAAGAATCTTTTTCTTATCAATGTTGAGAACAGTTGTGGCTGCTCAATGTCTGTGGAAACCGTAATAAATTGTTTTTTTTTTTTAGGATTCTTTGATGAATAGACAACAGTATTTGAAATAGAAATCACTTTTGATCAAATTAAAAATGAATAATAAAATCATAAATTTAAAGTCAAGGCACTACATTTCAAAGTAGTTACTAAATAGCCTAAACTAATGTAGAGGACCATCATACTCCATGCACTGCAAATGGATGTATTTATAAGCCATGAGCCACATGATCTGCCACTGAAGGAAAGTGCTAGAGGCTGGATGCTTTCTAAGGAAGGGCTGTAGGTGATAGAATATTTATGACATATTGACATTGTTTAAAATTAAGCTAAGCTAACTTATATTGCAAAGCAAAAGGATGCCTCTGTCAATGTGCGAGACTTATTCATTAGCCACTACATGTAAATAACTAGAAGAATAACTGTACAGTGGAGGAAGTGGTAGAACTATTTGTGCCTCAAGCACAAACCAGTGTGTTCATGATTACAATAATTTAAATAATGACAAATTCCAGTTTGCATGTTATATCAAGCAGGAAAATAAACCGTTTTTGCGAAACGAATGACACTGGAAGCTTCGCACATTTGATCACCTTATTTTTCACCTGTCTTAATGAACATTTGATCCTTGGATTTCTTTAATTCATAAAGGGATCTTTCACAGTCAATGGGTCATGTACACATACACATTTATGCTTAATCTGCATACAAATGTTTTCACAAAGCAAATCATGATCCAGCAATAAAATTCATTATTTGTTTATAAATTTACACAAAAAAAAAAATTTGTAGGAACAAATTTGAAAAAAAAAAAAAAAAAAAAAACCTCATGATGACCTTATGTTAAGAGTACATTTTATACATTGACTTTTCATATTACATTTATTTCATCATATACAGTTAAAACAAAAACTGTATTCTAACTTGAGCTGCAAGGTTTCTCTGTATAACACAGATACGCATCTGTGATCTGGGTCTGTATAAAAGGGTGTTTGTGTTTGAACTTGTTTTAAGGATGGCATATTCGGCATTGCTCGAGGATCTTTCTGCATAGAGCGTGTCATGTTTGCTGGGAGTGATGAAAGGCTCTCAAGGAAAGGAAACTATGAGCATGCAGACGCTTATTGCAGTACTCCAAATTCTTTAACATTAATCTGAGGTTAAGAACAAATTCAGGTGTGTATGCGTTGTGAATCAGACAAAAAAAGAATTTTGGAAAAGTGGGCACAAATACAACATCCATGCAATTAGTGAATGAATGTACTTGGGAGAGCTGCCTAGCACAGCTGCAGGACAACTCCTGATGGATCATGAGTCAGGAACACCATTACGGCTGCATGCTGCAGTGGATGCCACCTTTGCTCGCATTCATTTGCTAAAAACTACTCGTAAAAAGATTTTTGCAACATTCTGTATCAGCATACATGATGTAATGCATGTGAAAGATTAAAGGGTTAGTTCACATAATGAAAAACCTCATGTTGTTGCAAACCCGTAAGACTTTTGTTCCTCTTCGGAAAACACAAATGAAGATCTTTGATGAAATCAGTTTTCTGGCCCAGCTACACAACTGACTTGCTTCAAAAAGTTCATCAAGAGATCGTAAAAGTAATCCATATGAATTGAGTTGTTTTGTCCAAATTTTCTGAAGAGACTCAATCACTTTACATGATGAACAGACTGAATTGAAGCCTGTACACATCAGTTGTGGTAAGCGGAAGCATGTTCAAATAATGTGCGAGAACCAATGAGGACGCAGCACGTTTGAGCTTTCAGAAAAACCAATGAGGTTTGTTCGCACGCATCAAGCAGGTTCAATTGAGCCGTTTGTTCACTGATCAATGTTTACATATGAATAAAAGCCTAAATTCAGTCTGTTCATCATATAAAGCGATCGAATCTCTTCAGAAAATTTGGACTAAACTGCTCAATTCATATGGATTAGTTTTACGATCTCTTTATGATCTTTTTAAAGTGTCAGATGCACAGCTGTCAATGGAGGGACAGAAAACTCTGATTTTATTAAAAATCTCTTAATGTGTGTTTTCCGGAGATGAACGAAGGTCTTACAGGTTTGGAATGACATGAGGGAGAGTAAATGATAGAATTTTCATTTTTTGGGTTAAGCATACTTCACCAGATTTCCTGAAGTATTCATAACAAAATCATAAAAACCTATCACTTCTTTCAAAATTAATACATTTTTAACTTGTGTATAAATGTTACCATGATGCAGACTCTATAGACATAAAAATTCCTTTTGACATACATGTTGTTCCTGCGACAGGCTTGTCCTTCCCCTCCAGAAGCTCCCATAAGTGCTGTGATGCTTCTTGATACTGGTCAGTCAACCTGCGCGAGAAAAGCATTCCATTATGAATATACCTAATCCAACAGATGATTAAAAAAAAACCTAAATTAAAAACCGGTTCACAAAGCAAAAGCACACCTCTTCATTAGATTTGGATTAAACAGCTCGCTTCATATGGATTTCTTTTTAAACACCAAAATTAATGAAATAGAAATCTTTCACGTTTCATATATTCATTTAAATTATCTTCACTTGTGTTCCAAAGACAACAACGTCTTTTGAGTTTGCAAAGACATGAAGACGAGCAATTGATGACAATTTTCATTTTGTTTCTCAAATCCAGTCCTCGAGACCCCCCCACTCCGACTAAACACACAGAAATGTGTTCCACCATGCATCTAAAACTCTTAATTAATGGATAATTCAAGGTAGAACACCAAGATTTTGTTTACATTCACATGCAATTTTGGTGGTCTGGATTGAATCAGCAGTCTATTTCACCTGATGTTTTGGTCACGTTCGGGCCCCACAAGCTTGTAAAACTCATCCAGGGAAGTAAGATCACTCTCAGTAAGCAGCGAAGGTCCTCCGGCTCCTTGCAACAGCTCTTGTCGCACGCTTTCATCCCCGAGTCGGTCAAGGAGGAACTGCAGCTCCAAAACCTGTTTCAGCCTTTTCTGTTCCACCTCTTCACGCTGGAGCTGCTCACGACGTGCCGCTTTCTTAACAGTCTTCTGGATCTATCCAAAGCAATGGATTGTTAGAAACATTCTCACCGATTCGTAGAAACTACGAGTGTCCAATCCTGTTCCTGCAGAGTTCAGCTCCAACCCTAATTAAACATACCTGATCCAGCTAATAAAGCTCTTACTAGGCATTCTAGAAACTTCTAGGTATGCGTGTTGAGGCAAGTTGGAGCTAAACTCTTGGACCCTCCAGGACCAAGTTTGAACACCCTTGATATAAACATTCAGTGAATTTTGAATCTATACACATTCTCAACACAAAAACAAACTGTGGTGCCTCAATATAAGAGAGCAAATTCATGTACTCACTTCTTGACCCAATGCCAAAAAGCTCTTCTGCAGCTCCCGTGCAAACTCGAGGTTATGGATTACTTCCTGGTACTTAGACAGGGCTTCCTAAATTGAATAAGAAAAACAGCAGATTTTAGGAAATCTGAAAGACATCTGAAAAAAAAACAAAAAAAAACATGCATGTCTTGTTTACCCACCAGCTGGTCCTGGTTGAGACGTTCCCCATTGCTGTTCCTGGCCTGATAGTCATCAAGCTTGCTCTGCAAAAAAAAAACAAGTTAAAAAAAAAAAGTTATGTAATAAAATGACAGTACATTGATCATGAAACCATCTGATCAGGTCATTCAAAATAAATTCTCACCTCTCATAAAAGAAGGGGTGGATAGAGGTTTGAAAACTGCACTGTTCAAAGTTTAGGTTCCAAGAGATATTTTGGTCTGGTTTCACAAACAGGGCTTAGATTAAGCTAGGATTAAGCTGCAGTTAAATTAGGGGATAAGTAGCTTTTATAAACGTGCTTTAGAAGGGGAAAAAAAAAAAACATTACTGGTGTGGATCTTGACAAAACAATGGCACTGACACATTTCAGTTAAGACGGCTCAAACGTGCATCTTTGCCTGCAACTAGCTTAAGCCTTGTCTATGAAACCAGGCATTTAAATTCTTTTTTTTTTTTTTTAAATCAAAAACAGTAATATTGTTTAATATTACCACAACTTAAAATTAATGATTTCTTTTCAACATTTTAAAATATAATTTATCCCTGTGAGGGCAAAGAATTTAACATTACTTCCGACATTAGAGTCACATGATTCTTCTCTCATTATAATATATATATTATATATATATATATATATATATATATATATATACTTAATGTTGAAAACAGCTGTGCTGCTTAATATTTGTGGAAAATATAACTTTCTTTTTCTAGATTCTTTGATGAATGTGAAGTCACACTTAATTTAAACAATTTATTGTAACTTTATAAATGTCTTTGCTATCTTTTGATCAAATTCAACATCTATACAGAATAAAAATATTAATAATAAATTATAAATATAAATATAAATAAATTATTTGAACAGTTGTACACATTAGGCACGTTTGCGATTATTATTTTCCCTTCAACATGGATCAAGACAATGGACTTTACTCCATAAAGCTCCAGCATGTGGTGGAATTGTGAGGGGATTATCCCATTTCTTCTGGTCAGTGGGAGAGGTCAAAGCACTGTCGGAATCAGACCAAACCAAATCACAATTTTTGGAGTTTAATTAAAGATTCTCCTAATGCAAGTCCCACAGCTGGACTAAATAAATTCCTAAAAAGCAATGACTATAGGTGAATGACTCTCTCTAGCTAAATACATTTCCTCTCATCAACAAGTAAACCAACATAAACGCAATCCTGCATGTCACCAAGTTAAAAGTCTCTCCCTCAGGACCTAAAGGCGCTTACTGCATGTCCTCAGGACACACCTGGCTAATCTTCACAAAACCGAAGACCATCCAAAACACAAAAAAACTTCACATGCATTTTTGCGCCGTCAGTTTTTTTTTGTTTTTTTTTTCACACGCCGAACCAGTTTTAGGACGCCATGTTTATCTTGATCTCCATGCGCGTGCGGAACGCGCTGATCAAAACTACTGACAAAACCTTTAGTAAACCACTTTGTATTGCATCAAGGATTATATACATTAAAGACAAACGAGCAATCACGCCCACATTTGTCGAGAAAACTGCAATAATGTCCAAAGTTACAGCATGTGTTGAAACTAGCCGGTTAGCATCCGTGCTCGACGATACAAAGAAGAGTGAAAATAATATTAATATATATCAAAGAAACGTTACCGTTACATTTACGATAATCTTTCATACAAAATTACTTAAAAATACATAGAAGTTGCGTATTAATGTACTTGGAGGAGGTTTCTCTACGTTTAGTGAAATAGCATAACATGAAAATGTTGTCTGAAGGAAATATCTATACATAAACTGACGTCAGATTGTGTGAAGTAAACAACAAATGGACTCGGATTAGAACTGAGAGGAGTGTGGGATGATTTAAACTGATTTTATTTACGAGTTGGTGTGATGATATCGGTTGAACTCGATATGTTTCAGACTTGTAAGTGAAGCGGTACCTTTTTCTTCTCCATATTGCGCACTTTCTTTTCAAGAACCACCAGCACCTGCTTCATGGCCTCTGATTGGGTTCCAGTCAGCTGGTAGCCGGCTGTGATTTGGTTCATTGATCCGGGAGCAGATCCCAAGTCTGGGCTGGCGGACTTCACAGTCCTGGTGCCATTTGTTGCCGAGGGCATCTAATCATGGATAAAATGGGTTTTAAATAACATTGTGGATGGGGGGTTGGGGGGTATTAAAATGCTGTTTTGAACGCAGAACATGTGTGATCGATGATGGTTTCATTTTCGATCAGATCACATTCACTTACTCTTTCGATCGGAGTCTTTCAATAGTGATAGCAAAACATTAACACAGTGATATAGATTCAAATATTTAAGTAATTTATCCTCTTTATTTAACAAATATACACAGACATGATTTTTCAGGGCAGTGGGATGAGTTACATCCTCAATTTCATACATTTATGTAGTTTTTTTCATAATAAGACACTTCTAAATTCCCACACATTGTCATAGCAACCCTTTGTCGACATTAACCATCACAGGATGACCGTTTAACGGTCACCTCAGTGATTTTAATCCATGTAGGTGCTCACCTTTATGCGCAATATATCCACAAGGGAGAAAAAAAAACAATAGTCTAACGTTGGAGTCAAATAAGCCGAAGCGTCGCTTTTAATTTCTCTTCTAATTTACTGTGGGATCCGCCCCGCCGGCCTCACCGACAACTGAGAGCGACTAAAAGGCGAGGAAAAGGTTTATAATGAGGAAGGGCCCCGTTTCGAGACGACCGAGAGTTTGCCTGTCGCTAATTTAGGTTTATATGCATCTTATAATTT
This sequence comes from Opsariichthys bidens, assembly GCA_037194245.1. Taxonomy (NCBI): domain Eukaryota; kingdom Metazoa; phylum Chordata; class Actinopteri; order Cypriniformes; family Xenocyprididae; genus Opsariichthys; species Opsariichthys bidens. The sequence goes on from CM074278.1 coordinate 30,486,001, forward strand.
GGAATACTGGGCGTTTGAGAAATATGCAACTAATTTGTGTATATAATTAATGGCTTGTATAAGAACGAGTCGCAAAATTATAGAAAATAGTAATATTTTGCTGTTTTATAAAGCAGGCATATGATGAGCTCCTCATTTGGATTTGTCACTGAACGCGTGTTAAAAAAGACGGACTTCATATTAAAATATAAAATGTAAACAAAAATGTGTATTTTATTGTATGACTGTGTTTTATTTCGTTTTGTTGATAAATTTATTTCTAGGAGGTGTTCTCATGCTAAATCATCACGATTCGGTAACTCTCCATTAATGTTTGTGTATTTTGACCTCGATTTGCGTCTATTTTTTATATTTATTTATTTATTTATTTTGGCTAGATACTTAAACGACCAAAACTAATTCGACGTTTTATCATTATAAGAACACATTTATGTTGGTGTAAATAAAATTATCAGTCAGCAGATGGCACCACATTGATTCTGGTAAATAACTCGAAACAGGAAGTAATAAAATCAAGAGTCAATCCAATAAATGACTACAAAAATTAATATTTAATCATTCACATTTATTCGTAATGGGTCGAGCATATGTAATTAAACATTATAAGGCTATTTTTCCATGCAAAATGTCGTTTCAACCTTATGAAGCATTCTTATTCTTTACAAGAAATTCATATTGCAGAAGTTTATATGCCTTTTTTCAATGCAATTTATGTAATAATTTGAAAGCAAGCTTCCTTTTTGGTTTCTTCTTTCTGTTGTGAACTATTCAAACACCATGTTTTGTTTGGCAAATACAGGAAGCAGTTAACATGGTTGCTCTGCTCTTTGATAGCACTGTTCTATTGAAAGGGTGTTTTCTTTCAGGAATAATACTGATTACAGGAAGATCTCATGGGAGAATGAAGCTCCATTTCAACGAGTGACTCATTTCCGCTCGCTGTTGTGGGTAGTAACAGCAGTGGCGGTCCTCAACTTGAACATTTAAAGTCCTTTAATATCTCTATCAGTGTCACACGGCATCTCCGTTGATCACTGATCATCCTAAGTTTGCAAGAAGTCACCAACTTTTAGTCACAACAATGTCCAAATACGAGTGTTCGTACACAAGCTTCTCCATGAGCCAACAATAGTTAAAGCTGAGATTGGACAGGAAGCAGTGGCCTGGCTATATATGCTATCAGAGAGTCAACAACACATCCAGGCTCTCTCCTTACAGGAAATACGCCTTACTATCATTCTCCAGTATGGCAAAGACAGTATGGAGCCTATTAAAACAGAACACGTCAAACACATACAGTAAGAGGATAAAGGTTCAGTTTTTTTGTTAAAGAGAAAGGGCATATCACATGGCAACAATCAGTTAGTCAAATGGCATTACTTATCACAACCTTTATCCCCGTAACATTCGACCCAGAATGAAAGCCAAGAGATTTTTGGATTATTCCACAAAACATTTTGATATTTCACAGTTATTCTTTTTTAAAGGAAATATCTGCTTTTATAACAGATAAGCACACCGAGGGTTGCCAGAATTCACTTAGTCATCTATTGAAATTTGGACAAGAAATTCCAAACCTACTGTGACAGTGTTGTAATATTGTAGCTATAGTGTTAGCATTGATAAAAGACTATTGAGAAGGAACCAGCCATAGAAACTTCTAAACGATTAACCAGAAACCACAATACTAGGGTAGATCAGCCCCCTAGAGTCCTGTAATGAGTGGTCAGTGGGTTGAGATTCAAGCGCAGCTTTATTAACAAGCAGGGTAGTATTAAGTAATGTAAGAGGGAAGGCAGAGTCGTAATCGTTAGAAAGGCAAACAGGATCGAGGTAGGCAGCAAGAGGGCAATAGTCCAATAACACAATGCAGTAATCCAAATGGGCAGGCAGAGAACAATCAAAAACCCAGGAAACAGGCAGAACTACTGAATGTAAATCAAGACTTAGCAGGGAAGTGTCTGTGCAGTGTGTTTAAATAGTGTGGGTGATGAGGTGCAGCTGGTGCGGTAATCAATGACTGGTGAATGAGGTGCAGCTGGTGCGGTGATCAGTGAATGGGTACGGGGCTTATGGGAAATGTTGTCCTGTATGAATGAATGAGAATGAGAGTGTGTGATAAGAGTCCATGGTGAAATGAAAGTCCAGGGTGGAGTTGGAATCACAGTTGGAATTTTTTTCTGTTATATTTGATTGATTTCAGTAAAACCTTAGGTCATTTATTTTATAATATAAAGGTTTATTATTCATATGAAAAACAAATTTTTTTTAAAAAAGGCAGTTTGTTTTTTAAAGGTTCAAGCGCATAGCACTGAAACCCATTCGTAATTTGGGTAAATTTACAAGGTTCGGCATTCTCCTCTAAAAGAGATCGGGCATACCAAACCGTAAGTTGTAGAGACTTGAAATTTTGAGGGCTGGCAGTTCTCAAACCATCTAACCATCTACAACGTCACCAAGACTCGCCCCGATCGCCTGACGGGGGCGCTACAACAGTCAAAAGTATGAAATTCCTCTTATCTCCTAAACCGCTAGGTGTGGGCTCAAGTGTCTTATGGAATCCTTGGCTCAAGACGATTCGTCGTTCTGGTGAAATTTTCGGCTATTTTGAAAAACCTTCTTTTGTGAATTGGCCCTAGGTTTTTGACCCGATTGGAGCCAAACTAGTGCAGCGAGATTCACTGAAGTCATCAAAAAAGTAATCAAAAAAAGTTCTCAGTCACAAAAACGTTCGAGGTGGATGGAGCCACTTTTACTAAAATGGCTATAACTCGTGAACGGAATGAGATATTTTCATCTGGCCACTTTTGGTGCTATAACTGCAACAACAACAACAACAACAACAAACATGAAAACGGCTGTTCACTATTTTACAGTATGTCCGATCAACTTCAAAATTGGCATGCAGTGTCTTCGTCCAAGGTGCCATGATTGTCTATGAGGACAATGACGTATCTAAAAAAAACATGGCCGCCATTGGCCAATGAAGTTTGAGCAGCTATCAGACAAGGTTAACAGAGGCTGATTGAAATGAAACTTGCTGGGCCTGTTTGACTCACAGCCCTAGAGGCCTGAGAGAAATTTGAAATAAATCGGCCACCAGGGGGAGCTTTCAAGTTTTCCATGTGCGTACAGGATCGTGTATTGCACAAATTTTCGCACACACCCACGATATTCGTACATGGTAGAACTCCTCATTCTGAGCAATTTTGTCCATCGAATCATTCGTTAAATACTGGAGATATTTCAAAAAACAACTTTGGTGAATTAGTCCTAGGTTTTTGGCTGAACCTCGATAACTGTTAAAAAGCTTTATATACCATATATTTACATGGTACATTATTCACAGTAAATATTTTCTACTATTTCTACTATTATACTATAAATTGTATGCTATTGTGCTATTTTGATGTCATTTGATTTTAGGCTATACAATTTGGGAAAACAAAAAAATTAATTTGAATTGTTTTTGAATTGCATGCAGAAAGGCAAACATTTGAACTCATTTTAAATTTATTTCAGTAATGGCCTCAATTTATTTTAGAATATTTTGTCATGGCTCTCAGATTTTTATGTTTTCTTCGCACGGAGGAAATATTGCACGCCATGCATAATTTTTTTTAGAAAATAGCTAATAACATATCTACCAGGCAGAAAAGCCATCAGCTATGTTGATATGTTCACTACATACCTAACCATTTTGAAGGAAACCTACCCTGAGTTAAGAAAGCTTTTCCTGCTAAGTAGATGAGTTGACAGTCGGTGGTTTCCGAGGCACTGTCTCAAAAACCCTTCTCCTATCAAGGGGAGCCATCTGGAGTTATCTAACCAATCAGAGTCCAGCAGGGTGATCAAGTGAAACGAGTAGGAAGTCAGCATGGCTTATACCATCCCCTGCCATGGTTCATCTGTGCTCATTTCCTGTACATCCTCTGGGTTTGCTGTGTCCAATCCACAGGAAATGGTGGATGCCTTACACATAATATATATGTATACAACTGTCAAAGCTAACAAATAAATGTTTTAAATTGGCATCTGCATTCTATATTCTATATTAACTATAATTATATAAGTAAGAATATATTTGTGTGTGTGTGTACTTGTTTTCCTTACATTGTGGGGACCAAATGTCCCCACAGCGCAAGTAAAACCAGTAAATCTTGACATTGTGGGGACCTTTTGTTGGTCCCCACTAGGAAACAAGCTTACAAATCATACAGAATTATCTCTTTTGAAAATCTAAACTAGCAGAGCATTTTTTGTGAGGGTTAGGGGGACAGAATGTACAGTTTGTGCAGTATAAAAACCATTACGCCTATGGAAAGTCCCCACAAAACACATAAACACAACATGTGTGTGTGTGTGTGTGCGCAGTGCAGGGTAGAAAACAATTAAAGTTGAGAAAAAAAAAAGTTTAAGGCAACCAGCTTCAGGAGATTTTTAAGTTTTCTCAACTTGTTGTTGTATAACAACTTCAATTTACAACAAGTTGAGAAAACTCAAAAATCTCCTGAAGCCTGTTGCCTTAAATTTAAGTTCTCTCAACTTTTGATTTTTTTTTATAGTGTTGTAATCTGGATTACATAATCAGACTCCGAAAAACTGCTTGTAATTATATTACATTTCAAAATACTCGAAATCAGACTACAGTTGCTTTTTGTATTGACTACGTGATTATTCTCACAATGGCAGTAAATTCTTCAAACTTCATTGATTCACCCTACAACAATTTTAAATTTTCTAAACGCTTACATACTTTTAGAAGTTCTTCCAGGTTTGTGGAATTGCACACACAGACCAACTACTGGTCATGTGATTATCACTGAAAACTGACACCCACAGCATTTGATCTCTGGATTTACCGAAATCCTTTCACTTTTAATCGTCCCATAACATGGAGGTAACATATACACAGGCAGATTATATTACCTTAAATTTGTACTGTAAAGGATTATGTTACTAAATTTCGTGTTGTAATTTGCAATCAGTACAAATTTTCAATTTGTAAGCGATCTACCCAGCACTATATGTGCGTGTGTGTGTGATTAACCCTATTTTGAAAACAAATTTGTACTCAGAAGTGAGCAAAACCGGACAGAAAACCTCCTTTTGGGGATGTACCCATTTCTTAAAAACAGCCTAAAATGTCTGTGATGGGTAGTTTTAGGGTTAGGGGATAGACTATACAGTTTGCACAAATGAAGTTTGCTTAAGTTGTACGTCAGAACAGTGAAATCGTAGCTGAAACGCGATCACTGACCTCACAGGGTTACTGGAGTTCAGGGCTAAATTGGCACCGCCAGCTTTTGGCTGAGATGCTGCACTGAAGAGCCCTAAGCACCGATGATGTCTGAGACACATTCAGTATCCCAACAGTGTTGTGCAGGGTGTTTTATCTCCCAGCCCAGTACCGCTGCTGACACGACCCGAGCAGCTCTGGCAGGAGATAAGAGGAGTTTTCCCCAACGACATCAAGCAGAGATAGATCAGAAGTAAACGGCTCATTTGTTGTGCCTGTTATCTTCACGGCAATTACAGATGATTGTGTTTTCATACGATTATGACTTTAACAGTACTTTATCAAGTTGAACATTGTGCAGCCTATTAGGGTCAATTATTGCCTACATTTTTAATGATTTAAAAAATATATTTTTTAACAGCCTATATGCTTATCAGCAAAATTAAATTAAAAAAATTCAATCAAAAATGGAAACAAATTTGCTGAGTTAAAAACAACCCAAGTTGGTTGAAAATGGACAAACCCAGCAATTGGGTTGTTTCACCCAGTGGTTGGGTTAAATGTTTGTCCGACCTGCTGGGTAGTTTTATTTAACTCAACTATTGTTTTAAAAAATTACTGTATGGCTGGCTTAATATGAACCCTAAATAGGTTGGAAATTAAAAATCTGACCCTTTGCAAACAGTTTGATTGACAGGCGATCTGACCAATCGTAACCCCGGATCCGCCATTTGGTCCGACAAAGCAGTCAGGGGAGTTAGTAGATTAACATTGGTGAACTTGAACTTGAAAAATTGTGTGTGTACTCACGTGTTTCCGCGCTTGAAACAACATTCCTTCTGATGTTCATTCATGTTTATTTGATGCTATAACACTCAAAAAAAATATTTCTGTCTAAACATAAGTTTTATGTAATTTAATTACATAGCAATTTTCCATCCATTTGGATTACATAGTTTTAACATAAACAAAACTTATCAACTTAATGTGATTCATATTTCTCAGTCATATGTAAATGAAATAGATAAGATTTATGGAATAGTTCACAGAAAAATGCCCAGGTTAAAGTACCGTTGAAGCAGTGTCAGAGTTAATGAGATCATTAAGTGATGATTGAGCATTAATGATGAACACCTGCTGTTAACAAGCAGAATCACTGAAGGACAGAGAAACACAAGAACTACAACTGATGAAATCAACTGAAGATAAAAGACATTTAATCTCTCCCTATTCATATACTCAACTCTTACATAAATCTTACCTATTTCATTTACATATGACTGACAAATATGAATCACATTAAGTCTATTAATTTGTTTATGTTAAAACTATGTCATCCAAAAGGATGGAAAATTGCTATGTAATTAAATTACATAAAACTTATGTTTAGACTGAAATATTTTTTGAGTGAAATGAACTAGTTTGAAGAGATGATTGCTTCACGAGGAGCTACAGCGATCTGTCACGACACATTAAAGACACACTATACGCTATTTATTGTTTAAACTTCTTTAAAAAAATACAATATTTGAAATATGAAACGGTTTTGTCTCTTTGCTCCGCGATGCATTTTTTACTTCGTGAGAACATGATGAGTGGCGTGAGAGCGCATGGTTTGTCGGACATAGCAACAGTAACTAAAGGGGGCGGGTCTTTGCGAAGGGTCAATTACTAAAGGAAACCACAATTAATTATTTAATTAATTAGCAACGTAATAAATGTTTATTGTTTAATTATTTTTCATCATTAAACATGTTCATTTATTAAAAATTTATGTTCATTTACAACATTTTGGATTCATTTTAAGCAAGCAATACAGCTTTTTTTTTTATTTATTTTTTTTTTTTTTTTAAAAAGCAAGTTGGGTCAGCATTTAACCCAACCACAAAAACAAAATCCATTCGCTGAGTCAACCCAACTTGTGTCGTGTTTGGGTTGTGTACAATCTGTGGTAACTTAATTGCATCAAGCTTGAATGTGTATTAATATGTTAATATTAGAATACATTGGTGAAAATAATTTTGAAACTGGCTTGCACAATAGCCTAATGATTGACGTGCACACAACCACTGTGACAACTTGCCCCGGTCTACCTTTACAAGGCTATAATGTTGCAGCTCTGTCCTTGGGATTTGATTCTCCCATTGCTTTCATAAACACTTAAGTATCTCAGGTAGTCCATTTGACGAGGAGTCTGGCTGTTGGAGCTCGTGACCCTTCCAGTCACGAGTCGACGGGTTTATAATTGACTGGAGACTATGTAGCAGCGCTATTTCCTCTCATTGTCGAGCGGTCGTGAGCAGGAAGTCGGAAAAGAAAGCAGAAACTGAGGGGGCAGGGCCATTTAAAAATACCTGCTCCTCTACAATAACGGGACCACAGACAAGCAGCCGTATGGGACAGTGTTGTGGTGACTTGCAGCATTTATCACGCAGTTGCACTGGAGTAAACAAACAACGCGTCAGCTTAAAACAACACACAGCATGAGGATTGAATGCTTGCGGACAGAAATCTGATGTGCTGCAAAAGAAGCTTGGAATTTGGCGTACATAATGTGTGCTATAGGCTGTTTATCTGTAGTGCACTAAGAAGGCAGCAAAGCAGGTGCATCATTTTGTCGGGCAGGACGACTTCCAGCACGGCGTGTGTGGGACATATTTGAGGGGAAGCGCGCATATCAAATGCACTGAATTATTGCATATTTAATATGGCATCTACAATTGAACGCAAAACAATGGAGGCTAACGAGTAAGTAAAAGATTAATCTTATTGTTAATGGATTTTTAGTTTGATTGGAGGATAACAACTATTATTTGTTTTTATGCACAATAGTCTCTAAATGTATGGAACGCAATTTTGCCTCTTTCTTCTTTTTTTTTTTTTTTTTTGACACTTTTTAAGTCTGTGTTTTATCCCTCACCACAAATGTATCCGGTGGGAAAACAGGGGAAATGCTCTGTTGATGAGACCCAAAATATATTTGCAAACAATTAAACTAGTCTCACCATTTTTATGCAGTGTTTTCAAATTCTTTTAATTTTAAACATACATTTATGAAATAAAGATGTCCTGTAGAAACACTGGACAGACTATCGGCTTACTATAGCACACTGTTAGTTGGGTTACTATAATCTTACTGCAAAAACCATAGTTTCACCACGGTTCATTATGTAGTTACTATGGTTTTACTACAAAACCATAGTTACACCACGGTTCATTTTGTAGTTACTATGGTTTTACTACAAAACCATAGTTACACCAGGGTTCATTTTGTAGTTACTATGGTTTTACTACAAAACCATAGTTAAACCACGGTTCATTATGTAGTTACTATGGTTTTACTACAAAAACCATAGTTAAACCACGGTTCATTTAGTAGTTACTATGGTTTTACTACAAAAACCATAGTTAAACCACGGTTCATTTAGTAGTTACTATGGTTTTACTACAAAAACCATAGTTACACCACGGTTCATTTAGTAGTTACTATGGTTTTACTACAAAAACCCTAGTTAAACCACGGTTCATTTAGTAGTTACTATGGTTTTACTACAAAAACCATAGTTACACCACGGTTCATTTAGTAGTTACTATGGTTTTACTACAAAAACCATAGTTACACCACGGTTCGTTATGTAGTTACTATGATTTTACAACAAAAACCATAGTTAAACCACGGTTCGTTATGTAGTTACTATGATTTTACAACAAAAACCATAGTTAAACCACGGTTCATTATGTAGTTACTATGGTTTTACTACAAAACCATAGTTACACCACGGTTCATTTTGTAGTTACTATGGTTTTACTACAAAAACCATAGTTACACCACGGTTCATTTTGTAGTTACTATGGTTTTACTACAAAAACCATAGTTACACCACGGTTCATTTTGTAGTTACTATGGTTTTACTACAAAACCATAGTTAAACCACGGTTCATTATGTAGTTACTATGGTTTTACTATAAAACCATAGTTTAACCACGGTTCATTATGTAGTTACTATGGTTTTACTATAAAACCATAGTTTAACCACGGTTCATTATGTAGTTACTATGGTTTTACTACAAAAACCATAGTTAAACCACGGTTCATTATTTAGTTACTATGGTTTTACTACAAAACCATAGTTTCACCACAGTTCGTTATGTAGTTACTATGGTTTTACTACAAAAACCATAGTTTCACCACAGTTCGTTATGTAGTTACTATGGTTTTACTACAAAAACCATAGTTAAACCACGGTTAATTTAGTAGTTACTATGGTTTTACTACAAAAACCATAGTTAAACCAAGGTTCATTTAGTAGTTACTATGGTTTTACTACAAAAACCATAGTTACACCACGGTTCATTTAGTAGTTACTATGGTTTTACCACAAAAACCCTAGTTAAACCACGGTTCATTTAGTAGTTACTATGGTTTTACCACAAAAACCATAGTTAAACCACGGTTCATTTAGTAGTTACTATGGTTTTACTACAAAAACCATAGTTACACCACGGTTCATTTAGTAGTTACTATGGTTTTACTACAAAAACCATAGTTACACCACGGTTTGTTATGTAGTTACTATGATTTTACAACAAAAACCATAGTTAAACCATGGTTCGTTATGTAGTTACTATGATTTTACAACAAAAACCATAGTTAAACCACGGTTCGTTATGTAGTTACTATGGCTTTACTACAAAACCATAGTTTAACCACGGTTCATTATGTAGTTACTATGGTTTTACTACAAAACCATAGTTAAACCACGGTTCATTATGTAGTTACTATGGTTTTACTACAAAACCATAGTTACACCACGGTTCATTTTGTAGTTACTGTGGTTTTACTACAAAACCATAGTTACACCACGGTTCGTTATGTAGTTACTATGGTTTTACTACAAAACCATAGTTACACCACGGTTCGTTATGTAGTTACTATGGTTTTACTACAAAACCATAGTTACACCACGGTTCGTTATGTAGTTACTATGGTTTTACTACAAAACCATAGTTACACCACGGTTCGTTATGTAGTTACTATGGTTTTACTACAAAACCATAGTTACACCACGGTTCATTATGTAGTTACTATGGTTTTACTACAAAAACCATAGTTAAACCACGGTTCATTATGTAGTTACTATGGTTTTACTACAAAAACCATAGCTAAACCACGGTCCATTATGTAGTTACTATGGTTTTACTACAAAACCATAGTTTCACCACAGTTCGTTATGTAGTTACTATGGTTTTACTACAAAAACCATAGTTAAACCACGGTTCATTTAGTAGTTACTATGGTTTTACTACAAAAACCATAGTTAAACCACGGTTCATTTAGTAGTTACTATGGTTTTACTACAAAAACCATAGTTAAACCACGGTTCATTTTGTAGTTACTATGGTTTTACTACAAAACCATAGTTACACCACGGTTCATTTTGTAGTTACTATGGTTTTACTACAAAACCATAGTTACATCACGGTTCATTTTGTAGTTACTATGGTTTTACTACAAAACCATAGTTACATCACGGTTCATTTTGTAGTTACTGTGGTTTTACTACAAAAACCATAGCTAAACCACGGTTCATTTTGTAGTTACTATGGTTTTACTACAAAAACCATAGTTACACCACGGTTCATTTTGTAGTTACTATGGTTTTACTACAAAACCATAGTTAAACCACGGTTCATTTTGTAGTTACTATGGTTTTACTACAAAAACCATAGTTACACCACGGTTCATTTTGTAGTTACTATGGTTTTACTACAAAACCATAGTTAAACCACGGTTCATTATGTAGTTACTATGGTTTTACTACAAAACCATAGTTTAACCACGGCTCATTATGTAGTTACTATGGTTTTACTATAAAACCATAGTATAACCACGGTTCATTATGTAGTTACTATGGTTTTACTACAAAACCATAGTTTAACCACGGTTCATTATGTAGTTACTATGGTTTTACTACAAAAACCATAGTTAAACCACGGTTCATTATGTAGTTACTATGGTTTTACTACAAAACCATAGTTTCACCACAGTTTGTTATGTAGTTACTATGGTTTTACTACAAAAACCATAGTTTCACCACAGTTCGTTATGTAGTTACTATGGTTTTACTACAAAAACCATAGTTAAACCACGGTTCATTTAGTAGTTACTATGGTTTTACTACAAAAACCATTGTTACACCACGGTTCATTTAGTAGTTACTATGGTTTTACTACAAAAACCCTAGTTAAACCACGGTTCATTTAGTAGTTACTATGGTTTTACCACAAAAACCATAGTTAAACCACGGTTCATTTAGTAGTTACTATGGTTTTACTACAAAAACCATAGTTACACCACGGTTCATTTAGTAGTTACTATGGTTTTACTACAAAAACCATAGTTACACCACAGTTCGTTATGTAGTTACTATGATTTTACAACAAAAACCATAGTTAAACCACGGTTCGTTATGTAGTTACTATGGTTTTACTACAAAACCATAGTTCAACCACGGTTCATTATGTAGTTACTATGGTTTTACTACAAAACCATAGTTACACCACGGTTCATTTTGTAGTTACTGTGGTTTTACTACAAAACCATAGTTACACCACGGTTCGTTATGTAGTTACTATGGTTTTACTACAAAACCATAGTTTCACCACAGTTCGTTATGTAGTTACTATGGTTTTACTACAAAAACCATAGCTAAACCACGGTCCATTATGTAGTTACTATGGTTTTACTACAAAACCATAGTTTCACCACAGTTCGTTATGTAGTTACTATGGTTTTACTACAAAACCATAGTTAAACCACGGTTCGTTATGTAGTTACTATGGTTTTACTACAAAACCATAGTTAAACCACGGTTCATTATGTAGTTACTATGGTTTTACTACAAAACCATAGTTACACCACGGTTCATTTTGTAGTTACTGTGGTTTTACTACAAAACCATAGTTACACCACGGTTCGTTATGTAGTTACTATGGTTTTACTACAAAAACCATAGTTAAACCACGGTTCATTTAGTAGTTACTATGGTTTTACTACAAAAACCATAGTTAAACCACGGTTCATTTAGTAGTTACTATGGTTTTACTACAAAAACCATAGTTAAACCACGGTTCATTTAGTAGTTACTATGGTTTTACTACAAAAACCCTAGTTAAACCACGGTTCATTTAGTAGTTACTATGGTTTTACCACAAAAACCATAGTTAAACCACGGTTCATTTAGTAGTTACTATGGTTTTACTACAAAAACCATAGTTACACCACGGTTCATTTAGTAGTTACTATGGTTTTACTACAAAAACCATAGTTACACCACAGTTCGTTATGTAGTTACTATGATTTTACAACAAAAACCATAGTTAAACCACGGTTCGTTATGTAGTTACTATGGTTTTACTACAAAACCATAGTTAAACCATGGTTCATTATGTAGTTACTATGGTTTTACTACAAAACCATAGTTACACCACGGTTCATTTTGTAGTTACTGTGGTTTTACTACAAAACCATAGTTACACCACGGTTCGTTATGTAGTTACTATGGTTTTACTACAAAACCATAGTTACACCACGGTTCGTTATGTAGTTACTATGGTTTTACTACAAAAACCATAGCTAAACCACGGTCCATTATGTAGTTACTATGGTTTTACTACAAAACCATAGTTTCACCACAGTTCGTTATGTAGTTACTATGGTTTTACTACAAAAACCATAGTTACACCACGGTTCGTTATGTAGTTACTATGATTTTACAACAAAAAGGACAAATGTGTTTCTTTTTGTGTATTTTTATATTGTGAATTTATTAGAATGGATCCACTAACATTGTGATGTTTTTATGACAGTATATGTGTGTGTGTGTGTGTGTGTTTACATATTGTAATGATTTAATAAATTCATAGACCCTTTAAAAATTATATGTAGGCTACCAAATACGGCACTCATATCTGTATCATGTCTGCTTCCTTTAATGAATTCATCCTTCAGATTCAGAGGGATAAAAACACTTCTGGTCATGTGACTAGTAAAATCAGTTGGCACTTTTACTTATAAGTAAAAATTCTGCATAAATACAACATGAATTCTTTTGAAACATTTAGTCACAAATGTTAACCAGTGAAAATATGGACTAATTTAAGTGTGCGGTGAACCAAAGCGCCTCATTTGCCTACTGCACTTTTCTCCCTTGGGATCACGTGTCAGTGGTTACAGCTTAAGCAAGCGGTTATTAATAAAAACAAAAGTAAGTACATCTACTAAAAAGTAGAGCATCTGTTTGCCAGTTTTATCCCTAAGTAAAGCTCACGCACTAGTGACATCTAGTGTTCATATTGGTGCATGTTTTAATGGAAACGCTAATCCACAGGGAACCCGTCGACGAGGTGCTTCAGATGCCGCCGTCGCTGTTGACCTGTGGCGGCTGTCAGCAAAGCATCGGGGACCGGTTTTTCCTCAAGGCCATAGAGCAGTACTGGCACGAAGACTGCCTGAGCTGTGACCTCTGCGGCTGCCGCTTAGGGGAAGTGGGCCGCAGGCTTTACTACAAACTTGGCAGGAAGCTGTGTAGGAGAGACTACCTCAGGTAAGACTGGCAAGCGTGCATTGAGCATTTAAAGTGGACATGAAACGGAAGTCTTCTCTACTCTATTGTGCCATATATCTGAAGGAAACAGCTTCTCAAACAAGGCAAAAAATTAAGATCCGACGAAGATCTTGAGTGTGAGTGACAGGTTGTCCCGCCCTCACGCCATTAGACACATCATCAGAGAAGAGATGTGGTTCCAAGAGGGAAGGGAAGATAATTTGGTTAAAGATTACAAGGGCACATGACTTTTAAAGAGTTAGTTCACCCAAAAATGTAAATTCTGTCATTAATTCCTCACCCTCACGTCGTTCTACACCCGTAAGACCTTCGTTCATCAGCACAAATTAAGATTTTTTTGATGAAATCCGATAGCTCTAGATCAGACTTAAATCAGAACCGGATGGTTTTGCTTATAATGCGTTATAATCATATTATAATCAGTTTTTTGTCTTTTTCCGGGAAGTCTGCCCGTGTGAACTGACTACATCTATAGGCCTAATCATTCGCGAACATGTCATTTGTGTGGAAGTATTTCGAAATCTCTGCATAGGACGTGAAGATTGCAATCTGCAATGTCTGCAAAGGACAAGTTAATCACGGAGGAACAACAGCGAAGACATTCGGCACAACAAACTTGATCAGACATTTAAAAGTTCATCACCCGAAAGAACACGATGAGTATCAAAAGTCTGTTGATAATGCAAAACAGGCAAAACCTTCATCTCTCACTCAACCAGCGGTGAAATCCGTCATCCTAACAGTTACAGCGGAAACAGTGCAATGGAATTTAATGCGTTTTGATTGTGGAACTCTGCAGTTGTTGCCTTTAAAATTACATGGTTACAGTTAAGGACAGTTTATAGTTTCGGCCCAATTTAAAAACAAAAGCTAAATCCTTACCTGTTGAATGTGGGCTACTCACTGCGCAGATACTGCTGTTCATTTCAGATGGTGACAGTTATTGTTTTCAATAGCCAAAATGCAGTTTGGCCTGTTAAATACCAAATAAACATCTTGTTTATGTATACTTTCAATCTTTCTTTTTTGTTGCTTGATTTAAAAAAAAAAAAAAACAGAAATCAGAATCAACTAGTTTGCTTATAAAAAAATCGGTATCGGAATCGACTAGTTTGCTTATAAAAAAATCGGTATCGGAATCGATTAGTTTGCTTATAAAAAAAATCGGTATCAGAATCGACTAGTTTGCTTATAAAAAAAAATTCGGTATTGGAATCGACTAGTTTGCTTATAAAAAAATCGGTATCGGAATCGATTAGTTTGCTTATAAAAAAAATCGGTATCAGAATCGACTAGTTTGCATTTAAAAAAATCGGAATCGACTAGTTTGCTTATAAAAAAATCAGTATCATAACCAGCTAGTTTGCTTATAAAAAAAAAATCGGTATTGGAATCGACTAGTTTGCTTATAAAAAAATCAGTATCATAACCAGCTAGTTTGCTTATAAAAAAAAAATCGGTATTGGAATCGACTAGTTTGCTTATAAAAAAATCGGTATCGGAATCGATTAGTTTGCTTATAAAAAAAATCGGTATCGGAATCGATTAGTTTGCTTATAAAAAAAATCGGTATCAGAATCGACTAGTTTGCTTATTAAAAAATCGGTATCGGAATCGACTAGTTTGCTTATTAAAAAATCGGTATTGGAATCGACTAGTTTGCTTATTAAAAAATCGGTATTGGAATCGACTAGTTTGCATTTTAAAAAATCGGAATCGACTAGTTTGCTTATAAAAAAAAATCGGTATTGGAATCGACTAGTTTGCATTTAAAAAAAATCGGAATCGACTAGTTTGCTTATAAAAAAAATTGGTTTTGGAATCGACTAGTTTGCATTTAAAAAAAATCGGAATCGATTAGTTTGCTTATAAAAAAATTGGTTTTGGAATCGACTAGTTTGCATTTAAAAAAAATCGGAATCGATTAGTTTGCTTATAAAAAAAAAATCGGTATTGGAATCGACTAGTTTGCTTATAAAAAAAATCGGTATCAGAATCGACTAGTTTGCATTTAAAAAAATCGGAATCGACTAGTTTGCTTATAAAAAAATCAGTATCATAACCAGCTAGTTTGCTTATAAAAAAAAAATCGGTATTGGAATCGACTAGTTTGCTTATAAAAAAATCAGTATCATAACCAGCTAGTTTGCTTATAAAAAAAAAAAATCGGTATTGGAATCGACTAGTTTGCTTATAAAAAAATCAGTATCATAACCAGCTAGTTTGCTTATAAAAAAAAAAAATCGGTATCGGAATCGACTAGTTTGCTTATAAAAAAATCGGTATCGGAATTGATTAGTTTGCTTATAAAAAAAATCGGTATCAGAATCGACTAGTTTGCTTATTAAAAAATCGGTATTGGAATCGACTAGTTTGCATTTTAAAAAATCGGTATCAGAATCGACTAGTTTGCTTATTAAAAAATCGGTATTGGAATCGACTAGTTTGCATTTTAAAAAATCGGAATCGACTAGTTTGCATTTTAAAAAATCGGTATCAGAATCGACTAGTTTGCTTATTAAAAAATCGGTATTGGAATCGACTAGTTTGCATTTTAAAAAATCGGAATCGATTAGTTTGCTTATAAAAAAAATCGGTATCAGAATCGACTAGTTTGCTTATTAAAAAATCGGTATCAGAATCGACTAGTTTGCTTATTAAAAAATCGGTATTGGAATCGACTAGTTTGCATTTTAAAAAATCGGAATTGACTAGTTTGCTTATAAAAAAAAATCGGTATCAGAATCGACTAGTTTGCTTATAAAAAAAAATCGGTATTGGAATCGACTAGTTTGCATTTAAAAAAAATCGGAATCGACTAGTTTGCTTATAAAAAAAATTGGTTTTGGAATCGACTAGTTTGCATTTAAAAAAAATCGGAATCGACTAGTTTGCTTATAAAAAAATATCGGAATCGACTAGTTTGCATATAAAAAATCGGTATCGGAATCGACTAGTTTGCATATAAAAAAATCGGTATCGGAATCGACTAGTTTGCATATAAAAAAATCGGTATCGGAATCGACTAGTTTGCATATAAAAAAATCGGAATCGATTAGTTTGCTTATAAAAAAAAAAAATCGGTATTGGAATCGACTAGTTTGCCTATAAAAAAATCGGTATCGGAATCGACTAGTTTGCATATAAAAAAATCGGTATCGGCCCAACAATACTTTTTGAACAACTTTACAACAATATCTAGTGATGGCCGATTTCAAACCACTGCTTCATGAAGCTTTACGAATCTTTTGTTTCGATTCGATGGTTCGTAGCGCCAAAGTCATGTGATTTCAGCGCTACATCATAAGTGATTCGCAATTTCAATAGTTCACGCGACTTTGGCAGTTTGATACACGAACCGAACCACTGATTCAAAGCAAAAGATTCGTAAAGCTTCGAAACAGTGTTTTGAAATCGCCATCACTAGATATCACTAGTGACATCTGGTGTTCATAATTGTGCATCTCATTGAAATATGATTTTAAGGATAAGTTATGTCTAGGAGTAGGGAAAGGTTTTTAGACAGGAATGTTGATTCAGGATCATGTCTTACTTGGCTTTACTTTCGGAAATGCTGAAAATTGTGTGTAAAACAATCCCTCGCCCTGTTCAGGCCCTGTTTATTGTATATACAAACAGTATTATTTTAATTTAACATGAATTGTTGGTATGTGACTACCGTTAAAGTGCGTTAATAAGTATGTTTTCTTCTCTGCAGACTGTTTGGTCAGGACGGACTCTGCGCTTCCTGCGAAAAGAGGATCCGGGCCTTTGAAATGACCATGCGTGTCCGTGACAAAGTCTATCACCTGGAATGCTTCAAATGCGCTGCCTGTCAGAAACACTTCTGCGTCGGAGATCGCTACCTGCTCATCAATTCGGACATTGTGTGCGAGCAGGACATTTTTGAGTGGACCAAACTTAACGGCGGCATAGTATAGTGTTCTGCTTCAGTTATAAACAAAATGTAACATCCTGTCAACCTTTGCAAAAAAACCCTTCACTAAAAAAAGAAAGAAAAAGAATAATTCTTATCTTTCTGGCTCCAGGAGCCACCGCTATGAATATCATTGCCACCAGCAACATAAACTTGTTTTTCTATCAGTGTATTTTTAATAACAGCATAAATACAGTTTGTAATGTTAATTGCAATAAAAGCCGATTCCCTTTGGTTACTTTCACAGAAAGTTAGATTTAAATTACAGTGTTATTTGTAACACAACTGCCATCCAATGTGAAGACATCTTGAATAAAATTACTCGTACTCTGGACATACACTGGATTTTTCCCACTTACCAATAACAACACATTACAAGCAGGAATAAGTAATGAATGCTATTTAAAATTCATACTGCAAGCAATAAATGATTCATATTTTAATGAATTGCCATATGTACACTACTGCTGTGTGTTTGTAAGATTTCTTAATGTTTTTGCAAGTCACCAAGGCTGCATTTATTTATTCAAAAATACAGTAAAAACAGTAATATTGCAAAATATTACTACAAGTTCATATAATGATTCTCATTTTAAAATTTAAAAGCTTAATTTTCAGCATCACTTCTCCAGGCTTAAGTGTCACATAATCCAGCAGAAATCATTCATATTAATATTTTTTGAAAAAAATGAATATTTTTGTAGAAATCATGATAGTCGTTTCAGAATTATTTGATGAATAGAAAATTCAAAAGAAAAGAATCGATTTGAAATAGAATCTTAATGTAAGCTGTCACTTTTGATCAATTTAATGCATCCTTGCTGAATAAATATATTACTTTCCTTCAAAAAAAAGTTGTTTCCCTCCCCCCACCCTAACTTTAAATGATGCATTTAAGAAATGCATGTATCCCTGATTAATTCTATTAAGTGGTAAATCAATGAGAAAAAAAATGTTCTAAAAAGCACATTTTGGGCCAAAAGTGCACACCTGATCTTCTTGTGTAATGCACATATTTTAAAAGGTTTACACTTTTGTTTTAGTTGTAAACAGTTCATAAAAACAGCTATTTCTACCTAATCTGACCCCTGAAAAAAAAACAAAAAAAAAAAACTTTTGTTGGGGTAATTTAATATACTCGGGTCAACTCAGTCATGTTAGATAATATTTTTTTATATCAACCCAGTTAAAGTTTCTTTTAGGAAAATTATTATGTTTACTTCACTTAAGTAAACACAACTGTAATAGAAACGAGTTTGAAGTAAGAAATGAGAACTGGTCAGATACTATCTAATCACATCAGCCAACTTAAAGCCCGATGCTACAGCATCCTCATGCACGTCCAGTCATGTAACGGTTCAAAACACTCGAAGCAGTGAGAAATCCATCCACTCAACAAGTCACAGACATTTGTTCGTTAGCTGTACCACCTCTGCTATGTGCCTCCACTCATTCATAAATAAGAGGTAAAGGTTCCACCATGCCACTGATGGGAACTGTAAGACATTCAGTGTTGTAGCTGTCTTTATAAAGTCTGTGGAAGTTGTGGAGCCCTTGATCATGGGTCTGGTGTTCTCGCTATATACACAGGGGGGCGCCAAATATCCAAACAAATGGGCAATTTCCATTAAGTTGAGTTTATTAGAAATTGCACTACCTTCGGCAGAGCTAATGATTGAAGATGTACACATTTATTGAATCATTTTTCATTTTATTTTAGGGAATTTTTATATTCTTAAATGTAAGTGCCTCAAGACAAAAACATTGTTATTGTAAATCTTTAAGTTTTACAAAAATGAAAAGTGAAAGAAGATTAAGTTTATTTAAGATTTTTATAATATATATATATATATATATATGTTTTCATTCATTTATGTTTAAGGGGCTATATGTAGAATTCAGACACCGTTGCTATTAGCTACACCCCTATTGCTCAAGCGCACGTGAACTGAACGAACAAGAGACTGATTCAATGCCCCGATGAAGTTCATTTTTGTTCTTCGCTCAGAAGTAAATAGCGAACATCCAGACGCCGTCCACGCTGCTGAGAGCTCCCTTTAGATTTCTCAGTAAGATGACGCATGACAGCGGCGGGAAAACAATTAAAGCTCTGCGATTTACCGGCATCTTGTTGACAGATGAGGTAAAACACTGTTATGATCATATTTGAGGGATCTGGCTATGTGAATTAATCCCTTTTCTTTGCATGACACATTAAGGGAGTACAGAATGGCTATCCTGAACATTGTATAAAGATTCATTTTATGTGTCATTGAACGGAAGAGAGGTTCTCGGGAGCGCGCGTAACCATCACGTAAAAATCAGTCTACAGGCAACGTAGAAAGTTGGCGACGGTTTCCTTTTTTAAGTTTCGTTACAAGCCGTTCACACATTGGCAATACAAAAAACTTGTGCTCTTTTCTTTGGCCTCCCTTTTTGTTCTTGTATTGTCATACTGTAATTCTGTTTCTGGCAGTAAAACATGTCACGCTACATGTTTGTTATATTTATTATTTTAAATGTGTCATTTATTATATATGTAAATTTCATCATTTAACAGACACTTTTATCCAAAGCAACTTACAAGGGGAGCTATGTGTGTCGCTCAAGGGCACTTTAGTCGTGGTATCGAAGGTGGAGAGAGTGTTGTTCATTCACAATCCCCACTTTCAATTCCTGCCGGAGTGGGAATCGAACCGGCAACCTTCAGGTTACAAGCCCGACTCCCTCACCACTAGGCTTTATGGATTATGGATATATATGGATTTAAAAGATATGTTTAAATACTTTCTTCAGTAAATCTTTTATTGTATTTTTCAAAACTTAATTTTAATATCGGGAAGGCTGGGGCTTTTTGTCACACATTAGGATCAGTCAATATTTCTCAGGTTACTTTTTGAATTTTCTGTAAAGACATCCTCTATTATCGCCCAAAACAAATTCAATATACATATAGACCCGTATTGTGACAACATGCCCCAATAATGGTAGACATAGATCTTGTATATCCCCTGAGGCAACTTTCCTCAGCTAGCCTCTTATATATTTCTCACTGTGGATGTAAACCATGATCAAACTTATATTATTTTCTTTGACAATAACACAGCATAATCTTCATTACTGTAAACCTTCATCAAGATATCCACACCTGCACAGAGCGGCCGACGCTTTACATGAAACTACTGTATGGGAAACTATTAGTTGAAGTGCTGATGCAGCTCTACTGTGGAACATAAATCTTCTTCCATTCCATCAATGGCTGTTACACATGTTTCTGAAGTTGTAAGTTATTCCAAAATGCTTCCCATATGCAAGTGTTCCTGGATTGGACTGACCCAACAACTGGAGCTTCTTCTGCAAGGCGCTGTCTGATGCTGAAGATTAAAGGTTTTAGAGGCCCACGTGAACATTTCACATGAATTCCTGTTGGTCTTCACCTAAGAATTCGAATCTTGGGTGCATCATCTAAAAGGGTGTGATGGCAGTTGATCAAAAACGAAGAAGAAGAAGAAGAAGAAGAAGAAGAAGAAGAAGAACACTTGGTCTGGAGTCCAGCTGTCTAAAGATTGAAGGCTATATCAGATCTCAGCTGCAGATTGAAGATGCAATCCATCTATGGGATAATGATAAAACCGAAGACTAACATAGTTAGTTCCTCTGATGAGGAACTTGAACTTTGGTCTCGTACATGTGAATGTGATGTGGATTTCAGTCAGATTCTGTAGACAGGCGTAAAATGTAACATATAAAGCATGCATGTTCTTTTGAAATTTCAAAACTGAGTCTAAAGTATCTATAAGATAGCATAGATTGCACTGGTGCTCTCTTTAAAAACCCTAAATCTGGAAATATAGAACATCCACATGTGCATCTGTAGCTCATTATGATCCGACTGTGCTTTGTTCAAAGGTGCTGTCATAGTCTTTTGAAACTCCATATTGATGTGCCCATTGTGTTCCATTGATTTGTTATTTGCTGCAATTATTTTTAGCTGGCAACCTCTCGGGTATCATCTTTTTTTTTACATGCGGATTAGGAAACAAAATTATTTTACGTGACTATGAAGCGATTTGACAGAGCCTGTAATGACAGGGTAAATGTTCTGCAAGAAAACTGGCTCAGGTCAGTATGTTTAGAAACAGACGGGTGATAAAACATCACTGAACCAAACCCCGTCCAAAACAGGGAAGAAATGTTTTTCATTATGTAGGGAATTTTCTACGATCTATTATTTATTCCATCTGCATCTTTCCCTCCAACTTTCTGACTCCACTTTATCTTCGTCGCTCTTTTCTGGGATCCCAGAATCTGCATGGATCGTGTTCTTCTGCGTTGAGTTCTAGGCTGCACAAAATGTAATTGTTAACAGAAACATTACTCTAAACTTTACAGCTTTCACTCCCGCATCTATGATGATTTACAGTTAACAGACTAGCCCCTAATATGAATCTAAAGTGGAAGAGTTTGGAGATCTAAGTGCTCAAAAAAATTTCAAAACATTTATTTGATGCTTAGGTTAAGCATTTCATTATTTGACAAAAAAAGGCAATACTTAATATTAAGATCTCATTTGTCAACATTACTTAAAGGCACAATATGTAATATGTAGATTTTCGCCACTAGAGGTCGCTTATTCAAAACAAAGGCATAGCTTGATGACGCCTTGATTTCGTGGATTCATAGGAGGTGTTGTCTTCACATCTCCAGCCAGTGGAAAGGAATCGGGATAAATATTAGACACATTTGTGTGTTGAAAGTTGTTGTAATTCTACTCTGCGTTCGCTAGATCGATATTAGGCTTGGTAAAACATGGTAGTCGCGGTAAATCAAGAAAGTTAGATTTAAACAATAAGACTGTTGAGCAATATTAGTTTTCTGTCCATGATTGCGTCCAAACAGTTGCTCATGAAATGAATCCGCTCTGCCTGTCTTCCACTTACCACCAGATGTCGCCCTCTCACTCTATGGACCCTGTCACACGGACTACATTTCCCATAAGCCCCTCACCCAGTCACCAATCACCCTTCCAGTTGGATCATATCACACTCACTTCCCTTCACTATATACGCACCACTTTCACTGACACTCACTCATTGTACATCCGTGTATTGCAATTCCGAGCGTTATTCCCCTTTCTCATTTGCCTGTTTCCGGTTCCTGTTTGTCTTTGTTTCGTTGTTTATCTGCCTGCCTCTGACCATTCGCCTGGAGATTTACTACGAGTCTGCCTGTTCCCTGCCACTACTGTTTGCTGTTGTATTGACCCTTGCCTCTCTTACCATGTCTGTAAATAAAGTTGCACTTGGATCACATGTCTAATAAACATGTTAACGCATGTTTGGTGTTTTCATAGTTTCTACCAAATAAAACCAGAGACAGAGGGTGACGCGGATATGATGTCATTGATAGGCAACGCACGGACACGGTCCGTGTCCTGGTTAAAATTGCTCTGGATTTAAACATTCTTGGAAACATTTGGGATAGTGTAAGTACTCAAGTCAACAAAATATATTACATTGTTCTAGTAGTTTTTGGACATTTAAATCCAAAAATCTTACATATTGTACTTTTAATGGAATAACATGAACTTTTTACAGTATTTCTTAACTTTTAATGCATTAACTAATGTTGACAGATACAACTTTTGATTTTAAAAATGTAGTAAATGCAAATCTTGTTTTGTTGATTGTGGTTCATGTTAACTAATGTAGTGTTGACAAATTAAACCTTATTGTTAAAATAAATGTCAACAAAAAGCATCTAACTTAATTGTTTTCTACACCAACATAGCCTACTGGGAATGTCTTTTTTTAAAAAAAAATTAAGATTAAGAAGACTAAAATGATTAATAACTTCAAAACTTTGACGTTCTGAATTTTGAACCGCATTATGTGCGTGAAATCGTATCGTTTGCTTCGACTCAGAAAATCCTATTCTAACATGGTTCCTTTCGATTTTAGACCCGTCATAACACACGTTCCTCACACACATACATCTAGTTTATGTTCTAAAGCCTGATTTGGAATTTTTCATATTCCCTCACATAATACAAATCCATATAGCTTTTATAAATACAAAAAAAGGGATATTGTACATGTACAGAATATTTTAGATGAATTATCTCTTTGGTCTTCAAGGCAACAACAAGTTTTGCTGCAATAATCATTTTCTCCCCTGTTTAGTTTGAAAGCTTTTCTCTTTCGTATAAAGGAGAGAACCTTCTTCAGACTCTACAGTAAAAGCCTGTATAGCTTAATTACAGCTCGTATAATTATTACATATGATAATTGCATTATTGAACTTCTCCCATATACAACAAGCCAGTCTGTCTTGTACAGTCAAAGCCTGTATGCATGAGATTTAGCAGAACAGCTGGAGATCAAGACTAAAGTTAGTTCTTATCATCTAAACTGAACTCTGAAGGGCGGACTGAAAAACGTTTTCGTTCCATGTGATATCAATTGAAATATTAGCTGTAATTCAATAAGCTATCGGTGGGCAGGGCGCGTGAGCCTAAGGCGTAAAGTGCAAAAGCGAATGTGAAGGTCTTTTGTCTGCGGCACTTGGCTTTAACCACCTAAAAACCTGACTTATGAGGCTCTGTGAGTCATAGACCAAAATTGTTCTTTGTTTTAGTAATTATATAACAGTTGGGGCTTTATTGTTAATTTTAACCTCTAATATTATAGTAATGTACCAAATGAGAGGCTTCCTGGTATTTTTTTTCCTTAAGAAAAGATATAATTCAGAAATTTAGTTTCTGTGCATCTGTAATATCAACACATACAATTCTTACAATCCAATAACGTTTTCACACACACAATAAAATCCCAATACGCATCAATGGAAAGATCAGTAAAAGTGACTTAATTTAAAAGCGTGTCAATTGAAAAGGGAATAAATTATATATAAATAAGTCATTCAAAGTATAAATAAATTGGACATTATGTGCTTATTAATAGCGAGAGATGTGTCACCCTCACCGTCTTACTCTCTACATCCTCGAGTAGTCGAACAGAGACACGGCACTAGTTGTCCTTTCCACGTTAAGAAAGGGAGTATGACTTTCATTAGAGTATGAAAGAGCCTCAGTCTCGTCTCTGTCAGGACATTCCAGATAATTACTGGTTGAGAAGGTCTTCTGTTCCTATTTCAGTATGACCTCAGCCCCGGCGGTCAGAGCTGCTGAAGCACCTGTAGAAGTGCTGTGAGAAACACAGTCATAAAAATGACATTATATCAAAAATATGCTTAGAGTCAAACCACGTCGAGAAGAACAACCCGGAAAAGCTGCACTGCTGTTTTGATATTTGAAATACGATGTTGTTCTTGTAAAACTGTTTTAAAAAAAATGTAGTTAATATAATAATATATTTTATTACAAAATGTACTTTAGTTCATACTAGGGTGGGCGATGTTTTTCATAAACACTTTGGTAACACTTGATTTCGTAACAGTTTATTTTACAGTACCATTCTTACATGTTACTATAGTAATAACAATAAATTATACATAATTACATGCAACTAACCCTAAACTAAACCCTAATCCTAAACCTATAGTAAGTACATGTAGTTACTTAATATTGCTCAGTTCTTAAATGTGTAAGACACCTTAAAATAAAGTGCAACCACGTAGATACACGTTACTACATGTACTTACAATAGTAATCATTTAGTTAATTAATATTACTCAGCACATATTTGAGTAAGTACAATGTAACTACTTTACTTTAAAGAGTTAATTCACCCAAAAATGAAAATGACCCCATAATTTACTCACCCTCAATTGTTTTGGAGGATGAGATTTTGAAGTCCAAAAAAGTGCATCCATCGATCATTAAATGCACTCCATTGGGCTCCGGGGGTTCATAAAGGCCTTCTGAAGCGAATCGATGCGTTTGTGTAAGACAAATATCCTTATTTAAAACTTTAAAAAGTAAAATAATGAGCTTCCGGCACGACAGCCATACATATTCGACTAAAAAGCGCTAACTTCCATGCACATGACACAGGCCGCTGTGTTTTCCTTGGTGCTGAAATATTATTGGGTAAATTGGCAGTGGGCGGGATCACACAGACCTAAACAAAAACAGACATTCCGAAGGATCACACATTTTAAAGTGGAATAACTGGCTGTCGCATTGTTTTTCAGAGAAAAAAAGTTTCCTAAATCTCTGCAAACATATTATGGCATTTTTATGCTTTAGTACACTTAAAAAAAAAAAAAAAAAAAAAAAAAAAAACACATATAGCATAGAACTGCACGATTAATCGTAAAAAAAATCGCGATCTCGATTCAAACACCCACGCGATCTTATTTTATTAATGACAACGATTCGCCCGCGTCTTTTAAACCTTTGACAAAACCATACCGGAACTTTCATATAAATTTTAAATCAGTATATAAACACTGATGTCTACGATAGCCATCAAAATACAGCAAACTATCTTTTGAAACGAGCTTGGCGCGTCAAATAACGGTTGTATCAATTACATCTTATTCCTCTAGGTGGCGACAAGTGACTGTTAAATTTATGTCATTGAATCATTCACTCAAAAACACTGATGAAACATCAGTCAGTGAATTCATTCAAAACCATTATTTAAACAAGTTATTCAAACATTTTCCATCAATTAGATTCCAGCAATTTATATTTCGTCAGAACTACTAGTAAATTAAATGTTATCTTGTTAGGTTGCATATTCAGACTCGTGGAAGAATCACTATTTGTGATGGTGATTTTTTTTTCTAATATAGTGGAATCCCTTATTTAAATAACTGCAGCAGTAAATTGATTCATAGGACTGTTTTTGATAAAGGCGGCTTTAAAAATCGCTTTTAGGAAGCAGAAAATTGAGGTTGACCTCAGGACTTTTATATATTTGTTGCTGGAAAGGAATATCAGACAATCCAACGTCAAACTCATCTTAAATTCCATAGTCAGTCTTAGTTTGTGTTCAAAATGTTCTAAAGAGAAACACACTTCATGAAGTCATCGCTCCTGTTTCAGCCTGAAGATAAAGTTAACTAACCAATTCTTGCTGACAGACCCAATCAGCACTATGTTTGATTCCATATTTCTTGTCTGGGTCTTAGTAATTGAGATTGCCATCATTCTGTGATCTCTAGAGCCAAAGCAAACCGTGCATGCAGTGTAATTACATCATCTACTTTTTTGATCAGCTATTGGTTAGTTTGTGTTATGGTGCTCGGTCTGTGCGGAAACCTAAGCGTAAGTGTGTAAATGACAAATTAGATTGAATTTTGCTAACTAGTACGCAATAAATGTTGGGGTGAATCAATCAATCAATTAATCAATCCATCCAAAGTAAAGAAAAGTATTATTTTTTTATTTATTTTGGCGTTCTGTTATAAAGAACTGTGTTCTACGCTCTTATGTACAGTAGCGAGCAGATTCATAATAGACTGAAACCGTTCAAAGCAAAGAAACCGATTCTATAATACTTTTAAGTGTTTGCGGTGGAATGTTTAGAGGGGGCGTCAGCATTCAGAAATTGGAAGAATAGTACCCATTTTTATCTCTTTTGGTGCTCTTATTCAATTAGAGATCTGTAGAACTACTAGTTCTGGAACTTAATTGAATCAGCTCATCAGATGACAAGAGTTCCTACCCATCTCATGTGCATTCAATTACAGATCTCTATGAGACTCCCTCTCAGACACCTCCATGCTAGACAACATCAGAATGACAAGAACATATTTTGTAATGTGGCCATTTGTTTCCAGCGTCGTAATTCATGCGGATTATTTGCAATATTGACTGAGAACATTGTGCAAAATCTGTGTAACTCTTTTAACTTAAAATTGGATATTTTAATAGCATTAAATCTGGTGTGTTGAGGAGCTGAGTATCTGAAATGAGTACGGAAGAGATCGTTCATATCCATCAGAAACGTGACAGAGGAAATCTGGCTGGGGTGCCATCTGTGACTTTAGCACAACATTTAGGTGTTTTTTTCCCTCCTGTTGCTTTCACAAATTCTTAAAGGGTTAGTTCAGCCCAAAATGAAAATTGTGAAATTAATTCCTCACGCTCATGGGGTTCTACACCCGTAAGACCTTCATCTTCAGAACACAAATGAAGATATTTTTGATGAAATCCAATGGTTCAGTGAGTCTCTATTGACAGAAAGATGAACAGAAAGATACTAAAACATATTTAAAACAGTTCATGTGAGTACAGTGGTTCAACCTTAATATTATAAAGCGATGAGAATACTTTTTGTGCGCCAAAAAAACTAAATAACGACTTTTCAACAATATCTAGTGATGGCCGACTTCAAAAACACTGTTTCATGAACCTTTACGACTCTTTTGTCTCGAATCAGTGGTTCGCAGTGTTTCGCAATTTCTATAGTTCACGTGACTCTGGCAGTTTGATTCACAAACCGAACCACTGATTCAAAACAAAAGATTCGTAAAGCTTCATGAATCAGTGTTTTGAAATCGTCCATCACTAGATATTGTTGAAAAGTCGTTATTTAGTTTTTTTGGTGCACAAAAAGTATTCTCCTTGCTTTATAATATTAAGGTTGAACCACTGTACTCACATGAACTGTTTTAAATATGTTTTAATATCTTTCTGGACATCTGAAAGTGTTCATTATCTTTCTGTCAATAGAGACTCACTGAACCATCGGATTTCATCAAAAATATCTTCATGTGTTCTGAAGATGAACGAAGGTCTTACGGGTGTAGAACGACTTGAGGAGAGGAATTAATGACACAATTTACATGTTTTGGTGAACTAACCCTTTAACATTTCTGTAATTATCGGTTTAGGCTATATAAGCTTCTAGGGATACCGGTCTAAATCCGATCTGGTCTTTTTATATTCCCCACTGTCGTTTGTTGAACTGGACAGGAAGGTCAAAGATGTAATTCGATACACAAAACAAACTTGGCTGATGGTATATATTTGCTAACTTTGGCTTTCTTCTTGCGAATCATTTTCTAAATATGGAAGATTTGCTGAAGTAATCTTTTTTGTTGTTGTGTAATTTTATGGTAAACCCAATTTAAAAAGATCTTACTCTTATAATTGTGCAATTAGAAAGTCTTGGGACTTGTTTTGCATTTCAGTAACTGTCAAGAGAGTTTGCCAACATATTATTCATCGTTCATATCCCTCTTTCTAAAAAGTTGACACATACAGCTTCCTTTTTCTAAAACATGCCACTTAAAAAAACACACTTGTCACATATAGCCTATCACTATTATGTGTGACAACAAACAATCTGCATTGTATTTTATTGCCAGTGGAAATTGTACTATCCATGTGAGAAAATGTGAAATTGGCAGCCATGTGTTTTGCTGGAAAAGCACAGCTCTGTATCGCTCTGCAGTTTTTTGCGAGATGCAGATGGATGCCATTATTCAGCTGTAGCTGTCAAATACATTATTTGGGTCTATATGATTAAAACATATTGATTAAACCATACAAAAACTTAAATAATAGCATGCATAAAAAAAAATACAGTTGTGACCTCAGGTGGTTGGTGGTTATGTATGTATGACAGTGTTTTCACACTTGTAACTCATTTGTGATTGGTGACCAATAGCCTAGTGAAGATCACAACAGTAATTCAATTGAAATAGTCAAGTCAAATTCATTAAAGAGACACTATACGCTATATATGACTATTTGTCATAAATAGCGTATAGTGTCTCTTTAATGTGTCGTGACAGATCGCTGTAGCTCCTCGTGAACCGATCATCTCTTCATACACTGTAATGAATTACTGTAAAAAATTACAGCATTATTTTACAGCCGCTGGCTGTTTTTTAATAATACAGCATATTGCTGTAAACTGCAATGCATTCTGGGGTCACGTGTTGGTTTGACTCAAATTTACAGAATATTGCTGTAAATTGAGCCTTCGTAATTTTAAAAAATACAGTTATTTACTGTAATCAGAGAATACAGGGAAATTCTGTAAATTAAATTACAGTAACACTACTGTTAATTTGACAGTAACTGGCTGGCAACCCTGCTGCCAGTATTATACTGTAAAATTTACAGTATTTTTTTAACAGTGTACTAGTTCATTTATAGCATCAAAGCATGAATGAACATCAGAAGGAATGTTGTTTCAAGCGTGGAAAGACGTGAGTACACACAATTTTTCAAGTTCAAGTTCACTAACGTTAATCTACACTGTAATGAATTGCTGTAAAAATTACAGCATTGTTTTACAGCCGCTGGCTGTTTTTTAATAATACAGCATATTGCTGTAAACTGCAATGCATTCTGGGGTCACGTGTTGGTTTGACTCAAATTTACAGAATATTGCTGTAAATTGAGCCTTCGTAATTTTAAAAAATACAGTTATTTACTGTAATCAGAGAATACAGGGAAATTCTGTCAATTAAATTACAGTAACACTACTGTAAGTTTTACAGTAACTGGCTGGCAACCCTGCTGCCAGTATTATACTGTAAAATTTACAGTATTTTTTTAACAGTGTACTAGTTCATTTATAGCATCAAAGCATGAATGAACATCAGAAGGAATGTTGTTTCAAGCGTGGAAAGACGTGAGTACACACAATTTTTCAAGTTCAAGTTCACTAACGTTAATCTACACTGTAATGAATTGCTGTAAAAATTACAGCATTGTTTTACAGCCGCTGGCTGTTTTTTAATAATACAGCATATTGCTGTAAACTGCAATGCATTCTGGGGGTCACGTGTTGGTTTGACTCAAATTTACAGAATATTGCTGTAAATTGACCCTTCGTAATTTAAAGAAATACAGTTATTTACTGTAATCAGAGAATAAAGGGAAATTCTGTAAATTAAATTACAGTAACACTACTGTAAATTTTACAGTAACCCTGCTGCCAGTATTATACTGTAAAATTTACAGTAATTTTTTAACAGTGTACTAGTTCATTTATAGCATCAAAGCATGAATGAACATCAGAAGGAATGTTATTTGAAGCGTGGAAAGACGTGAGTACACACAATTTTTCAAGTTCAAGTTCACTAACGTTAATCTACTAACTTTGTTATGATTGGTTATGATTGGTCAGATCGCCTGTCAATCAAACTGTTTGCGAAGCATCAATTGCATAACAAACTGACAGGGAAGAGGAAAAATTGTCGAATAAAGTCGTTACTTTTGTTTTGTTCTCGGATTTCATCACAAATATCTT
Organism: Opsariichthys bidens; assembly: GCA_037194245.1. Lineage (NCBI taxonomy): Eukaryota > Metazoa > Chordata > Actinopteri > Cypriniformes > Xenocyprididae > Opsariichthys > Opsariichthys bidens. The sequence continues at coordinate 30,516,985 of CM074278.1, forward strand.
CATTTGTGTTCCGAAGATGAACGAATGTCTTGCGGGATTGAAATGACACGAGGGTGAGTACTTTTTTTATATATACATAAGACAGGGAACTATCAACAATGTAAGACACTTCTATTGGGAAAAAGAGGGTGTGTACTTAATGACAGACATTTCAGTTTTGGGTGAACTAACCCTTTAATGGGAAGACTAATTAAAAAGTAAACAATCCAGCCATTTAGAAATCACTGCTTTATGTCAAAGTCAAACTCGAAATGGCTTGAAAACATGACGACTGTGGGCGGTTTCAGTGAGCAATGATGACTGATGACTAATGAAGTTCACAAATGTTTAAATTGTTATTACTTTTAGAAATGTTTTTGGCATAAATGTAAAAATGCATAAAACACACTTGATGAAATGTATATTAATAAATAAAACATTACTCAAAATAGAATTGTATTAGGTCTCTCTTTTTAATGTAATGTTTTAAACAGGATTTAAACAGGAAAATTAAGTGTAACAGGGACATATAGAACGAAATACAAGTAACTTAGTTACGTATTTAAAATACAAAATTTGAGTAACTGTATTTCATTATAGTTACACTTTAAATGGGTGGTAATCAGATTACAGTTACATCTGAAAAGTGTTTTAGATTATCAAAGTGATTACTTTGAATTTTAATGTCATTTAAACAGCGATTGGTGATTCTCTGACTCTGACAGTCTGAAAAAGCGGAGTTCAGTTTCATGTTTTTGACTGTTTTCATGTTTTGTGATAGTTGTTTGTGAGTCATTTTATAATTGTAAAAAAGATCACTGCAACTTTTTTTCTCAGAATTGTGAGATTTAAACTCACCATTGCAAGTTATAAAGTCAGAATTGGGAGATAAAAACTTGCAATGACCTTTTTTGTGTTTGTTCCACACTTATTAGTATTCCAAAGTATTCTAAAGTATTTAGATTAAGTTACTAAACTTGAGTAATGTAACAAAATACGTTACAAATGATTTTTTAAAGCATGTATTTTGTAATCTGTAGGGACATACATTTTAAAAGTAAACTACCCAGCCCTGTATATTTCTATCTATATATATATATATATATATTGAGGACTTTGTCTCCTCTTTTTAAAACACCACTGAAGGGGCTGTGATGTTTGCTTGCTCCATTTGCCCTCTTCTCTGTCAGTCACATCTTAAATTAAATTAATGTCATGCCTTGTGTTTCTCACGTGTTCGTCAGAGGGAAAAGCTCCTGACCTCTTATCATGACGGGACTCTGGTGGACACCAGGACATCATCCTCCGTTCATGCATTTCCCTCTCTCCTCTTAACCGTAAAGACGCTTTAGCATTTGCCTAGTTTCTGGAAAACATCTGAATCATTTTAACCAACTCCAGCTGTCGGCCTGATGTGGGTGTGTGAGAAAGTGCATGGCCGCCTGTGAATGAGAGGAGACTCGAGCAAGGGTGACGTTTAGATTTACCCCCCAAAAAAAAAAAAAAAAAAAGTTAGGATAGTTTTTGAGTCTGTTTTTTGTCGTTATGAACGCAGATACGTGCGTCTCATACTGCGATATGACCTCCATGGATTCATATTATTCCCCATCACCAGGGCAAGGAAGAGTCCAGCAGGCCAATCCTTACAGGACGTTCCAGCCGAGCGACGCCAAATACAGTCCCACCTTTCTGCCCAGCAAAGGTCAAGCTTACGGGGACAAGCCGCGGAGTCCATTCCACCAGGAGTGTCCGTCACTGGATGATAGCGCACCCGAGAGCGCGTACAGCAAGTACCATCTTTTTATGCAGAGACCCTCATGTAAAACTCCCACTGAAGACAGCAAACTGGAGGACGGCGCGCTCATCTCGTGCTACGGTGAGTGTTGTGTTTTAATTTATCAGGAGCTTATATCTCCAGAAATTGCATGCAACTGATACGATTCAACTTCCACTTTATGTGTATTTTGATGGTGTAATCGTTCCATCTCCAGGTTGAGGATAAAAGGAGGCCTTTACGCTTCAATTTGATCTGTAATATGCATGGATTAAAATATGAATAAAAATGTTTTACATTCTTTAAATTTTAAGTCAAATCTAAGTTTTGTTTTTTTGTGGCACCGCTTTTTAAATTGTTGAAGTTGAAACTTTAATATTTTACTTTAATTATCTAGTCAGAATGTGTCAAATAAATATACTATTTCACAGCCAATTCTAAAACTATTTTCCGTATAACTGGGTTTAATAATAAATGATCCACATTATTATTATCTTTGCATTTTTTTGAAATCGAATAAAAGTTTATTTTTAATCGGGCTCATAATTTTGCTGTGTTTTAGGATTATTTGGGCTAAAGATTTTAGTTTTGTTTAATGCAATGAAACGAGGACGCATAAAATCACTAAATAAATGTTAAACAGAATCACAGAACATATCGCTCGTTCCTCATTATTCGCCAGATCTAACATTTTACCTTGACCAAAAATTAAAATGTTCTTACTCCTAAAAAATAATCACATAAACACGAACAGACATTCAGATGTTGCGATATGCACAATGAATAAAACGATTATCCGACTTAGAAACAGTGGCATGAAAATCCATCTTTGTGGTTGTAAATCACGCATGGGTTTTTACGATGTGTTGATCTCAGGCCAGTGAAAATAGACACCGACTGTATCTTCAGTAGCCTATGGATTCATTCGGTGACTTCTTTGCTTCGGTTAATCTACTTGATATTTGAAAAATTTAGATATTTTTTGTTATAGTCTGTTTATGACAATTTAAGACAAAGTGTGCCAAACTATATACATGCATATATATAGCTATATTAATAGGCACGAGTTAATAAATATATACATAAATAAATAATAAAAGGCTTCATCTGCCAGTTACTTTTAAAAAATGCTTTTAAAAGAATCACATCGAAAATAGTCTTTACATCCAAAGCAAGCATGCAGATTTTTATTAGAAATGCCTTTATACTTTAAATAAATGCATTTTTTTTTACTTATATAAAATGTTCATTAAATTCTGTAATTCTTTAAAATTGTTTTTATTTAGCACTATCCATTGAGTGATATTTAGGGCTATTTATAGATTGAAAAATTTTGTTAAGAGATCTGTGCAGTCCAACTGGACATCCATGTTTTAATATTTTCAGAAAATAGTTAGTATGTAAGCAGGCATGACGAAATGAGATAATCGCTAAGGATCACTTTCATTACGATGCACAGACACAGACTGCGCTGTACTTATAGAACGATTTTCCAATCTGCGGTTTGAAGAGAATGGACAATGCAGCTGCACACCGTTCTCGCAGCGTGTTTGTGGTCTGTGCTGTAGATGTCCTCAAGGACAGCCTGATTGACCAGTCGGACAACATTGGGAAGCCGAAAATTGCTTTTCATCCACTGTTGGGAGAAGGGAAGATGTATGCGCTCCCAAACATGTCATGCGATTAGATCCGAAATATAAGAGGGAGGTTAGCGCTTTTTTTTTTACCAGAAATGGTAACAAAGTGGGTTCGTCACGGGTGTAAACTGTTTAAAAGAGTTTGAGTAGTTATTTAAACTCACCTACTTCTAAAAGAAGGGGTTAATCCTCAACTAATTCTGTAATCTAACAGTGCATTCAGAATCAGATTCAATTTGGATAAATTATTGGAAATGTGAATGAATGAAACCTTTCCCCAAACCTGAGTAATGCATGACTTGCAGCATTAGGGAGTATAGGGCATTATTCAGAGGCAGATGTGTGGTATGAACTCCCAGAGATATCATTCATGCTTTTATCCTCAGCACGATCAGAACCACCGGGAGGCCTAAAATGACAAGCCCTCACTCGTTTACATAACCTTTCCTTGCAAAATGACATGTGCAAATAAACCAGCATTCAACAATTGATGGGATATTAAGTCTGCTATTGAGCGAGAAAGTATCTCAGTAGAGCTTAAAGGTTTTACACATGATTAATTGTGCACATTATTTCCTGGTTTGGTAGTTAAAGCATTAGTTCACCTCAGAATTACAATTTCTTGATAATTTACTCACCTGCATGTCATCCAAGATGTTTATGTCTTTCTTTCTTCAGTCGAAAAGAAACGAAGTTTTTTGAGGAAAACATTCCAGGATTTTTCTCCATATAGTGGACTTCACTGGGGTTCAACGGGTCTAAATGTCAGTTTCAGAGCAGCTTCAAAGACTCTACATGATCCCAGACGAGGAATGAGAGTCTTAACTAGCGAAACGATCGGTCATTTTCTTAAAAAACGTATTAACCATAAATGCTCGTCTTGCACATTATGGAATCACGTTGGAACGGTCACGCGTAGGCGGAAGTAAAACTCCATCTCATTTTGTTTTCCAGCTTCAAAATCGTCTGACACGACAAAATTGCCTAACTTAGTCTTTGCACGTTCGCTTTGAAGACACTGGATCGGTATTTCCACCTGTGACCTTTCCAGCGTGTTTACATAATGCGTGGGTAATTTTCTTTTTTTTTTTAAAAACGATTGATCGTTTCACTAGATGAGACTCTTATTCCTCGTCTGGGATCATGTAGAGTCTTTGAAGCTGCACTGAAACTGACATTTGGACCCGTTGAACCCCAGTGAAGTCCATTATATGGAGAAAAATCCTGGAATGTTTTCCTCAAAAACCTTCATTTCTTTTCTACTGAAGAGAGAAAGACATGGACATCTTGGATGACATGGAGGTGAGTAAATTATCAGGGAATTTTAATTCTGAAGTGAACAAATCCTTTAATTGGTGTTTCCCATACAAGCTGAGATCCATTTTGTGTGTTTGGAGATAAAAGGACAAAAAGAAGCTTTTACTCATAATAAGTCATGAATCATTTACAAGATTTACGTCAACATGTACAAAAACCCTATATAGATTTTTTTTTTAATACCATGATCTAGACTCTGTACAGGTTGATGAACAAATTCAGCCACGCGTAAAATAAATGCATGCAACGAAGAGAATATGTACATCCTCTTCATGAGCTATTTTAAATTATAGTGAGCATATGGGAGTGAAATCTCGGAGACAGAACACTGGCGCAGTTCTGTAATATATTGAAGTCATGTGTGAGGTCATTTATCAGGAGCTCAGATTTAACGGAAACACTGTCCTGGTTTCCCACAGAATCCGCATTCCTGTGCGGCTTGCGGGCATTGATCTTCTCACGGGAACATCTGGAAGTTTTGCTTCTGCACAGATACCTGTATCTTCCAAGTACAGTAGTGTAAATTGCCAATTGAAAGCCCAATGCTAGAACTTCGATTACATTTCACTCTTCAAAATAAATGTTATTTATTGGCATCTATGAAGAACCTTTAATATCCATGGAACCTTTGCATTGCACAAAACGCTCTTTACAGTGGAAAAAGGCTCTTTGGATGTTCTTTATGTTAAGAAAACAAAAAGGTTCTTTTAAGAACTGTTCACTGAACGGTTCATTGCTGCAAAACGCCCCTTTTGGAACTTTTATTTTTAAGTGTACTTGTTGGTTTTGGATCAGAGTAATTTGCTCTTTTGCTCATTATTAAATGATATGAATGTCACAGAATGAAACAGATTTTGTTGATTTACAGCGTGTCTTATATGAAGCTGACCCAAACATCACATTCTATTAAAGCTAACGGATGCCCTGCTGCTTTACAGCTAGTTAAATTACACTTTGATGTTTTTCTCCTTGCCTCTCGCAGTGATTAAATAGCCGTTCCTAGTAAGCATCTGACCTCTGCTTATTCAAAGACACGGCCGACTCCAACAGGATGGAGTCAGCGTTCTCAGGGCAGTGACTGCTTCAAGCATGGACTCCAATTATGCATTCTGCCTCGGTGTGAATTGATTTTCAAAAGAGGTATTGCCGTAAACACCGGTGTACAGAAAGGAAAATACCAGAAATATGTTTCTAGGCTTGAGGGTTTTTGCCTGAAGTACTGAAGTAGACCCAAACATAGTTTCCAGAGGAGAAATTTGCAAGTATGAGGCTCAGGACAATTAGGTTCTTTACTGGCATATGTGGTTCCATGAAGAACTTTGGAAAACTTCCATTCCACTTTATAGTGGGATTCTTTAGATTTTTTAAATTTTAAAAAGGTTCTTTAGGTTATTAAAATGTTTTTCACTCTAAGAAATGGGAGCTAAAAGTGGTTCTTCTATTGCATAAACACTCTTGTGGAACCTTTATTTTCAAGATTGTCTGGCATTGATGGCTTTAACAACCTTGGAACGTTTCCTTTGCAGAAAAGGTTCTTGATTAGGAATTCTTCACACTAAGAAAAACACAAAAGGGGTATTTTAAGAACTGTTGATTGAAGGGTTCTTTGGAGAACGCAAAATGTATTGCTATGGTAAACCCCCCCCTTTAGGAACCTTTATTTTGAGTGTATGGTTAGGATGTGAGTATGTTTGGTAGTAGTTATTCCTGTAGCTCAAATAGTACAGCATGGTGCCAACAAAGCCATGCAAGATCATGGGTTTGATTCCCAGGGAATGCATAAACTTGATGAATTGTATATCTTAAAGGGATACTTCACAGCTGGCAAAATGGGCTTTCAATAAAACTTGGCTACCTTAGTGTCTTCCCTTGCTAAAATAGGCAGGGAAACTACAACACCCATAATGCACTGGGCATGTTGACGTCCAAGGCCACTCCCACCAGTCTGCTATGGATACGCTTACCAGTGCGCTTCGCTTTATTAGGAAATACTTCTTAACAAACTTTTAGTCATAATAGAGTTGACTTGCATTGTTCTTCAAATTCAACGAGTACATGTTTAGTGGGAATGTTTGTAGGGAGTGGATAAAGGCTGCAAAGAACCATAAATATGGAGTGAACGCCACCGACGGAAAATCTGAAAAACCTTCGTGTTTGTAGTCAACATTACAAACTGGATGATCACGAATACAGTGTTTTAGACCAAAATTTAAAGAAACTGCCATGCTGTCAGCTATGCCCAACCGCCTGAATCAAAATGTCATTGCACACATTTTTGACTGTTGCGATCCCAAATCGGACTTATGACCTGTAACTCAATCAATCAAGCAAGTGTTCAGAGGAGAACTGCCCCCCGACTAAGCCTGGTTTCTCTCAAGGTTTTTTTCCTCCATTTTGTAGGAGTTTTGGTTCCTTGCCGCTGTTGCCTTTGGCTTGCTTGGTCGGGGACACTTGCTTGTATTCTGCAGTGTTTTTAGTATGCCTGCATTGGTGCCGTTGTATGCGAACTGAGCCGGACGATTACGTCACTGTTTTCTCCAGTGCTGATATACATAAATTAACTAGACTAATAACTATTGATCTTTCAATAGTATGGAATGAATCAATACAAATATATAGAATAAGCTGGACAATGACACCATTTTCTTTGGGAGCTGCTGTACAGCCAAAAATGATTTGCCATTTATTAATGTAAAGCTGCTTTGCCACAATTTGCATCGTAAAAAGCGCCGTGTATAAGTAAAGGTGACTTGACTTGACAGGTAAAAAGAAGCTGTAACCATAGTGTTCCATTTTCACCATAATTCTTTTTTAAAGAGTAAACAAAGTACGATACAATTTTCAGTGATAAACCTACCCTTACAATAACAGTTCTGTTAAAAACCCTGTTTATCCAACTGTCCGTGGGATACAAAATTTCTCGAAAGTCCTATTAAATATAAATTTCTCATTCCAGGTAACATGGAGAATATTGTGCATTTACACCAACTTTATAACAATGAGGGTTGTAAATGTTACAAATGTGAATGGAATGTTAAGTGGATCTGGACTTGATGTCTAAAAAAAGTAACAGGTCAAATCTTCATAGGAGGTGATCATGTGGCTAAATGCATCTGGTAAATGACGAGTAACCATTGTGCAATGAAGCTTAGTCATGAGGTGGGGTAATGCATCAAAAAGTGCTGTTATATATCAAGTGTAAATGGCACAAAATCTAAGCTTCCTGCAATGTTTCTAACAGCGCTTTCTTTTTAAGAACTGTATCTGATGAAATGCATATCTCCATGCCATTGATTAGATTCTGCGTTCTATATGACAAGTAGAAAAAACATAGAGCGCTGCTAAAATTGCCAAACATTTGGACATTATGAAACCCAGACTGTTGCTGTCAATGCGGAAATTGCAGCCAAAACCAAAGAGCTTTGGCTTTAAAATGCAAAACATGCAATGGCACTGTTTAAAAAATTTGGTGGTAGGCAGATTCAGCATAACATGGGCTACAAAGCCAAGGAAAGAGCAGGGTGGGACTGAAAGTGCTCACCACAGCAATTATGATCATTTCTCTGCCAAACACAAAGAGACAGAAGAGCTGCGTTATCACAAAATATTATTACATCTGATACTCTCGATTCAAATACATAAAACTTAGGGCTTAATATAAAGTCAGTTTGAATGTTTTATTGTGCATCATTTACAATCGTACACAAATTTGATGAAATTCAAAAGTGTGAAAACAATAATTACTTGTGTTCATTTGTTGTTGTTTTTTTAGAATTTTAAAAATATGATTAATGATGAAACATAATTTTGACATTTGAATGAAATCCAAGTCTAGCATGCTGCAAAGTACATCAAGAAATCAAATGAATGAACAAAACACTGTTTGTTTGGTTGACTGGCTCAAACATGAGCAGAAAAAAGTTACTAAATCGGAGCATATTTCACCCAAAAAAACTTTGACACAGTTGAAAAGATTGTGGAATGGAGAACCTCAGTGTTGTGTGCTTTGAACAGGCACGATTTGATTATTTTCTTACAATCTGGGCATGTTTGTACTTTCATCCAGAAACTGATTCAGGCGTGCAACATAACAAAAACGTATTTTCAACTAAGATAAAGAAAGGCTTCTTATACATTAGAAACCTTTGAAATGTAAAGTGACAACAGATCTCTCCTTAAGTAAAGAATATTTGTGTAAGAGTAGAAAACGTTCTCTTTGGGACTCTTATGTTGCATTTCCTTTGTTCCACGTTTTCCCACTCATCATTTGTTGCCATGGTTTTTGATTAGTTATTCACCTGTCTCCTGTTAATTATCTTGTCTCATCTATCTATTTAAGCCTGTGTTTCTAGTTTTGTCAGTCCTCCACTGTGTGAAAGTTGGTTTGCGTAAAGGTACATTATGTAGTTTTTCGTCCGCTAGACGTCGCCTATTCAAAACAAATGCGTAGCTTGATGACGCCAAGTTTGAGCGAGGAATCTTGGGACATGTGGTCTTCACCTCACAGCTGGTGGAAAAGAGTCGGGATGGGACTCGGGTAAAAAATCACGTGATTATTAATGTTACTTTAGTAGGGCGAGTGTTGTGGAGCGATTGTTAATGAGAGACGAACGCGACACGCCTCGAGAACGGCGGGACTTTTATTATGCCACAGTCGCCGGCGACTAAAGCTGCCTCTGATTTGCTATTCTAGCGACTTACATTTACATTTATTCATTTGGCAGACGCTTTTATCCAACGCAACGTACAAGTGAGGACAAAATAGTGTACTTGACAAAACAACGTTTTTCTCTGAGGCATTGGTTAAGCATGGTACTCACAAAAAAAACAAGAAAATTAGATTTAAACAATAAGACTAAACGTGTTGAGCTATATTACAATTACTTTTCTGTCTATAAATGTACCAAAACAGATGTTCCCTTGTCTGTGTTCCAACATATAATATATATTAAAGCATCTTTGGCGTTTCCTTGGTTTCTACAAAATAAAACCGGAAACCGGGGATAACGCGGATATGACGCCATTGACAGGCGACTCCCTCACACGTCCCGGATCCTTGGTTAAAACTGCGATTTTCTCACATTTTACAAATAGTTGTAAACATTTGGGATATTATTAGTACTCAACTGAACAAAATATATGACACTGGTTTTTGGATAATTAAAAAAATGTACATATTGCAGCTTTAAGCAGTTCTCCTGTAGATTTCCAGAGTGTTGTTGATGTGTTTAGTTAAATAAAGACGGTTGAAATAGATATCCCTGCTTCATTTTCCTTGTCTAACTGTGACGATGAGGGTTTTGGTGAATGTTCATTTCCTTCCACACTTCAAATACGTTCCTTGACTGTAATGGGTTGAGAAACGGGTCAACACAAACGCTCTTTCTCCTCAATATTTTGTGCATAGACACAAACACTAAAACCACAATTAATCCATTGTTATATGTCTATTCCCAGGTAAAGATGGCACTGGACTGACAGACACCGAGATGCCTCAATCTGCTGATCCTACAGGTATGGAAGGTAGTTACATCAACTTGAAAGACCCCGGGGTCAAAGGTCAATCAGAACGCCCTGTCTCTGAGCTCGGCAGTCCTCTGGACAAGAGTGAGCCTGAGAGCAATAAAGGCAAGAAAAGACGGAACCGCACCACCTTCACCAGCTATCAGCTGGAGGAGCTGGAGAAGGTTTTCCAGAAGACGCACTACCCTGATGTCTACGCCCGTGAACAACTAGCACTCAGGACGGATCTCACAGAAGCGAGGGTGCAGGTAAGTCTGGTCATCCCATCTTTGAAAATTAACTTGATAGTTTTGCAGCACAAATTACATTAGAATAGGCTTATATTTGAGATTCATACACTTCAGTTGCAGTTTTCCAGCTTTATTGCTGTTGAGCTGTTAAAGCTCCGCCCTCTTCTGGAAAGGGGTCCAGGAGCAGCAGCTCATTTGCATTTAAAGGGACACACACAAAAACGTTGTGTTTTTGCTCACACCCAAATAGGGGCAAATTTGACAAGCTATAATAAATGATCTGTGGGGACAGATAAAATTAATATTCTAGATTATTTCATTTTTATGTACAATATTTGAGCCGGTTGTCAGTTGCTACAAAAATAGTGACTCAGGAGCTGTTTACACAACACCGCTTTTAACTAAAAATGGAAAAGTTTTTATGAGTTTTGGCTGTTCATTTACACGACGACGGCATTTTGAGGCCCTGAAAACGCAAACTTTAGTGCAAGATTTTGATAATGATACCGTTAACATCTTCATGTAAACTACAAAAACATGAATTTGTGAAAGCGGTAACTTCATGGCAATTCAGTCTAATGTTTCTTTACAAAGTGACATCGCCACCTACTGGCTTGGCATGAATAATACAGCTTAGTTGTTTTCACTGATCCGAGAATGGGATTGTTTCGAAAAACTTTTCTGATTTTAGGACATTGTTGTCGAGTAAACGTACCCTAATTCTTCAATTTGTAAAACAGCAATTACTATTAATAATGGAACATCACTTTTATTAATATTATATTCAAAAGATTGTTCATTAGTTTAATAATATCATTTTTGAATTATTATTATTATAAAATATTAACACTTATTAATGTATGATATTACATAAAATCATACAATGATATATTGAAATAATATTTTACACTTTTATTAATATTTTATAGGCTCCATATGACCCAACAGAGGACAAACGGTTTGGAGAATGGTTGGATGGATAATATTTTATAGTTTTATATTATTATTGTTATTAATATTTGATATTATTCTCAGTAAATCAATGGCGTGTATTTTTTAGTAGCTCCATTTGCCTATTTTTAAAAAAATCAGTCTCCCAGAATTCCACAGTTCCCCCCTCCGCCACCTCCCGCTGTGCATAACACAGATCTCAATTCTCACATCATGACAGAGAAGTTGGACCCACATATTTTTTTTCCAAACTTCTAGTCCATGTTTAATGTACCTCTCTACACCACAGTGTTTAAGGATGTTAAGAAGAGTTAGGGAGGAAAAAACACACACTCTCTGGCAGTTGAAGAAAACACAGTTTGAGATGCCATAATCAATTTCCAAGCAGAGAATGAGGCATCGTCAGGAACCTGGCCATGTTTTTGAAGGTACAGTGCAGTAACTGCATTCGTACCGAGTCCAAACAGAACCAACTATCGCACACACATGAGTCTAATTACCTCGAAGGCTGACAACACAGTGCAGACTCTGTTGAGTGACTACAGGGTTCGACCCGTTTTTCAAAAACATACCTACAGACATACGCAATTGGGAAGAGCCCCTCCTGCTTCCCTGCCCAGCACTGTTGTTTAGCGCTGGCTGTTCTCTCTCGCTCTCTCTGTCAAACAGGACTTTTTCCCTCAACACATTGTAATAGAGGATGTTTTGGATGATGTCATAGTTTTAGTCCTCGGGACATACTTGGAATACAATTTGGTATCTTTTCATGCTCAAACCTTGTGTTTTGTTAGTGTGTATATATATATATCCATATATATAAAGTGATGCACTTATGTACTATTAGTGTCCTTATACAATGTGTGTGTCTGTGGATCTGCACAAAAGGTCCACTGCTCTAGTCTGTGGGTCTCTGAGAGGTCAGAGGGGGCAGCTCTGGAGAGCCGCGGGCTTAGGCGTCAGGAAATTAAACATGAAATGTAAACAAACTCCAGCCTGAACATTCTCCCCTTTCACTTTCTAACATCCTTATTTCCCTTCAGAATTTGAGTTTGAAGAAAAGAAAGGGCAAAGGAGAAAGTTTCTATCAGAGAATGATGAAAAAAGCCAGAAAGAAGCGGAAGACATGAACTCAGAATTCTTAGAAAAGAGTCCGAATTGAGATGTTAACTCAAAATGATGTTGTAAATTGTCATTTGTAAGGCACCAAAGGGACAGGGTGAAGAAAAAAAAAAAAGAAAAAAATATGAGATGGGAGGAAAAAATATTTGGCGATGCTTTTGCGTTCTCGAACACAAAGTTTTTGCGAAGTTTCTCAGGGGAACGCAAACATTTTATAGCTTTGCTGAATATTTTTATATGCCATATGCCATCAGGTGCTCTGTAATATATAAACTTGCAAATGCAAGACAAAAATCATAATTTTGCTATTAACTGTGCGAAAACGTTTGAATTGTGAGATGTTAGCTCAAAATGACAAAATATCAACTCACAAGGGCAAGAAATAGTCAGAATTGTGTTATAAACTCATAATTGTGAGAAAAGTCACAATTGCAAGACATAAACTCACATTTGCGAGAAGTAAAGCCCTAATTGCTAGACGTAAATGCGTAATTTTGAAAAAAAATAAAATTCTGAGATATTAACTTGGAAATGTAAAAAATAAAGGCTGAATTGTGAGGAAAAAGTGCAATTACTTTTTTTAATTTTTCTATTCTGTGTGCTTCCCAACCATATCTCTTTCTTTTTCCAAGGTTCCAATTTTGTATGAATTTGCAGGATGTGAATTTAGAGAAAAGTAAGACGGTCCATCCCTAAACATAACTGAACACGTAATACGCATGACATCAACGCTTTCATAAATTCAAAAGTTTTTGTAGTTTACACAGAGATGATAACTGTATCGTTTTCAAAAACTTGCACTTTGAAACACTGTTGTCATGTAAATGGCCAAAATGCATAAAAAAAAGTTTTACTTGCGTTGAAAATGATGTTTAATGGCTAACAGCTAGTTTAGATTAGTTATTAAACTAAATGCTAAATTTTTCGGCTTTCCGTGTTATACGGTAGGGGAGCGCTATTACTCATCTTCTGAAAGAGTACAAAATTTCCAAATCAAAACAGATGCAAAGAAGCAGAAACAAGCGATAAAAGCATTGCTTATATGCAAGTTTTAGTCTTTGAAATAAAAAATGTGATTTTCTCACATTCTTTTTTTAAAAATCTTAGTTTTTTTGTTTTATAAGTATTGGAAAAAAGAATGCATGAAGCTAGATTTTTTTTTTTTTAAAGCAGAAACTCTTCTTTATTTTGATATTGAATTTTAACAATATATTCTTGGGGCCATGAAAGTTGAGTGAAAATGATTAAAAATGCTGTCGCTGGCTGGTAATTTAAAAAAAAAATGCTGGCAGGGAAAGAGTTCATGTAAAAAAGCATTTACATTATACACTGTCCTTCAGTTAATCTTCAAAACATTAGAATACAGATTGCTCGGCTCATTGATCATCGGTCATTATCTCTGATTGCTCTTAATTTCGTATACCAAGGAAAAACAATATAAACGTCCAAAGAGACAGGGATTGAATTACAAAGATTCTTAAAACAGATGACATGATCATCATAGCACTTGGAGGTCAGGAGCAGGCCATGAACTATCAAATTACTTTGTATACAATTGGCCCCTATAGGACAACTTGAGCTAATTCAAGCAATATATTTTGTAACTCAAATAAAGTTTAGTTGAAATGCATTGTATTTTTTGTACCTTCCGTTACCCTTCCATAATATCTGTCTGGGGTTCCTGGGGTTTATGAAAACTGTTATGTGATTGGACAGGGCTTTACTTCTCACAATCCAAGTTTAGCTCAGTGGTACTGAGAGATTGGCACTGCCCTTTAAAAAAGTCAATGTGACCCTGGACCACAAAACCAGTCGCACGGGTATATTTGTGGCCATAGCCAACAATACATTGTATGGGTCAAAATTATATTTTAATTATAATTTCCTACCGTAAATATTTCAAAAATGTATTTTTGTGACTGGATGTGCATTGCTAAGGACTTCACTTGGACAACTTTAAAGGCGATTTTTTTCAATATTTAGATTTTTTTGCACCCTCATATTCCAGATTTTCAGTCGTATCTCAGCCTATCCTATCCTAACAAACCATACATCAACGGAAAGCTTATTTATTCAGCTTTCAGATGATGTAGAAATCTCAATTTCAAAAAAATTGACCCTTATGATACGGTCACATTTGCATGTTTAAATCCATAAGAGCTTAAACATGGGAGTTTTCTTCCTTCCAAAATTACACACCAGAGACAAATCCATGAGTATTTGTGGAAACACTTCGGTATGGGGAACACATTAACTATTAATTACCACTTTTGCCTCAATAAACTCTTAATTTACTGCTTATTAATAGTTAGTAAGGTACACAGTAAAAACCCCAGAGATAAATCAACTCTGCTCAGAGAACATTTGGTCCCTCTCTAAATAGTGTTAAAGTAACACTGAAGCAGAGTTAAAGTTAATGAGATAATTAAGCAATTAATGAAGCAATGATTGAACATTAATGATGAACACCTGCTGTTAACAAGCAGAATCACTAAAGAATAGAGAAACACAAGAACTACAACTGACTTCAGCCACAGTCTTAGATGAAATCAACTGAAGATAAAAGACATTTAATCTCCGCTTCAGTGTTACTTTAACACTATTTAGAGAGGGACCAAATGTTATCCGAGCAGAGTTGATTTAACTCTGGGGTTTTTACTGTGCAGTTGTTGTAGCGTTTAAATTTAGGGATGGGGTAGAATTGAGGGATGTAGAATATGGTCACACAGAATAAGACATTAATATGTGCTTTATAAGTAATAAACAGCAAATATGCACGGTAATAAGCAACTAGTTAAAAGTGAGAATTGTTCCCCAAACCAAAGTGGGCAACACTTTAGTATAGAAAAACACATATAAACTATTAACTATGACTTTCCCCTTAATAAATGCCTAATTTACTGCTTATTAATAGTTAGTAAGGTAGTTGTTAAGTTTAGGTATTTGGTAGGATTAAAGGTCAATTCACACCGCACCACCCAACGCCAACAAACACGTCTGTCGGCGTTGGTTGGCGCGGTGTGAATTGGCCTTAAGAATGTAGAATAAGGTCGTGCAGAATTAGTAATATCATTCATATCACATACCATAATATGTGCATGATAAGTACTAATAAATAGCCAATATTCTAGTAATATGCATGCTAATAAGCAACTAGTTAAAGGGCCCTAAAACAAAGTGTTAGGGTTAGTGTATTTGGCTGGTGCAGTGGAAACCAGTTGTTATAAATCATCAACAAAACTTAACATCTTAGAACCTTTTTTAAATTGACGTGAGTGTTTTTGGTCATTTGGGAAGAAAAGAAACAGACCTTTCTCCGTCGTACTGTGAATCGAAGGAAATGGCTCAGAGAAAAACTTGACAGGATCATATTGAAAAACAAACATCTATAATATAAATACATGGAATCTCTCATCATGTCTGTTGCAGACTTCACTAAGTCAATAATGAGTAAGTAAATAATGATTGAGATCATGTAAATGTCAACAGCAGAATAAAACATTGCATCCGCTAAAATTTGAAAGTAACAAACTGTACAATTACATGTATTTACAAATCATAAAATATCAAAACATATGTTGAGGTCTGACGGCGTGCAGCTGCGGTACGGGGTTGTTGGTTTGTGTATTGCTGCACTAACAGTAGATCAGATCTGGCCTCATTGTGATTGATGAGGTGGACCCGCTCCAGACTAGAGCGAGGCTCGACCCGCTGGCTGAGGGGAGACAGACTATCAAAGTGCAGCGCTGCAACCTGTGCTGGAGTTCAAATCCATACATAAATAGTGCAGTGCGGACAGCACATTAAAGACATCAGCTGGCAGTGCTTTTATGTGCCTCACGAGTTATGGCTTCGCATGGGCTTAGTTTTTCACTACAAGTCACTACTGGGAGAATCCAGTTCTCTGTAGATTTTAGTAATAATAGTCAGTGTATAAACGGCATTGATCATTTGTATTTCTAGTAGCAAAATAAAAGATTTTACAGAAGAATATACAGTACCTGTATTCACCCAAAATATTGGGATTATGATCATTTCAAATGATCAGATGTTTTGGTTTATTTCCTACAGGTGTGGTTTCAGAATCGCCGGGCCAAATGGAGAAAGAGGGAACGCTTTGGTCAGATGCAGCAGGTTCGGACACACTTCTCAACGGCCTATGAGCTTCCTCTTCTTACACGACCAGAAAATTATGCACAGGTAAAAGGAAAATCTGTACTACCAATCCTAGATTTCTATTTATATACCAAGATGCTATTTGACTTAGTTCAGAAACTACCAGCATCACAAATCCTCATGGGATAGTGAAGCATCCGTTGGATGCGCACTTCAGAATCTCGTTGGAAGTTTTCTGTGAATTCAGACTCATTCTAGATACTTCCACACAGTGTTTTTGTCTATATACAGTAATAGGGAATTATGCACATCAGGATGTGATTACCATTTTTGAAATAATTTATTCAAACTTTTTTTTTTTGTTTGGTTGTATATTCAGAATCGTGATCTCTATTCGAAACCCAAAAAATCGTGATTTTCATTTTCGTCATTAATTCATACTCAGAAACTAGAACTGAAAGGACGTTCATTACAAGATGATTATTTAAAACATTTCTAATGCACCTGCACACTAGCTATGTCTAGCTACGCATTTCATCATTGAGTATCTCTTAAAAATCCTGAGTAAAAATCTTGTCTCGTTCTCGTAAACTCGATCTCATGTTTCATCTCCGGATTACAAAAGTGATTTTCTTTTATATTTTTCTTTAGATTCAGAACCCATCTTGGCTAAGTGGCAGCAGTGCAGCCTCACCGGTGCCTGGGTGTGTGGTACCTTGTGATACTGTCGCTTCCTGCATGACCCCTCACCCTCACTCCGCTAGCGGCGTGTCCGATTTCCTCGGCATGCCAAGCCCGGGTGGGAACATGGGACAGACACACATGGGCAGTCTTTTCGGCAACTCTGGAGTGGGTGGAACCATTAATGGTTTCGATCTCAGCGTTGAACCAGATCGCAAATCCTCCAGCATCGCCACCCTGCGCATGAAGGCGAAGGAGCACAGCGCCGCGATCACATGGGCCACATGATGCCTTCATCTGGGACACAGAAGACCAGACAACCTCAGCCCTAAGCTGTAAGCACTAATGAGGTGAAAGTTAATGCCATCTGGAGCCAATATGAACATGAGAAATGGAGGCTCGAAGCTTTAAAACACTTGGAGATTCAATTTTGAAGTTTTCTAGAGGAAGTGGATGAGTAGTGGGAGCTTGAAAGAGTGGAATCCCATGGGCCAGTTTCAAAATAGAGACTGATTTATTAATATACTGACTTCCCATGTATTATCATTGAAAAAAAAAAATCCGTATGCACTATTTTGTCCTATCACTTACATTACCATTCAAAAGATTGGGGTCGGTAGGACTTTTTTCTTTCTTTCTAATTTTGTTTAATGTTTATGACCACCAAGAGTACATTTATTTAATCAAAAATAGAGTAAAACAGTGAAATATTTTATGATTTAAAATGGTAATAATTGTAATAATAATTTGATGGTTCAACCCGAAAACTCTCATTTTGCTCCAAATCTGTATGATTTTCTTTATTATTTGAAACACACACACACACACACACAAGATATTCTGAAAAATGCCTGTTTTTGTTTTGTCTCCTTACAATGAAAGTCACTCCATTCCCCTTCAAACTAACCGTTCGCAAAGACCCGCCTCCTTTAGTTACAGTTGCTATGTCCGACAAGCCATGCGCTCTCATGCAACACATCATGTTCTCACGCTGTGAAAAATACATTGAGGAGCAAAGAGGACACTGACAACACGTCGACAGACAAGACAGAGCAGGATACTTTTGATATGAAACTATGTTTTTTAAAGAAGTTTAATCAATAAATAGCGTATAGTGTGTCTTTAATGTGTCGTGACAGATCACTTCAAGCGGCTCGTGAAGCGATCATCTCTTCATACTAGTTCATTTATAGCATCAAATAAACATGAATGAACATCAGAAGGAATGTTGTTTCAAGTGTGGAAAGTTCACGTTCACCAACGTTAATCTACTAACTCCCCTGACTGCTTTGTCGGACAAAATGTCAGATTCGGGGTTATGATTGGTCAGATCGCCTGTCAATCAAACTGCTAACGAATGGTCAATTGCACAAATTGAAGTTGTGAATTGGAAACGTCAATTTCGCAAAAACTCCCATATAATGCAAAAAAGTTTATGGTCGCATGAGGTTGTTTCAAAAAAGGAATATTTCGCAAAATTGCAATGAACTGCAAACAGTTTTTTCGCATTTACAGGTCACCTGGTGCATGTAAAAGTCCATCATTCTTTAAAGAAGGTGGTTCGGATATGAAGACGATACGGAGTTCTCTATTAAACAAAATTATTACCGCAACACTGGATTCTAAAGAACGAAGAAGTGCCACAATTTATCTAGACCTCGAAACAGATAAGAGGGAGAAACACCTCACACATGGCCGCTCCCAAGTATAAGGGCATTAATGCTTGGATAACACGTCTACGTCTCTTTCATTTAAAAATAATGGCTAGTGCAGTGGCTTGAACCTACTAACATCCATTGCCATTTTTTTTGGAATGACTCATCGCAAGAGGAAAAAATTATGTTTTAGTCGCATAACATCTTTATTAGTTTCCGTTATTGGAAACGCCGTCACTTTGCAATATTTTTTATCGACATTTAGAAAATATCGCAATTTGTCATGAAAACCCGACTACTGAGGTCCAGCATTGTTTCGGACCACACTAACTTTCATTGTATGGACAAAAACAGATAAAAAAAATATTTTGTATTCCATTGAAGAAAGTCATGCAGATTTAGAATGACAAGAGACTAAATGATGACAGAATTTTTATTTTTCAGTGAACTGTCTCTTTAATATGGAAGCCCGTTTCCACCACAAAGAAGATTATTGTGATGTTTTTTCTCAGAATTGTGAGATATAAAGTCAGAATTGTGAGATACAAAGTCATAATTGTGAGATACAAAGTCATAATTGTGAGATATAAAGTCATAATTGTGAGATACAAAGTCAGAATTGTGTGATATAAAGTCAGAATTGTGAGATATAAAGTCAGAATTGTGAGATATAAAGTCAGAATTGTGAGATAAAATCAGAATTGTGAGATACAAAGTCAGAATTGTGAGAAACAAAGTCATAATTGTGAGATACAAAGTCAGAATTGTGAGATATAAAGTCATAATTGTGAGATACAAAGTCATAATTGTGAGATATAAAGTCAGAATTGTGAGATACAAAGTCAGAATTGTGAGATATAAAGTCAGAATTGTGAGATATAAAGTCCTAATTGTGAGATATAAAGTCATAATTGTGAGATACAAAGTCAGAATTGTGAGAAACAAAGTCATAATTGTGAGATAAAATCAGAATTCTGAGATACAAAGTCAGAATTGTGAGAGAAAAATGAAGAGAAAAAAGTCAGAATTGTGAGAAAAAAAGTCGCAATAATCTTTTTTTTTTCAGTGGCGGAAACAGGCTTCCATACTTTAAGCCTAAATAAGGGGTAAATATCTAAACATGCTTTGTGTAATCAAAGTCACAGCAGTAAAACTACTCCACATATGAAAATATTAGATAAAATAGCTAATTAAATACCTGAGCAGGACAAGTTTTGTCAGTGCTTGCTTTTAGTTAGGCTTAAGAAGACATCACTGGCATCAGCTCATGTGATGCCAGCGGTATAATAAAGCATTAGAAGAACAAGAGCTTCCCATCCAATGTGGGACATTTTACAGGCAGTAGAATGCTTGCTCAGCCAAAGAGCACATCAAACGGATCCAGATAGGGTGAGAGCCATTCTATATTAGCCAATGAAGTATACCAGCTTTGGACCGCTTCATTCTTGATACGTCAAACAGGCAGATTCTGTCCAGCTCAAGCTCCAGAAATACTCCCTTTAATCGCAGCCACATTCTCATAACCAGAGGTAATGGGACATTGTTTCCAGATAAATGGTGGAATGTTGTGTTTGTTTTGTGTTAACGGGACACAGCTCTATCGGTTGGAACATAAGCCTAACTTCATTAATTTCCTGGCTCGATGCAGCGTTAGTTCCTTTGCACCAGCGAAAGGTCTAGTTTCTCCCGCTGCAGGGTGGGTCATCGCACAAAAACCCATGAAGTGTGAGAAGAGACTCTAGGATTGGCGCCATTTGGGTTCGGAGCCAATAATGTGCTGCAAACTCAATTGTTTTTTGGGGGTTTTTTTGAGAAAGGGTTCTAACTAAATTGATCTCCTACACAAAGTACTATAACTATAATGCTAACAATTAAGACATAGTTCTAAAAATCTTTCGAAATATAGAAAACAAAGCATTCAACACCACAGTTATAACGATAACGGCACAGAGAAACGGTATCGCTGATGAACGATAAAAACTTCCGTTCTTTCCTTAACCGTTCCGAATCAGTAGTTTACGTCGCTAGGTAACTTTTCTTTATATACGTTATTATATTAGATTTATTATAGCTTTCGAGCCCCCCCCCCCCCCCCCCCCCCCACCCCCCAAGGAATTCCGAGCGATCCCATTGGTTCAATAGACTTTTAATGGGAATTATTTTTAGTGCCCAAATTATAATTCCTGCAAATCATGTTATGATTTATATAGTTTAAAATGCAATATAATGAGCATCGACGTCTTTTAGATTTCACGGTAGTATCAAGCATTTCTCGCTCTTACAGTTTTTTTTTAGTTAGCTTATGTACTAGCACTACCCAATTAGCCTGCTAGCTTCGCTTATGCTAACAACTCACAAAAATCATTCATTTGAAACACATCTAATTGAGAACTTGATGTTGTTTCAAATGAATGATATTTGTGAGTAGTTAGCATGACAATTAATTTATTACAAATAAAATATTACCATATACTGTACCATACTGCTATTACTGTGTAAAATTAATATTATATTACATAACATAGCATTTTTAGGCCTGGTTGTGATTCCAGTTTGTTTTATTATGCAATTCACAGGCATTCATTGCATGTTGTTTGTATAATAACATCATACAATAGTGAAAGAGGTTATTATAATTAGTCAAGACACCGGTGATAACAATTTTTTACCATCTGGGTCCTAAAGGGGGGGCTCAAATTTTCATAACACCAGGTTAAGTGAAAATATAATAGGCCCTTATCACATGTACGGGTTTTTCGAAGTAAAATTCTATCGCGGCGAATGAGAGACTACATTAAATATATTTTTTGTGTCACCATTTCCTCAAGTAGCAAAAGAGAAACTCGACAACAGTGTTTTCTCAACTTTCAAAAAGAGGAAAAAAAATAGAAGGATATCAATACCGTCACTCACACAGCCGCTGTATTAGAAACACCGTCCTAGAAGTGTTAACTAGTTTTTTTTTAATTGGTTGAAAAGGTAATACTAAGCGTCGTGTTCTTGTGACGAGCAGGGCGCGCGAGAGCCGTGAGGGAACGGCGCGAGACGCCGTTGACGCGGGAGATAATGAGCCGTTCCCTCACGGCTCTCGCCCGCCCTGTTCGTCACAGTTATAAATGTACATACAGTTAAAAAATATATATATATATGAAAAAAGTATTTGCTATGCTGATGACTAGTCTGTGGAAAGGGTCCATTCTTTACCGTTCTGGAAAAGCGGCAATTGACAGCCAATCAGATTCCATCCTCGCGCATTCAAAGCTACAGGCGGCAAAACTGCTTGGAATAAACATGATATCTTCCGCTGGTGTGGACGCTAAAAGCTATAGTTCTTGGTGCGAACAGGCGTTTAGTCCCGTTTTTATGAGAAATCTAAATGAAAACTGTCAGTTGACAAGATTATGAATAAAGAAATCTGTAAATTTAGTGGAAAAAAGCACTTTACAGACTTCCTGAGTGAGACTAGCTAGAGCTTCCTTCAATTTCAAGTTCAAAACTGATTTTTCCACCTCTAAATGTTGGAGACAGAATGTGACGGAGAGATTATTGTGTGTTCAGAGAGGGCATAACTGTTTTTTTTTCTTTCTTTCTTTCATGCGCCTCTATTATTTCCTCAGTTTAAATACTACTGAGACATGCCGTTAAAATATATTATCTTCAGTTCTTTGTGTTTGTACAGAATGCACTTTGAATAATACAGTGATTTTACTTACTATGCGTGTTTTGAGTGATCTAGTTTTCCTGGTTTGGTTGTTTTTTCTTGATAACAGAACTAATTTTCTTATGTACAATTGTCATTAAATTTTGTCCTGAAAATACTGTACAAGTTTTGTTACTGTACGTGTCTCGCGAAATTCAGGCGATAACAAGCTGATGTAAAATACAAAGCATTTTATCCATTTGTGATTTGTTGTTGCTGTATAATAGTGAAATAAATTAAATTAAAATGATTACGGAACACTTGCAATCAACCTAAACACATTTTACAAACAAAAATGTAGTATTGTCCAATCAAATCATCCCTTTATGTGAGCGAATTGTTTCTGCATAACAATACAGAATTGCATGGATTTCAATACACAGTCATTTCACATGAGGAAAAAGCATTAGTCATCCGAACCACAGAAAGGGTGTGAAAAAAAGGAAGAATGATTTACATGTAAATTGCTTCTCGGTGAACGAACAATGGTGGATCGGACTGACATGATTCCAGATATGTTAAGCTGCTTCCCAATAGGATCCTATTTTAATCCATTATATTTATATCCATATAGAGGAATTCAAAAACCTTGAGGCTACATGTCAAGAAGGTCATCTATTGGCCTATTGTAATTTAACAGATTTGAAGGCAGTGGTCCCACATTCCATTCTTAAAAGTTGTTAAAAACATGGACGCACTACATAAAATGAGCATTTCGCAGGCTGAGTGCCAGAGTTCAGCATATTTCACAGCACTAAGGAGCAAACTTTGTCATCTTCTGCATTGAGCAATAGTTTTGGTCTTCGTCCAGAGCTGGAAGGAGACAGCCAACACAATGCTTGTCACCCAATAAAACCTCCACTGGGACCTGACAGCCTTCCAGATGAGGCTGGATCTCTCCCAAATGAATCCATCAGGGAAGATGTCTGGCACTCACGCAACCCATTTTTACTTTCTCACTCCCTGAACGGTCCGATCCCTTCTCTCTTCTTACATCTTTGGCAGAGTTTCAGTCCCTTGGGGTTTGCTAAACTCTCTCCATCTCACGCGCACAAACAGAAAACCGAACGCTGACAAAGATAAAGGACGATGTACGACTTAAGAAAAAGTGTACGGTGATAGGATGCAGAGAATCGCTGTCAAAAAAAAAAAAAAAACCAACAACTCACGCAGATTCTATACTTGGAAAATACTGGCACTTTATTGGCTGTTTAATCCACTAGATCACATTATTTAAATCTTACACTGTCTGTCCATTTCTAACTTTTCAAAAACTTTTCAAGATGTTGCGAAAAGATTCTTTTTCAGACTGTCAGAGAATCACCAATTGCTGTTTAAATAACATTAAAATTCAAAGTAATCACTTTTGTAATCTAAACTACTTTTCAGATGTAACTATAATCTGATTACCACCCATTTAAAATGTACCTGTAATGAAATACAGCTACAAGATGATAATAATAACGATAAGAAATATATGATGTATTTTTCTATGCATGTATATTTTAAAGCATGCTGTAAGAATCCCCAGACAAATAGAAACCTTTACTTTCAAGGAAAATGATGCAGAATTTTCTTCATGAAGAAGAAATCCAAAAATATCTATTTTCCATTCCTATCAATCTACAGAATTATGATCATATTACAGGTTCTATCCTTTATTATTTCATTTTATTCATTTATTTTACTTTTTTTTATTTTAATACCATAAATCCGAAGAGTCCCGCCGGCGACCCCAACCGGAATAACACAAAATAGTTATCTTAGCTAGCTTTTGAATCCATCCAACCATTTTGTTCAACTCTTAACGCACGCTGGCGCCACCTAGCTACAAAAAAAATTAATAATCATTTTTCAAAACTCCAGCCTTCAACATCACAAAATTGGTGTCGTTTGAAAGCTTAATTTTACAATGAACCACTTTGATTAATTCATAAGTAATGCAGAGTTATTTGCTGAATTTTTTTTTTTTTTTACTATAATCATGAGTTATATGACATTTGAAAGGTCTAACTGAGTAGAATCCAACGAGCTAACTTTTTACGTGAAGACCCAAATGTAAACAATAAACCGATGCAGCATTTTGGCTCATAACTTAACAAAACATTCACCGATTGTGGAAAGTTGGATAACATTATTTACACCAGATTCACATGATTAAAATGAGTTAAACTTCATAATAATTCAACAAGGCAATCATGAGATATTGATTACGCAATTACGACACATCAAACCTCACAGGTGAACAGCTGCTAGCTAAAGCTAAAAAGCTATCACATGGGATTTTAGCATATAACTTCATGAAACATCCATAGATTGTGGAAAATGGCACATCATTACTTACAGTGGAGGCTGCCGATTGAAATGAGTCCAAGATCAACAAAATCCCAATCGTTGATCACGAGTTACTCCACGTGAAGGAACGATTTTAAAATGACCATTAGAGGGAAACAAGCTCTAAACAAAAAAAGGCTATCATGATTCCAAATGCTGTAACTTCGGATTTCATGCGATCATAGATATCCAGATACAGCTCACATATAGAGGAACATCACCAAAAGAGAATTTTCCTCCTGCCTTATTTCCTTTCTTAGTTATTGAATGTCAAATATGAAATATATGTAAAATTTCCCTTGAGCAAACTTTTATTTTGTCTTTTAGCAGCAGTTTCTCAGCATGAGAATGTCCAAATTTAATTTACTTTTTTATTTAAAAAGGTTAATTTATATATATATATATATATATATATATATATATATATATATATATATATATATATATATATATATATATATATATATATATATATATATATACCATATATCACCACATTTCTTTCATTTTAAATTTGAAAGATATGAAAATGTTCAATTTTTCCCACTTTTTTTTTTTAGCAGTTTAGCATGAGAATGTCAAAATTTAAAATTTTAAAAAGTTTCCTTTAAATTGATACGAATCTTTTGACTCTCCAAGCTATAGCCTTTACTTTTTGGTGTGCCACTGTGAAAATACCCTCAGAGCTTATAATAATACATTTTTATATTTTTATTTTACTCATATTTTATTTATTTTTACTAGGACTTTCATTTTATAAAACTTAGCTAACTATCCATTTAATTTACCTTATTTGTGTTTCATCTCACAGCCACATGAGGGCAGCAGACATCTCCTTAGCAAATTTAATAATAAAAACCAAGAGATTACAAATGAATAATTATTATAATTCTATTGAAGAGTTAACAACAACTCTCAACTTTTACCTGTTTCCCACAGCCTAGCACAGAAGATATTAATTTTGTTTTATTTTTTTCTGTCTCAGAAAAAAGCAGCCTGATTTTATGCACAGCACAAGTTTAATGCAAGAGCAACAGCAAGTGACTTATTAACTGCTACATGTGATCAGTTTTGTGTGAGCTTTGAAAATATACCACTTACCTGTGAAAATTAGCAATTAATAGAGCTGCAACTTAGTCGTCACGTGTAGTTGTTTCTGCATAAATATCAAAATGGCTTGAAACATTCAAACACTTCTACTCTAGGCCAAATACTACTCACTCCAACACTGAAATACTGAAAACACTTGTCTTAATATGGCCTGTTCACTTCATTGAAACAGGTATGGGTTTCTAATGAGTACTCTAGAGGAATCAAGGCATGCAGGTCAGGTTAATTTGTGTAGAGGTGGGCTTTAATGGCACAAATGTGCCTTATAAGCTCACTTTAGACATTTCACATTTGCAATTAGATCAAGTTTTTTAATGCTGAATGTATATGTCAAAACCTTAATATTTAGATCTATTAAATACCTATGTTGGAAAGCAGAAAACATTGAAGACGTGGTGTGGGCTTAGTACAGCACTTGACCTTTTCTCAAATAAATATAAGACATGTTTTTGTTTTACCACTGTTTCAACTGCTCACTAAAGCATTTCTCTATTGATATTATGCTCTCTGTTTATATAATATTTATTACCATATTTACCTGCTTCCAGGTGAGCTGCATGCTTCTCCTCTGAGGGGGAATGTTTAAAATCCCAGACAAAAATCATTTCATTGAGCATTTTATTATTAATACTGCTGTTATAGAAAAAAAAAAACATTAAATTGATGCATAGTATCTGTTTATTTATAATGGAGGCCAGTGCAGGCTTTGGGTGGCCTGTGACAGCCAGGACAGCAACCAGGATCTCTCAAAGGAAGAAGCTGTGATTGGACCTTTTGGGATCAGGCTGGCTCGAGAGAGAGAGAGAGAGAGCACTCTTAGACTGGGGTCATCTTCATCGGCACTGGCTAGTTTCTCTGGGACTGTAGCTCTGGGACAAGGTGACAACGAAAGGGATCTCTGGGGCAGTCGAGGCAACAACTCAGGGACCATTCATTCTCACAATTGTGTATTGTATCATTACATACATATGATAAAGAACTCTGAAGTTGCCCCAGATGTTAATACCACTGCTGTCTATGTTGGGGCAGTAGCATCTGGGGAGGCCACGTGGATCCTTTGGGATCTGGAGGGCAAGAAAAAGAGAGAGCTTTTGGACTGGAGTGTTGTTGGGCACTGGCTAGTTTCTCGAGGACAGGAGCTTTTTTTGTGTCCAGGAGACTGAGGATGGTGCAGTTGAGATGGCAACTTGGAGAGCAAACAGACTGTGAAAAAGAACTCTGAAGTTGCCCTAGATGTTAATACCACTGCCGTCTCTTTTGGGCCAGAGGCATTAACATCTGGGGAGGCAATCATGAGGGATCTGGATGGCCTGAAAGAGAGAGATTGGATTGGGGTGGTCTTGAGCGCTGCTAGTTTCTCTGGGACTGGATCTCTGAGAGCAGGTGGCAAGGAAAGGGAACTCTAAGGTAGCAGAGGCAACAACTGAGGGACCATTCATACTCTGATGATACCCCAGATGTTAATGCCACTGCCGTCTTTTGGTGGGCAGTGGCAATGACATCTGGCGAGGCCATGTGGATCTTTTGGGATCTAGATGGCAAGAGAAAGAGAGAGCTTTTGGACTGGACTGGTGTTGGGCACTGGCTAGTTTCTCGAGGACTGGAGCTCTGGGACCAGGAGACTAAAATAAAGGGAGTTCTGAGAATGGTGCAGCTAAGAGGAAACTCACGGAGCAAACTGACTGTGATGAAGAACTCTGAAGTTCCCCTAGATGTCAATGCCACTGCCGTCTCTCTGTGGCCGGTGGCATTAACATCTGGGGAGGCCATCAGGGATATCGATCGCACAAAAGGGAGAGCGCTCTTGGACTGGAGCAGTTTTGGGCAATGGTGAGGTGGAAGCCATTAAAGGGAGCTCTACATCTGGGACACACAGAGAGCAAATGGGACAGGGTGGTCTGGGACTCTGGAAGAGAGTTGTAGCAGTAGAGGCATGAATGCAGCAGTGAGAGGGGTTCCTGTCATTTTGATGACCATATTTACAGTGTCCCCTCCACGTCTGTGACCTGAAACAAAGTTTATTGTGTAAATATGTGACAGCTAGAACAGATATGAATGGGCAACTTTAGCTTTCACAATAGATAAAGGTTTAATACCTTAAGCCAGTCATGAAGGAGGATCTTGTCTAACTGAATCCGCTGCTCCGGATTACGTTGCAGGAGACAGCCAATCAAATGACAGCATTCTGTAGAAAAGATGGGAGAGATTATTACCTTAAACTTCACTTCTTCTCTCTTTCATAATGTTATTCTCAGTGATGAAAGGTTTTATATGATTCAGAGTTACAATTGGCCATTTAGCTGTGAAAAAGTGCTCACCTTTTGATAAGCCAGATTTGGACCAGAGGTTTGCATTGATGACATCCAGGTCAATGTTGGATGGATAATCCCCACACACCAATGCAAACAATAGTACACCAAGAGACCACACTGTCGCTGGCTCACCATGGTACTTTCCCTCCATTGTATACTCAGGCGGGCAGTACAGATCTGTGCCTGAATGAAAGAGATTTGGTCTGACGTGCAAGTTTGCATTACCGAAAAAAAAAAAAAAGATTTGATGCTCCTGACTTGGCGCAATATATTAGAAGGATAATACGTACCTATAAACAGATTATATGGTGAGTTCACAAGGAGGTCGCCGCACCCAAAGTCGATCAGCTTCACTTCAAATGTGTCCTGGTTAAACAGCAGATTCTCGAGTTTGATGTCTCCGTGTAGCACGCCACGTTGGCAGCACATGAGTGCAGCGTGAGTCGCCTGCCTCATGACAACCTGCGCTAACTCCTCATCGATGCAGCCTCCATGACGCTCTGCAACACCAAACAAGTCCTCGCAGGGTGAGGGCCGCTCTAGGACCATGACGTAATTGTCGGGCCGATCCTGCCAGTCCAGGAGCTCGATGATCTCAGAAACCCTTGTCCCTTCATTGGCAAGGATCATCAGAGCAACTTCCACTGGGAGGGGTTTGGGATGCCCTGGCTAGAAGACAAGTTTTTTTTTTTTTTGGGTACTTGGACGTGGTTCCCAAATAGGGAAACTGTAGACAATGGCAGTTTGTCTACTAAAAATAATTTGTAGATTATTTTATATTTAAATAAGAGGTGTGAAACCGAAAACAGCCTACTTACAATGCTGATATAAACCACATTCTCCGTCTTTGTAACAAACTTCACTGCTACCTGTTGAGCAAAAAAGCAAAATAAAAGAGGGATTTATTGTCAAATGTCACATGAAGCTTCACAAATTTGAATTCCGTGATTTTAAAATTATGTAGAGTATGTTTTGACTATTTTAACAGGTGTTCTAATCAGTGGGCAAACGATTCACGAAGAGGAATTGTAAAGGATAAAGTGTGATATCACAAGGATGAGGATAAGACTAAACAATTTCCTGACTAGATATTGTTAGAAAAAAAAAAGAGGAAACCTTGAGGCCATCTTTCAAACGACTCCCTTCATATACCGCTCCGAAAGCTCCTTCGCCCAGCAAATTGCCAATTTTGTAGCGTTGTGAATTGATTTCTGTTAAAATATAAACAAGCAGTGACATTTCATCAGGACAGGAAAGATAATGTCCAGAAGAAGACATAACATGGTGTTACTATTTGCACATATTGAATCAAGAATGTGTGTTGTGCCAGTAAACTGACCCTCAATTCTCGTTGCCACTTTCCCATCATTCTCCAAAGACACAAGGTCCTTTGTTGTACAGACTGGAGTTTGGAGAGCATCAATACTCCAGTCCGACATAGATCGGGCTGGAGCTTGAAGGATGTCGACACTCCAGTCAGATGCAGTAGGTGCTGCAGTCGGGAAAATGTTGATGCTCCGATCAGAGTGGACAGAATTGGGGAAGACATCGAGACTCCAGTCAGAGCCAGAGTAGACAGGAGCTGGGAGAATGTCAGCGCTTGAATTAGATGGAAACCGGAAAGGTGTGGGAAGGATGTTGTCACTCAAATCAGGGGCAGTGGGGTCGGTGACGGCTTTGCAGTTAGATACAGAGCTGACAGGAGTGAGAAAGATGTCAGAGCTCCAATCAGGCACAGAGTGAAATGCAGTCGGGTAGACGTCAGCACTCCAACCGGATGCAGAGCGGACTGGAGTGGGGAGGACATCGGTGCTCCAGTCAAAAGCAGAGTGGATCGGAGTGGGGAGGACGTTGTCGCTCCATTTGGGTGCAGAACGGACAGGAACATGGAGGACATTATCATCAGCCTCAGGGTGGCCAGTGTGAAGGACTTTACGCTTACTGATCCAAAGATCTTGACGATCATTGCTCTCTACAGTTAGGATCACATGCTGGACAGAAATATGATCTAGATAGGAGAATGATACCAGAAGATAATAATCATGAAATATTGCAAATTATTCAGTGTGTAAGTTATAGATTCTCATAACAAAGTCATGATATTTACCATCAGAACTTCTCACAGATGGACCATCTGATGGCGTTTCCTCACCATCCTGACCCGAGGTGGACTTGAGATATTGTTTGCCTCCTCTTCGTTGAGAAAAGACCCACTTCCAAAACCTTCTCTTCGGTTTAAGAGTAGCCTCCTTTCTTCCTCTCTCTATTTTACCATCCACATCTTCTGCTCCATCATTAACTCGATGAGGATGGTTTTCCTCATTTCTTGTGGAAGATTGTGCTGGTGTACAATGATGGTATTTGTACACGCTGTCACAATCCTTTATTGCTGGCTTACAACATGAATTGAGTTGTCCCATATTCGCTGTTGAGTGAGTTGTGAATAAAGTGAATAAAGTTCTCCCTCACCTGCTTACACAGATACTATGATGTCACATTATAGAACCTTCTGTAACCTTCTATGACTGCCATTCACGAACACGCGTTTTCTATGGTAATTTCGGCAGTACCAAGCCAGTACCTCACTGGTCCGTTCCACTACGTAGGCGCTAATTTACAGTACCAATGTGTTTTTTTAAGGAACAGAGAGCCATTCTTGAACTTTTGCGTGAAAACACGAATATTAATTTGGGGTTTCATCATCTGTTTGATGAATAAACGATTTGAGATGATTTTTGTCGCTTCAAATGGGTTAGGACATGTAAGTGTTCTCATATTTGCATCTTTCAAACTGTAAATAATGTCGCGAGCACATTTATTCTTGTATTAAAAAGCATCAAAACATCATTCATTCTTTAACACATGAAATATAAGTATGTATACAGTAAACCAAATACCTAAGCCACACTTAAAAGATTATGAATGTATTTCTACTTAATAAACACCAATGGCATGAAAAGAATATAAATTAACGTTACCACAAACACACTTGTCAATAAAAACATCTAACAAACAATAAAAGCTTTTTTAGGTTTCAAATGATAACACATTTTGATTGTCAAACATTAGTGGACCATTTTTGTATATAATGTAATGACATTCATTCATTTTTAGTGACTTATGTCTAAACATCCATCGGTGTTTGCCATTATGTGCTGCTTCCTCGCAATAAGTTTAAAACAATGTATTAAAGTTTACATGCTTGACTTAGAGATGATGCAAGACGATGTCTAAATTCTGAACCTATAAATAAAGCGGTAAATACGCGAAGGAGAAAGAAGGTCATGCGTCCCTGCAGACCTTCACGATGCATTTACATGCTATACCACATTTTTATTTATTTATTTATTATTATTATTATTTATTTTGGTTGTGGAAACCATTAAACTAAACCTTGGACTCCCAAAGGTCAGATTCATTTAGAGACACCGAACAAAAGGTTCATCAGAGATTCCTTTAATGTTAGTCTTATCTTCAATACAAATGCATACACATCAATTTCAGCTAAAATCACATAGAATTACTATTGCAATAAACATCACAATACGAAAAAAAAAAAATAATGCTGGTCTTCAAGCAGGAAAGAGGTACATTCACCCCACACACACACACACACACACACACACACTCCAGCATCCAAACACGAATAGATAAAAATGGAAATTCACATGACTATACAACACTAATATAATGTGCTTGTGAAAGCTTGCATTCAATGACTGGTAATGTATTGGTGAGAGGAAAGTGGTTCGGTGTATTTCTTTTTTTTTTTTTTTACTAAAAGCACAAATGCCTATACAAACAAGCCAGCATTACTCAGTATAAATATTCTTCATCCAAAATCAGTGCAGCACCTTCTTCATCTGTTTTTCAGGCTTTATCTGGTCTATTTAACACCTGGTCGAAATTACGCATGGGCTTTTTGACAAAAAGCCCATTAAATCGTCTCAGTATTCAAAGAATGTTCTTTTTTTTCGTCAATGTTTTATTTTTGTTACCTTGTACCTCAAAGGTCCAGCTGTGAAGTACAGGTCAATGATTCATTTTTTTTTTTTTTTTTTTTTTTTTTGTTCCTTAATAAATTTCGAGATATAAAATGGAGTAAAACATTCTTTGACGAGTGGTTCAGTTTTCTTTTGAGGTGTTTTCCTTTTTGAAAAAGTCTTTCGGTGAACTTCATCTATTGGATTCCCCTGAACAGACACATGGCAAACACCATGGCAAAAAGCTGAAAAGAAACACAAACCTTTTATGTACATTCATAGGAAAGTAAACACACAACTATGAATCATTTAAACAGATCTTAAGGGACAGGTTGAGTCAAAGCATGCAAAATTACTTCAAGCCCCTCACATGTAATAAAAAGCTTTATTCAGCTGTTTGTTTTAAATTTATATTGTACACAGCTTGACGATTTCAACTTTATTCTTACAGCGGTCACTCGACTCGGCTGTCTACCTCCAGCACATCACCACATGAGGGCAGCAGCGATTCAATGTAAAGGACTGTCTCTTCTGTTCAACTTAAACTCGTGAGATCTGTCTTATCTCAATTCAGTAAAATGGACATAACGTAATACTGTACCTCAATCGTGAGTACAACAATAGCCAGGGCACCAGCAACATAGATGTACATCTCAAAGTAGTCTACAACCGCCGAATAGCAGCCCTGCAGATCCAAACATAAACATGAGAAAAACAGTTTAGTTCATAGAGTTTTGTCAATCTATTCACATACATGTCTCGAAATATCAAAAACAACAAAAAAACAAAAACCCTGATATGACTTGTGCACTATATTCCACCGATTTGTTTCCGATTTGGTGCTCGATTATTATCGACGCTCAATTATTATTCAATATTTTGCTGTTTAACATTTTTGTGGAAATCTTTTAGGATTTTTTTTGATGAATAGATTTGATCATTTATCTATGCATTTATTGAAATAGAAATCTTTTGGAACATTTTAAATGTCTTTACTGTTTCCTTTAAACAATTTAATGCATCCTTGCGGAATTAAAGTAATAATTGCTTATCAATCATAGTTTATTTGCATGTCTTCTTATCGGATATAAAATCCACGTGTGTTTTTCATGCACATTTTTAGAATTTATGCGCATTTTGGCTTTTCCATCCAGTCTTTCTTTATGCGATATGAAACATGGCTGGTGTGGATAATTATGCAACTGTCAGACGTCTGTATCATGACTCCAGATGACTTGGAATATATACTTTGAATATTTATACTGCAATTTTTTGAAGCTAAACATATGTGGTCACATTGAAGAGTCTATGAACTGACCCTTCGCAAACAGTTTGATTGACAGGCGATCCGACCAATCATAACCCTGAATCTGACATTTTGTCCGACAAAGCAGTCAGGGGAGTTAGTAGATTAACGTTGGTGAACTTGAACTTAAATTGTGTGTACTCACGTCTTTCTGCGCTTGAAACAACATTCCTTCTGATGTTCATTCATGTTTATTTGATGCTATAAATGAACTAGTATGGAGAGATGATCGCTTCACGAGGAGCTACGGCGATCTGTCACGACACATTAAAGACACACTAGACGCTATTTATTGATTAAACTTCTTTAAATATGAAACTGTTTCATACGTTGTCAGTGTCCTCTTTGCTCCACAGTGTATTTTTCTCACCTCGTGAGAACATGATGTGTGGCATGGAGCGCATGGCTTGTCCGACAAAGCAATAGAAACTTTGCGAAGGGTCAATTATGTATTTCATAGATACTGCTCATATGGATTTGGAATACAAGGAGGTGAGTAAATGACCAAATTTAAATTTTTTGATGAGTCCAGAACTCAAGAATCAGAAGGAGAAAATGTTCTTCAGCTGAAAGTCTTTAATACAAATCTGCATGACTATTACTACAGTTTTACTGCCCCAGCTCGCTTTCACAGAAACTCTCTCACGCGCTCACATTCCCCAGACACTGAGAACATGGAAAAGCTCTAGTCAGCATCGAGAGAGAGCTGAAGCTGAGTGGTAACACTATTCCCCTCTTCCTGTTTTTCTGCTCTAGTTACATTTGAGCTATGAACTTCAGACCAGGCCGAGGGGATGTGACGTATATACGGCAGTGTGAGAGCGCACCTTGTTGTTCCGGTACAGCATGCTGCCTGACAGGCATTCATCCCTGTTACTGAAGCCTACTTCTCCGAGATGATTATTCCTACGGCAGCAGGCCTCGGGCACCACTTCACCGGGGTTTATGAACCTAAAGATGCTTTCCTCGAAGTCTTCCGGACTGTTCACTCCACAGCAGTCAAACTAGAGGGACGCACAGAGTTAAGATACGCTCGTTGTGGATGAAGGGGAACCTTACAAGTTTGCTGATCTACATTAGCTGATGTTTAAGACGTACTGTGTTCATAATGGCGTTCCACGTTGATGTGAAGACATCAGTGTTGTTGTAGCCTTGGTAGTGCCTCTTCAGTTCCTTAGTGAAGTATTCTCTGGTCAGCTGTACACACATGAACCGATGAAAATATTAGCGATATTAGCAGCACACCGACACTGAAAACATAAATCTGTCTCAACACGATGGACACGGTCACTCACATGTTCCCGGAAGACGAAGGCGAGAATGGCTGCCGCCAGCTCTGCCAGGAATATAATGAGGATCAGCATGAAGAACTGCAGAGAGAGGAAGATTGGGTCACACAGTCAGTGTTTGGGTCTGCTAACAAAAATATATTCCAAGTATGTTATTTTAACGTTATGAAAACATCATTTCTGAACATTTTTGTTATAAATTTGCATACGTTATGAGAAAAGTCTGAATCAAGTAGTTTAAATTTAAAAAAACAGACAAAAATTCAATTCAGAAACATTTTTTCATAAGTGTCAAAAGTACCAAGTCAGTGCTGAAATTGAATAAATTTGGCGCTTCGAGCGCTGTTGAGCGGATTCATAAACACCTCTGATTGGTCTTTGTGTTCACGGGCTCATCAGATATGACTGTGAGCGGCTACAATGACCAACGCTTCAAAAACGTGTCGTAAATAGACATTGAGCGCTTACACAGATACACAAAGCCGTGTGCTTTCAATCGCTGCCGTGCGTTGATCATTGTGGCCAATCGCAGACATATCCGATGAGTGCGTGAACACAATGACCAATCAGAGGTGTTTACGAATCTGCTCAACAGCGTGACATTTAAAAAAAAAAAAAAAAAATCAGCACTGACTTGGTATCGAAGTCTGTACTTTTGACAACACTACCATGAACGATGTATAAATAACATTTTTGTGCTTACATTTTAAGAACTATATTAAAGAAAAAAAAACACTCTATTAATGTTACTGTCATAACTTAGAGAGAACCTTGTGTACTGAGAACGTTCCCGGTTAGCTGGGTTTACTTAGGCTATGTTCAGACTGCCAGCAAATATCAGATTTTTTGCACGTCCATATTTTTTCCCGATGAGTTTTTTAAAGTCTGGAGAGCGAAGAAATAAAAAATGTTCAAATCTGATTCAACCGGTTCACACAGAGTAAGGTTATTTACGGGAGTGACAACCGCACTCTATAACCGAACTCACACCCGTAGATTTTCATGACTCAGAAAACCCGCACTGGAACGGGACTGGATGAGTTATCTGCAGGGTTGGGGAGGAACGAAATACAAGTACGTATTTAAAATACAAAATTTGAGTAACTGTATTTCATTACAGGTACATTTTAAATGGGTGGTAATCAGATTACAGTTACATCTGAAAAGTGTTTTAGATTACCAAAGTGATTACTTTGAGTTTTAATGTCATTTAAACAGCAATTGGTGATTCTCTGACTCTGAGCATCTGAAAAATGGAGTTAAGTTTCATGTTTTTGACTGTTTTCATGTTTTGTGATAGTTGTTTGTGAGTCATTTTATAATTGTAAAAAAGGTCACTGCAACTTTTCCTAACCATTTGTTTTTCCCCTCACAATTGTGAGTTTGCATTTCACAATTCGGACTTCTTTTTCTCAGAATTACGAGATTTAAACTCACAATTGCAAGTTATAAAGTCAAAATTGGGAGATATAAACTTGCAATACTAACTTTTTTTCTTGCAATTGTGAATTTAGTATGTGAGTTTATATCTCATAATTATGACTTTTCTCAATATTGCGAGTTTATATTTCATATTTCTGGCTTTTCTCAATATTTTCAGTTTATATCTCATAATTCTGACTTTATAACTCTCTATTGCAACTTTGTATCACGCAATTCTGAGGGAAAAAGTCAGAATTGTGAGATAAAAACTTTTTGCAATGACCTTTTTTGTGTTTGTTCCACACTTATTAGTATTCCAAAGTATTCTAAAGTATTCAGATTAAGTCACTAAACTTGAGTAATGTAACGAAATACGTTACAAATGACTTTTTAAAGCATGTATTTTGCAATCTGTAGTGAAATACGTTTTAAAAGTAACCCACCCAGCCCTGGTTATCCGTCATGTCAAACAGTGAGAGAGAGCTGTTAGTGCTGCACAAATGTCTCTAGCATCACTTTCGGTAACTTACAGAGATGAGACGTGAGCTGTGTGACATCTGAAGGTTTTAAATACAGTCTTGTTTTCTCAACCGGAGCTGTTCCCATCAGTTTTGTGTTCTCCATGTGACCCAAATACTTCGCTCTCCACCCAGATATAAACGCAGCTGTCGGTTAATGAAGATTTGGACTCTTGTATCAAAAGTGACTGTTCAGTTTTACAGACGTCGCCATCTTTGATATTACTTTGGTCACTGTCGCTTCATGATTAATGGTAAGAGAATATGGGCTTGACTCCCGTTGTACGTTCATACAGACAGTTTTGAGTTGTTGTTTCAAAATTAAATGAAGTTGTCAATCCCAAAAAGTAACAGTGTGAATTTAGCCTAACTGAAGGATGGATGTGTTTAGCACAGGACTGGCAACTGGATTTTGCCACTGTATTTCAACCTGCAATAAGCAGCTTTATTTGGTTGAGTTTAATGTTCTATCAAATATACTTACAAAAAGCAGCAGACACTTGTTTTCTCGTATGGCTCCGCAGCAGCCCAGGAACCCCAGCAGGAAAAGCATGCCCCCATGGCCAGGATGATGTAGACGCCTGTGAAGAGAAGGGGGTTGGCTGCCACTATCTCCCTAAAACCTGTGGGGTCCACCACCACCACCCACACCCCAACACCGAGGAGGAAGGAGCCGCCCAGCTGAGGAGATGGAGAGAAAGAAAAAATATCCATTTAAGATTACTATGGTCTTTTTCTTTTAACTTTACTACATAACACACACACACACACACACACACACACACAAACTTCTCATTTGCTTAAGTAAAATTCCATTTTCAGTAAACTTATTCAGTTTATTTAGTAAAACAAAAAAACAGGAAAATTTACATAGGATACATTAAAGTGCAACAGTAATACGGCAAAAATTGTCACCATTTTGCAAGTAGTTTGACCCATTAAAACATTTTGTGAGTAATATTTAAAGTAACGCAGAAATTCATCATATAGTTCTAAACCTGTATGACTTTTTCTTCTGTGGAACATTAAAAGATATTTTCGTCCACACAATGGAACAGCAAACGGAGTTGTTTGGACACAGACATTCTTCTAAAGTACTGTCCTTTGTGTTCCACAGAAAGAGAAGGTCATACAGGTTTGGAACGAGTAAATGGTGACAGATTTTGTTTGTGTGTGTATGTGTGAAGCATCCCTAAACACTTAATAACTAGTTTAGCAAATAATACTACAAATATTGGTCCATGCATGTGAATCTCAAACCTTCATTGTGATTGGAGCAGTTAACATGGGGCCACTCCATACCCTTCACACTACAATCAATTGACCCTTCGCCAACAGTTTGATTGACAGGCTATCTAACCAATGATAACGCCGAATCAACCATCTTATCCTACAAAGCTGTCATGAAGTAGCCTATTGTAGATTAATGTTGTTTAACTTGAAAAATTGTGCATACTCACATCTTTCAGCGCTTGAAACAACATTCCTTCTGATGTTCATTCATGTTTATTTGATGCTATTAATGAACTAGTATGAAGAGATGATCGCTTCACGAGGAGCTACAGCGATCTGTCACCACACATTAAACACACACTAGACGCTATTTATTGTTTAACTTTCTTTAAATATGAAACTGTTTCATACGTTGTCAGTGTCCTCTTTGCTCTGCAATGTATTTTTCACTGAGAGAAACATGGGAGAACATGATGTGTGGCGTGAGAGCGCATGGGTTTTGTGAAGGGTCAATTCCCTAACAATTACAGAAAACAATTTATTACAGTTCGGACTTTCTGCATCTTCCCCATTTGACAGCCGATTGTTTTGGTGCACCAGTAGGTCTTTTCATGGGGGCGTAAGTTGTTTTTTAATCCAAATTTGAATCATTTCTAATATATTTTTACTCAAATCAGCAATAACTGAAACACCTTATACAAGACTAAAAATCTTCATAAAGACTCCAAATAATGCAATTTCAAGCTTTTGTCACTGTAAATTCCCAGCGGGGAAGAACAAGCCACGCCCTCTATTTTTCTCATTCATTATTCCGTTTCACTTTCAGTTCACAACGACATTAATGTTTCATAAGAAAAAAAAAATCACTGTTTTGTTATTATCATATTCATGTTCCGTACAATAGTATGTGTCCAGAAAAACATGGTTTGTCTTTGGTATTTATTTTTCAGCTAAAAAACAATTTAAGACACATTCTCTGAAACCAAAGTCCAATAAAATCACACGAGAGTCCCGGGGATATAAAGAAACGAGGACATTTACTTCTACCGAACTACTCACAAGTGCTGAAATACTCCTCATACTGGTCAGTTTATTTGACGAATTAAAACTGTGAGGAAACGCAGCGCTGATTCACTCGCTCTAACGTCACACTGTCATACTAAACTGTTGAAAGTCTGTATGAGACTTAACAGTGAGCTAGATCAACATTAGATGATCACACTGATGATATTCTAACACTTTGTCGTGTTGAGCTTTATAACATTGATTAGTCTTATATAGCCTACATTTGCTTAACTCGTCTAATAATGTGCAAACGCCACGCCGATATTGATCCTCGTTTTATTTCTCCTTATGTCCCAAAGTTTGCTTGCCATGGTCCATAATGTTTGAATGAAACAACAGCAGCTAGACGTTACGCCGCTGTCTTTGCCTGTTGCCATGGTTACTATGCAGTACAAGCGGAAACCAGGGATAACGCAGATATTACGTCACTGACAGTCGCAAATGACAAGAGAGGGACGGGCACTGTTTAAAATAGCGAATTTCTCTGAATTTACAAATTCTTGGAAACATTTAGGATAATGTAAGCACACAGCTGAACGAAATATAGAACACTGTGCAAGTGGTTTTTGGATATTTTAATATAAAAATGTTACATATTGTACCTTTAATATCCTCTCAACAAAACGCTTTTTTTTTTAAAACTGGAAAATGATTGCTGATTCTTTTGCAGTGCAGGATTAATGATCCTGATAAACATGAAAAATTATTGTGCACCACAAATTGCTGAGTTGTTCGCACATTACTTGGTAAAGTGAACACAAAGGTTAACGTGCCACCGAGCACAGAGAATACTAATGGGCTCTACGGCTGAAAATAAATCATTTTTGAGTAAACGGCTACTGAAAGTGAACTCTTGCAGGGAGGAGGGGGAAGGTGAACGGATAGAGGAGCACAAGGAGTTTTAACAGGCGAGTCAAAGACAGCCGAGTGGGGGCTGGGAAACACTGCCGTTTCTTTTGCAGCTTCCCACAATCCTCTACCTGTCAAAGTGATACCCTTCCACCATCCCAACGCTCACAAACACACACACACACACACACACACACACATTCAGATGAAGGTTTGAGCAGACACCAGACTGGTGATTAAGCAGCTCAAGAAGCGTGTGTGCGTGTGTGTGTGTGCGCGTGTGTGTGTGTGCGTGTGTGGGTTTGTATGGTGGGTTTTAAGATAAGAGCCTCACACAAAAACATGTTCCTCAGTCTCTCTTCAGTGAGCCAAACCTGGAATTCTTTTCATGGATGGCATTAGCAATGTGCCTGTCAAGCGGAGTCCTGTCACAGCAGCTATTTTTGCACTAAACAGATTCAATAAACAGCTTGATAGCATCACTAAATAGCGGTTTTAATAGTTTTTAGGGTTGAATAAATATGAACAGCTGTTTTTAGCTCATTTAATGGATTTCAGAGAATTATATTAGCATTTATTTGGACAAAAAAACAAGCTACTTTATTGTTAAAATTGAACTTGTGTATATCTCGCTGTTGGAAGATCATTAATTCAGTCAAACGAAATGAGTTCAAGTCTTCCTCTTTGTCAATCCCACTGTGGGACGCATTTTTGTTGTCAACCTAGATAGATGATCAAAGAAGCACTTTATGTCTCTTCCCCTATTTTGATTTGAAATGTTTAAACATATAGTTGTTCTGTTAGAAATTTGTGAATCATAACAGTGTAAAAGGGTGAATGTTGCAGAAATTATTCACATATATTTGCAGGAAATTCAAAGTACTTGTGAAAAAGAAGCATATACTTTCAAAAGGAGTATTTATTACGGATATACTTTAAATGAGGAATTTTCAGCATCATTACTCCAGTCTTCAGTGTCACATGATCCTTCAGAAATCATTGTAATGTGATGATTTGCAGTTCTTTTTTCAGGACTCTTTGATAGATTTATTTGGAAAAGAGGTAACACTTTAGTATAGAGAACACATATAAACTATAAAAAATATGACTTTTCCCTCAATTAAACTCCTAGTTTACTGGTTATTAATAGTTTTTAAGGTCGTTGTTAAGTTTAGGTATTGGGCAGGATTAAAAATGTAGAATAAGGTCATGCAGAATCAGCCATTAATATGTGCTCAATAAATGCTAATAAATAGACAGTAATATGCATGCTAATAAGCAACTAGTTAAAAGACCCTAAAATAAAGTGTACAGACAGATTTTCAATTTAATGCATCCTTAATCAATAAAAGAATGTCTTTAAAAATAAATCTAACCCAAAAATTTTGAACGGTATTTGTATGCTGGCATTCAATGAACATAAAAAACAATAGTCTTAATAGTCTAACTTTTGAAGCTTAAACTACACTAAACTAAAAAATAATGTGTTGGCTGAACAACAACAACAACAAATAACGCAACAGTTTGAAACAACAACTTGCGTTCCACCAAGAAGCTGCATTGAGTTAGAGGAACTTAATCATTTGTAGCAAATCTTTAAGTTGATTACTCAAAAAAATTAAGTCGCTCCAACTAGTTGTAGCCTTGGAACCAATTAATCAATTAAACAGCTATCATATCAGACTTATTTAACATACATTTAAAGAACAAGTAAGATACTGGCATTGGCGCAGCCAATAGCGTTTTACCTTCATGTACGAACTCTTCAGCACAATCGTAACCACAAAAACTTCAACATAACAGAAACTCTTCTTAAATATCAAACATAACAACATTAAACACTAACAGGTCTTCCCCTTCACTAAAAAACACATAAAATAACACTTAATTTCA
Source organism: Opsariichthys bidens (assembly GCA_037194245.1). Lineage (NCBI taxonomy): Eukaryota > Metazoa > Chordata > Actinopteri > Cypriniformes > Xenocyprididae > Opsariichthys > Opsariichthys bidens. Next base: position 30,558,981 of record CM074278.1, read on the forward strand.
ACATTTATTCTTCCATGCAAAGCATGCTGGGAACTAGAAATCCACTGCCTAATTTCCAATTATCAACACAATTTTGTTATGTTACTACAACTTAATTTTTTAACGCAGAAATTTGAGTTGAAATTACAGACAATATTAAGTTGATGTAATGATCAGAAAATTTGAGTTGAAATTACAGACAATATTAAGTTGATGTAATGATCAGAAAATTTGAGTTGAAATTACAGACAATATTAAGTTGATATAATGATCAGAAAATTTGAGTTGCAATTACAGACAATATTAAGTTGTTGTAATGATCAGAAAATGAGTTGAAATTACAGACAATATTAAGTTGATGCAATGATCAGAAAATTTGAGTTGAAATTACAGACAATATTAAGTTAATCAGAACATTTGAGTTGAAATTACAGACAATATTAAGTTGATGTAATGATCAGAAAATTTGAGTTGAAATTACAGACAATATTAAGTTGATGTAATGATCAGAAAATCTGAGTTGAAATTACAGACAATATTAAGTTGATGTAATGATCAGAAAATTTGAGTTGAAATTACAGACAATATTAAGTTGATGTAATGATCAGAAAATTTGAGTTGAAATTACAGACAATATTAAGTTGATGTAATGATCAGAAAATTTGAGTTGAAATTACAGACAATATTAAGTTGATGTAATGATCAGAAAATTTGAGTTGAAATTACAGACAATATTAAGTTGATGTAATGATCAGAAAATCTGAGTTGAAATTACAGACAATATTAAGTTGATGTAATGATCAGAAAATTTGAGTTGAAATTACAGACAATATTAAGTTGATGATCAGAAAATTTGAGTTGAAATTACAGACAATATTAAGTTGATGTAATGATCAGAAAATTTGAGTTGAAATTACAGACAATATTAAGTTGATGTAATGATCAGAAAATTTGAGTTGAAATTACAGACAATATTAAGTTGATGTAATGATCAGAAAATTTGAGTTGAAATTACAGACAATATTAAGTTGATGTAATGATCAGAAAATCTGAGTTGAAATTACAGACAATATTAAGTTGATGTAATGATCAGAAAATTTGAGTTGAAATTACAGACAATATTAAGTTGATGTAATGATCAGAAAATTTGAGTTGAAATTACAGACAATATTAAGTTGATGTAATGATCAGAAAATTTGAGTTGAAATTACAGACAATATTAAGTTGATGTAATGATCAGAAAATTTGAGTTGAAATTACAGACAATATTAAGTTGATGTAATGATCAGAAAATCTGAGTTGAAATTACAGACAATATTAAGTTGATGTAATGATCAGAAAATTTGAGTTGAAATTACAGACAATATTAAGTTGATGTAATGATCAGAAAATTTGAGTTGAAATTACAGACAATATTAAGTTGATGTAATGATCAGAAAATTTGAGTTGAAATTACAGACAATATTAAGTTGATGTAATGATCAGAAAATCTGAGTTGAAATTACAGACAATATTAAGTTGATGTAATGATCAGAAAATTTGAGTTGAAATTACAGACAATATTAAGTTGATGTAATGATCAGAAAATTTGAGTTGAAATTACAGACAATATTAAGTTGATGTAATGATCAGAAAATCTGAGTTGAAATTACAGACAATATTAAGTTGATGTAGTGATCAGAAAATTTGAGTTGAAATTACAGACAATATTAAGTTGATGTAATGATCAGAAAATTTGAGTTGAAATTACAGACAATATTAAGTTGATGTAATGATCAGAAAATTTGAGTTGAAATTACAGACAATATTAAGTTGATGTAATGATCAGAAAATTTGAGTTGAAATTACAGACAATATTAAGTTGATGTAATGATCAGAAAATTTGAGTTGAAATTACAGACAATATTAAGTTGATGTAATGATCAGAAAATCTGAGTTGAAATTACAGACAATATTAAGTTGATGTAATGATCAGAAAATTTGAGTTGAAATTACAGACAATATTAAGTTGATGTAATGATCAGAAAATTTGAGTTGAAATTACAGACAATATTAAGTTGATGTAATGATCAACATTAAGTCATCAGAACTCAAAATAATGTTCGCAACTTAAAAGGTTTAATTAAAACAATGAATTAGAATTTTTAACTTGCAACCACGCATTTATTTAAGTTGTGGTAACAGGTCCCCTGAATTACTTTTTAGAGTGTAATTGGATTCACTTGGTGGCCATCTTGGCACTTACAAGCACTATAAAATGTGCATTGTAGAGACAGCAAACACTATCAAAAAGTGATAGGCTTTTTAACATGACTTCCATTCCTTTAACTGCCTTCTCACATTCACTCTGGCAGATCAAACGAGAAGTGTATGACAGATAAATACTCACAAAGATAAGGAAGTTGAAGACAAACATGAGGTACTTGATGCAGCTGAGGCAGTCTCCTTCCATGCTCGTCCCCCGCGCTGAAGCCTCCCCGAGCCCCTTGGAAGAAAAACAAACATAGCGTCATCTCTGAACTTAATCAGAAACATTCACATTCGAGCCTTTCATCTACATATTGACACTCGGCACACAAACATTCATACGAAAGCGCTCTCTTAAAACTTAAGAGGTTCACAGTTTTTATTGCACTGAAAGAAGAAACACTAGCATCAAAAGGGGATTTTCAGCAAAATCCTATATTCAAAGTGCCTTCAAACTAAATAAATTCAAGGTTCCCATGTGCGTACTAAAATGGCCATACTTTTTTTTTTTTTTTTTTTTTTTTAAAGGCACAGCCTCCCTTTTAGTGTAATTAATGATGAGAGGCTCTTGTGTTTCAGCAGACCATCCCTCTACCTGAAAAAGCACTCTCTAGGATGAAGGTCTATTATGGCGCCACTTTCCTTAAATGAAACAGGGCCTTTTTCATTAGTTCTAGGAGAGTGCTAACAGCCAGCACTAGCAGAAATACCCAACCATTACTCAGACAGCACAGAGAGGGTGTATTACATGAGGGTGTCATCCTTAAATATATGTTTGAGTGCAACCTTATCTCGCCGTGCAGAGCTAATGCCACAAGTCTTGTTGCAAACAACAATACATGATGGATCAAGTATTATTAACAGATATAGTAATCATAGCAGTGAGAAATCTGTGGAGGAGAAAGGCTGGAAAAAATCACTTGTGTGTTGACTTGGAGCCAGAAATAGAATGTGGCTTGATGACAAGTACACTAACCATGACCTTTCTTTTTGTTTTTTTTCCCCTCTTCCTTCTTGTTTTCTTTGTATTTTCCTATCTCGTCAGATGCAATCCCATTATGTTTTGGCGGAAAGACTCAAAAGACTTTTTTTTGGCTCACACAAAGTGGTTTCCTAGCACTCTATAGATCTTAATTGAAGAGATGGATTTATGTCTGCCAATAAATAAATAAATAAATAAAATGATTATCTAGTGCAAGGGTTGCAAATTGACCCTTCGAAGGCCGTTTGATTGACAGGCGATCTGATTTGATTGACAGGCAATCATAACCCCGAATCCGCAATTTTGTCCGTCAAAGCAGTCAGGGGAGTTAGTAGATTAACGTTGGTGAACTTGAACTTGAAAAATTGTGTGTCCTCACGTCTTTCCGTGCTTGAAACAACATTCCTTCTGATGTTCATTCATGTTTATTTGATGCTATAAATGAACTAGTATGAAGAGATGATCGGTTCACGAGGAGCTACAGCGATCTGTCACGACACATTAAAGACACACTATACACTATTTATTGTTTAAACCTCGTGAGAACATTATGTGTGGCATGAGAGCGGCATGGCTTGTCGGACATAGCAACAGTAACTAAAGGGGGCGGGTCTTTGCAAACTGTCTTATAATAAAACAGATAGTTCCGGCCCTTGATTCTGATTGGTTAAGCCACGTTCAAAGCTATGATGTTTGTTTTAAATCATTATTACTGCACCAGTGTGTTGCTGCAATTCCATGTATTGTGTATTTCACAAAAAGTAACTGTTGTTTATTATTTATAAAACGGTTAGTTCCAGATTCACCGGCTATTTTACCCAATCCTGTGTAGTACTGCACAACACCCTTAGCAACCATTCTTAGCAGTGTAAAAGTATTTGTTCATTGAAGATTACTATGTAGAAGACTATTGTGAGAGATATTGAGTGACCTGTATTTTCCTTCAGGTCAGTCCTGTGTTCATGGTAAAAAAATCCGTTTGAATGTCTGCTGCGATCTTGTCCTTTGAACAGTTAATGGGTTTTCCCGTGCCCTGCTGACTGACAGCGCTAGTCAAAGCATTAGTCATTTGCGTCTTGTTCAGTGTTTACAACACGTTTCAAAATAAAAGTCTTTGCGACTGAGTGACACGCTCATGAAGACGATCTTTGCCGCCATCTAGAGGTGTTATAAATGTAACTTCGGTTGCTGTTCATGGTCAGGGACTATTTTTTTCCAGCGGGAGGAAGGCTTTTAGTGATTTTACTTCATGAAAGTTGCATTAATACATATTTTTTGTCTTTAATATTTGTATTGTGTGGTAACTGTTTAATAAAAGCAATAAGCCCCAAGAAGCTGTGGTTTACAGTGAATTTATAACAGCTAAGGGGGTTTTAGGAAACAACGCCCCTTAGCTGTTATAAATTCACTGTAAGGGGATCCGAGAAAAATTTGAGGAATAAACATTTTACACACACACACATACATATATATATATATATATATACACACACACACACATATACATATATATATATATATATATATATACACATACACTCTCTTACATACACACACTTATGAGGTCCTTGTTTGTTACTATGGTTACCAATGATTTACACCTGTGTCTTGTTTAATTGTTTGTGTTTGTATATACAGTATAGCCCCGTATTTTTAGTTGTCTTTTGTCGGTTAATGTCTTAATGTGACTAAATGTTCCTGTATTTCTCTACGGATCCGCACACATGACATGCAAGAAAAAAACAAAACGTGTGCATGATTTACTAATTCGTCCCCCCGATTTGCTAAATTGTGCGCATTGATTTATTAATACGTTACCTCGATTTTCTAAACTCCGTGCACAATTTACTAACTCATTGTCAGGATTTATAAATAGCACAATTTAGCAAATCGAGGGAACAAATTAGTAAATTGTGTGCAGGATTTAGCCTCCTATTTTTTACATATATTTAAATTTCTTTACATTTATATAAAATCCCATTATTTAGTAAATGATATATAAAATATGACATTAAAATATGACACTTAATATTTTTCTCAAACAGTAAAAATAGGTCTTCAAACATTAAAAAAATACATAGCTTTCATTGTATTGCGGAGTTCTTAGTATCAAATATTTTTAAACCCCCTGATCTACAGATCTCCCTTTTAAACAAAATAATGATTTTTGTCTTGCAATCCTTCATTACCCCCCCCCCCCCCACACACACACACACACACACACAAAATACACAAAGCTGAAGCCTGTTTAATGGATCCTTTCAATTAAACTGAGGCGCTTGTATCAAATGTGTCAGAAAAGTGCTTATAGCACCCTCAGGGCAATTAGTGTTTTAATTACCCTCATTCTTAATAAAGGCCAAACCAGGGTTTTAATTAGGGTTTGCATAGATTAAAGCTTTCATTAGCAGCATCTGATGACCCCTTTTGCATAATTCGATATGTACGCATGTCCGCACAACCATTAGCGGCTGGACGTGGGAGCGTGGGCCGAGAATGGTGTAAAAGCTTTAAAAAAGTGCGTCTGCAAAATTTGGATCCAAATCTCTGGTTATGTGTAAAAAGTTGCTTGCTGAGTGCGAGAGACCAACACACTCCCAATTGGAGCGCACTGGTGTAAAGCATCTCGGATCCCAGTATAAATCAAACTGCCTGCGGATCGGGGCTGGCTCTGGAGAAAGTGCAGAATAAACAGGGAATTTTCCCAAGACTCCCACAGCACTGCAGTCATCATCAATCAAACATACACAGCTACATATAACAGAAAGGTCTGCAGCGAAACTACATGCTCGTTGCAGCACATTTACTGCGTGTAGTCCAAAGAGCTTCACACAAAACCGACAACATCCTCAAGACCGATTTGAGTTCAGCTCATTATCCCAAAGCCTGGGGTCTCTGATTATGAGACCAAAAGCACAGTGTGGTTGTTTAGGTTCCAAGAATCGCCTTTGTAGTCTCACACACACAACAAAAACAGAAACACGTCCATCAAATGTGCAGAAATATCTAAAGCAAAGCAAAAGTGCACGAGGCCAGATCAACAGCATGTGTGTATATGAGAAGAGACAGTTGTTTGTTCTCTCTGACACATTCACAGTGAGCATCCAGAGAAAGAAACAAACATACCCCACCCCCACTTTCACATGACAGCAAACCCGTGCAGCACTCTTCGTGTGATTCGATCACTGCTATGCAACATAACCCAAAAATCTTCCATTTTTGTTTTTCTACAATCGAGAGCAAAAATAATTCCGGTTAATAACATTTCCCAATTGCATAATGACTTTTTCTGAATACTAAAAACCACAGACATACCATCTCAAATTAACGGCAAAAATGTAGATAAGGAGCTTCCATTTGGATGGGAAATTTTTCAGAAATGTGTTTCAGATTCTCAACCTCAATAATGAGGCCTTCACTGCAGGGTTTCTATGCAGGAAATTTGGTAGTTACAGTAATGATTCACAAGTAGAGGTCAATTGTAAGGCTCTCATTAGTGCAATTGTTTTCCATCTGTGTAAACTTTGCATTTCTCCAATAGAGACTGAATGCTTATGCAAATTAGTTTTTATGCACTAAGAACATTTTTGTTTTCATTCTGTGCAAATGTCTGCAATATAGAGATTGCTTATGTTGTTCTCTTTCTGCTAAGAATATTTTCTAAACTAAAACAATGGTACATTACAATACTTTCAAGGTTTAGTATATACACTGTCATTGTTTGGATTTTAATAGGCAAATACTTAAGAGTCTGTGACTGGATCATTATTGCAGTGATTATGATGTTATATGTTTGGGAACAGTTAACTGATTGCGTTTGTAGCTTTTCATTTCTTAAACAATCATGGTCATATTCCAGGATGACGAAGCCAAAATCGTGAAAGAATAGTTGGGAAGGAGCGTGAAGAATCATTTTCACACTTGAATCGCCACCGAGTCCTTAAATTCATTGAAAGTCTTTGGGATGTGCTGGAGGAGACTTCACAGAGTGCTCGACTCTTGCATTGTCCATACAAGTTCTTGACCAATAATGGATGCACCGCATGAAAATAACATAATTTCCATCAAGAGGTGCATCGATTTTTAAAAAGAACTGTTCCCAAACATATAACATGCTAGAAACATAATAATCACAGCAAAAATGATCCAGTCATAACAGTCTAACAGTGGCTTTTTTTGGCTGGGCAGTGTTTATTTAATATAAGTACTTTTCTTGTATTGAGTCGGAAGAGGTGTGCTATTACTTTTGGACGTGATGAAGTTTTGGACTGTTTTTGTGCTAAAGCAGGTTGTGAGAAGGAGGTGGACTCTAATAAAATATATAATAACAAAACACAAAATAATCTGAGACTACTTGACGTTTAGGTAACAAAACCAATGTCTATAACAACCAAAACTGTAAAATGACCACAGAATTATGATTTTAACAACTAAAACCTAAAATGTTATATAATCAACCTCAGCCTTTAAACGTTTTTAAAGAAAAGGGATACGGGAAAAGTTACAATTATAAATGATTTTGTATTTCATATATAAATGGTCTCAACAAAAACGGCTGATTGAAAATGCAAATTTATTCTCTGACAGTAGATGGCGTTTATAGAAAGACGGCAGTTACTGTGGTTACTCCTGTACACAAAGCTGCATTGGCTTATAAACATTACATTATAAGGCATTATATGGAGGCAGGGTAAAAAGAAAATGCCATGGAAACTACTAACCGTCCGTCTTCAGAGATCCATTCATATAAAGCCATTCACTCACACACAAATAAAAACTCCTCTGAATCAGCATGAAAGACGTGAATGAACTATTTCAATGTCAAAATGGTGAATTTTGCCTTTAAGAGTCATTTCACTTGAAACGCCTCTCATCAAATTTCTCCAAAGCTTTCAATTAAATTTCATATTTGAAATCAAATATGTCTCAAATTTTGTTTCTAGACGCTTATATCATCAAAAAAAGAAAGAAAACGCATTTATCAGGCTGGCTCAAGCGAATGCGCTTGCACCGACCTAAGTACACGTCTCTATAGGAAGCACGTCTCTGACTGTTTCTATAGGAACCGGCGCTGCAGTAACGCAATGATTTTACCAGTTGGCGATTGGCTCTTATTTAGAAGGCGGGGCTTATGCCGCCATATTGCGTGTTGCACTTTCTCCCATTCGTTATAATACGAGTGCATCACCTTTCTATATATAAAGTCTTTGATTTTGCCAGAGGCGACAAGTTTGCAGGTACGCGCCTGTAATCCTAGCACTGGTCTAGAAACTAGAGACCTTGCATCATTGCTGAGAGTTCTGCAAAGTCAATTACCACTCACATATCCTTCAGGAAAAAAAAATTAAAAGTCACTTATTCTCCCCTAGGTTTTCTTTTTGAAAAACCACACTTTTTAAATAAATAGGTTGAAGAGACTCTCCTTGAGGTTGACACTTTTAACTTGATTAATCCACTGTCTGCTTTAGTCATACTTACCCTGCTAACTGGGACAAGATCATTAGCTCAAGGACAAGGACACTGTGTGCTGGTCAGCCTTCCCCCATCAGCCATGAGCTTGCATTCATAAAGAGCAATACAGCATAAAACACAGGAACATTGAACTTCTTCACCCTCAATGAATAAGATGACTCCTAATTGTTCTATTCAATGCACAGCTTGAACAGATAATCACAAATACTCTATGTCTATGTGTGTGTGTGTGTGTGTGTGTGTGCGTGTCCCTACGTTATGAGGACCAAATGTCCCCACAGGTATAGTAATACTAGTAAATTTTGATCTTGTGGGGACATTTTTTGGTCCCCATGAGGAAACAAGCTAAGAATTATCTTTTTTGAAAATCTAAAATAGCAGAACATTTTCTGTGATGGGTAGGTTTAGGGGTAAGGGGGACAGAATGTACAGTTTGGACAGTATAAAAACCATTACGCCTATGGAATGTCCCCATAAAACATGAAAACAAGTGTGTACATCAATAGTGCACCATTCAAGGATTCATTTAGCAAATCTAATTTTCCATGTAGGCATTTTTATAATACACGTGGAACTGGAAAACATGCTAGCTGAGACTGAACAGTGCCGGGGATGGGGTATGACAGCATGGCCAACCCAGCAGGCATATATAGTACCTTAATGAACCTCCAATTAGGCCAGAATAAGTCACATGCTTCACAGCTTTGAAGTCTGCAAAAGTAATGTAGCAACAATATGTTTATGAAGAGAGCAGTTACCTCACATCTATAAGGGAACAGTAATGACTAACTGCCATATTCGGCTATATAATTAATGAAAACTGCAGTTTATAATGAGCCTAAGGCTTTTAGTGGTTCATCACTGATCATTTGGATAGGACAAGTGATAATAACCAATGGATTTCTTGTCCTTTGAAGGAGAATTTAAATGTTGAATTGGGCACAAAAGGCCTTCAGTGCCAAAGCTCATTCACCAGACCAGCTGACTCATAAACAATGACCTGATTTAGAGAAAGCCTCCAGTAAAACAGAAATATGACTTCTTGATGAGATGCAGTACCACAGCACAATTGCCAATGCAATGTTACTTATACGAAAACCCAATAAACGAGAATATTGAGTAAGGGTGCGTTCACACTTGTAGTTCGGTTGGTTTGGTTGGTTTGGTCCGGACCAAAAAACAAAAACAAAACATATAGTCCTGGTCCGCTTAGCGTTCACACTGGCATTTTTAACAGCGAACCTGAAGTTACCGAACCAAAGGCGTAGGGATACGGTCACAACCTGATTGGTCGACTTTTATGACGTATATTTCGCGACGGCGCTCGCTTACCGGACATTCAAAACAACGCTGTGTGCTGGAGTAAACGTAATCATTTATGCGTGTACAAATGCTTTATTTTTACCAGCTCAGAACTCAAGAAGAGTTCATAAAATGTTCAAAACATTCAAAACAGGAGCAGGATTTCCTCCGTTGAGCGCAGAAACAGAAACTTCACCTCCTCGTTGCTCCACGTTTGCCCTCGACTCATTTTGGATACACCGATCTTTCCGCGTCGTCAAATCAGCTGACTTGTAGCGTCGCATCTTGTGACATCGCGTCCTCTTTTTGGTTCGTTTACATGTCTTTGGTCCGTGTTGCGTTCATATATCAATCGAACCGCACCAGAGTTCGTTTGGAAGCGGACCGAGACCCATCTTTTTAGCTTTTTAGTTTGGTGCGCACCAGGGTTCGGATGGCAGCGTTCACATATGTTCAAACGAACCGCAATAACTGAGCAATCGCACCAGGGTTCGTTTTAATCGAACCAAACATGACAAGTGTGAACGCACCCAAAGTTACATTTTAAGCACAATATCGGCCCTTACTTTGTTTTTGCTCAGCCAACGCAAAAACACACCTCCAACCAACACAGTTCCTGAATGAATTGGCGTTTATGAACGAATTGGTTGAATGAATGATTCAATGACTCAATCATAAAGGCAGTGGCTGCTTCTAAAATCACATACTCTCTGACACTCATAAAGACCGTTCCTTATACTGAATAAATCAGTGTTTTTGAACAAATTGCTTGAATGATTGACTCACAGACTCACTCATTTGTCACCTACTGGCATATGAATACAATAGTCACCGTAAAATTCCCACTAATATAGCTACAGACTAGCAGTCTGTCAGGAACGCGCAAACACTAACACGTGGAGCGATACAAATGTGAAAAGTCCCTGTGCTGTTAGACTGATTCAAGACAGTTGTACACCAATACTTATTATTCAAGTGAACTACATTTACAATCATACTGTATATTGAACATCTAATGTCAGATTGTGTGTAATAAGCTTTCTGAAATGTTCTGAAGTGAGAGATGGAGTTCATTACAGAGATCACTGTTAAGATGCAGGTGCAGGTTTCAGATGAATAAAGCCACTTTATCTTTGTCAGTAGGTCAGTGAATGCTGCATTCACTGAGGAGAGAAACCCAGTGGAGTTGTGAAATGGTCAGTGGCGGCCAAGTGAAGAAAATGAAAGAGGAAATCTATAGAAAATTGCCAACCAGCAACTTCCTCCATGAGCTATGAATGCCAAGCAATTCAATATAATGAATTTACTACTCGAATGCAGAATGAGGTCGATACAAAACATAACTTCACATACATACTAAGCGAGAAAAATTTTTTAGTTGTTAAATATAAAAATATGGTTTAAATGCTTCTGCAATCCATATAGTTACATCTGCTGCTGTGGAGAAGTTATCACTCCCAGATGGAGGAGATCATTATCTCAGCACGATCGATAAGACATTGATCGATTGAAGTCCTTGTCCTTTATCTTCAGAGCCTCTTTCTGTCTCTCAACAGAGTGGATTCCTCATCCCACAGTGAGTGCGATCGCATCAACACTAGTTCATTAGTACAATAGGGATTTCCCATGGCACTGGACTTTCCCTTTTTATTAAATTAAACCTTAAGTCACTTGTACCGTGTAATTGGTTATTTACCTAACACTTTCTTACCATTTTCTGAAATAGTTAAATCTGCCGAGTTGCGTACTTTAAAACGTGCATTTTGTGTTCTTGAAGCATAACGTCATATTTTTGGTCTTGAAAGTTGCACAATCATTCGCTTGTTAAATCAAAAACATCCCACAGTGTGTGAAAGAACCTGATATAAGCTGAGCAATGAATGTCCAAAAGGGAATGAATTTCCATTTAGGGAATGTTCCCAGGAAATTTAAACCTCAAAACCTCAAATAAAATGGAAGAAAACATTTTACACACTTAAATCACATTACAATGGATCTCTGTCTACATCAACCGGCTAACAGCCAGCGTAGGAATAGAGAACAGCTCAGGACTTTGACAACTTTGGTGGCGTGAACAAAAGCAAATAAAAAAAAGTTGATTTCAACGGTATGCAAATGAGCAGCAACATGTGGGACTCCAGACAGTGATTCGCCACATTATACCACAACCAATTATAAACGGCTGCCAGCAACCAACAGTACAGACTTGCCGACTTCCAGCTATTTAATCGCTGTCAGTGGGAACGGGTACCCGTGATTTAGTGTAGGTCAGTTTGTTTGCTTCAAACATTGACAGTCAAGCTAACCTGACCTAGAGAGTAAGGTCGGTATTAGTGCTGAATTGTTATGTGAAGGAGAAACGCATATGGACATTTTGACCACAAACACTGTGTTCGGTATGTCAACACAAAATAATCACAAGTCCACAAGATTTCCTACAGGGCAAATATCTTCTCCCTCCTTCTCACCTCTTTTCAAACGTCACACAAACTCAAGAACGTGAAGTTCAAACAGTCCACTCCCCCACACTTGAGCTCTGAAGTTTATGTCTTATTTTGGAAGCAGGAAAAATGTGTATTTTTGCCACAAAGCTCAAGAGAGAGAAATAGCCCAACTAAGAACATTTAGTTAACGTCCTCATTAAGTTATTTGTGAATGTTACCTGAAATGTTCAAAAAAATTTACTAATGGAATATTCCATTGTATCATTCTCACAAATGTTACTTTTGAATGTCGTCTAAACATTCTAAAATAATTTAAAAAAAAACATTCCATGAACAATGAATAACGTTTTTTGGTGATAATGTTTCGAGAACATTAAAGATCAGATGGCTTCAATTCAATTAACGTTACTGGAAAAATGTTTGGTCATAACTTTGAAGGAGCCTTAGCCAAAGTTCTGAGAACATTCCCTGTTAGCTGGGACATAAATCTGAAAAAAATATGGCTTCAAACAAGGAGGCATTTCAGCACATCTTTATGATAGATTCCCCAGTCTAAGTTAAAATGGTGGGGGTTGGTATGAGTGGACGGCCCTTTGTTTCTCGACGAGTGTCTGGCGTACCCACTTAACACCAGTTCCTGTCAGAGCAACACGGAAAGCAGCAGCCTTCTGCAGATGGAGCACAGCTTGGACTAGCATTCGTCTAATGAGTGATCACTCACAGGCCTGTCAAACATGCCATCTGGAGGAGGACCTCTGGTCTGCCGTGAAATATGGAGTTTGTTGACGGTCCGTGTTGAATCAGTCCCTTAGTGCATATGTTTGGTGATGACAGCCATAAACATAATTGCAGACAGAAGATGACAGTGATATAGTTATTAGAAAAGACAGGGGAATTTAGTCTTGGTATGCATTATAGTTTGGAGTATGGTAATGTACAATTACTCTTTTAGGAGGAAGCGTTCCTTTAAGAAACATTGCGTTTTTAAAGCATCTGTGCCACAATCAACATATTAACTCAAATCATGTGCTTCCCCAGTGACAAAGAGCTCACAGAAAAGACTGTTCATTTTTCGATCAGACTCACTGAATGATGAAAGATGTCCTAAATAGGAAAAAGCTCCCAGAATCTCCAGGGCACACAACAAAAAGGGTAAAAATATCTTGTTCAGTTCTTAATCCACTGACCTCATCTAAGCAATGATTTTGCCCCCACATTTAAAGGGGTCCTTTTCACTTTTTTTTTAACTTTAGTTATCGTTGCTGTTTATGCTCAAACAACGTCTGCAAAGTTACGACGATCAAAGTTCAATGCAAGGGCATTTTCTTTGACATAATTCGCTGTTTAAAGACTACAACAAACGGCTGGTAGGGACTACAACGAGCTTCTTCCTGGGTTTGTGACATCACTAACCCTAAAATTGACATAAACCCCGCCCACAAAAACACACATTAAAGGGGGCGGTGTGGGGCTGCTTTAGAGGAGAAGAGAGAGTGTTGTAGTTTGTTGTTGTGTGTGTTGTTTGTTTTCATTTTTTTTAAACGACTGCTTCACAAAGGGTCAATCACACACGCTGGATGCACAAAAAACAAAAACATGGAACACACACCTAGAGATGAGTTGATCAACTTGAAATCACTAAAAACGTTCAGAAACGACGTAAAAAAGTTTGTAACTTCTTCCAGAGTCCTCTCCATCAGTGTCGACTTCGGTTTGAACAATGTAAGGCTGAACACTTTCCTAATTTTGGCTGCGTGAGATTTTCCAGCTTTGTTGTTGTTGAGCTGTTAAAGCTCCGCCCTCTTCTGGAAAGGGGGCCGGGAGCAGTAGCTCATTTGCATTTAAAGGGACACATGGAAAAACGGCGCGTTTTTGCTCACACCCAAATAGGGTCAAGAACCTTTAAGAAGGCGTCTTACTACAACTTCTCATTGCTTTTCATCTCAGAGAATCATAAATGAACTGGAAATGAACAAAATTTAAATGTGTATTGAGTTCCTTCAGAGGGAACGAGTCCCACATGATTAATGTGGAAATATTGATGCGCAAATTCAGAAATTACAGGCGCAATTACACAGCATCAGACTGTGTGTTTGAAGTGGCCACTTGAGAGCTCCAATCTCCAGTAAGCATTGTTATAGATGGATGGTGTGCAGATGATTATTATGGAGAGTTACCATCTGTTATAAAGCACTATCAGTTTAACTTGAGCAACTGTGGCAAATGACAGTAAGCACAGGATAGCTTTTTTTCATTTCCAGCTTTCCAGATGCTTTCTTTACCAAAGCAACTAACAAACAGCAAAAATAAAACTCGAACCACAAATCTTCATCAACATTTTGCTTATTTGGCATTTGAGGGTCGGCTTTCATGGGGTGAACGGAGCGGTTGATGCATCTCTGTCAGCGGGACCTTTAACTTTGAGCACGGCGTATGTGTATTGCTGGTATGTGTGTGGAATTTTAATGCACTGAATTTTAATGCAAATCAGTTCCCCACAAAGACCGGCTCCCAGCCATGACAGAGAGAAATAATAGATGCTGCTTCAGTATAAGACAATCACCTCCCTGCTGTTGACAGTGTCACAATGGCTTTGTGCACCAACAGCCTCCGCCAGCCAAACAATGCTGTCAACAAGATGATTTCACTGCATTTCCACTCAAAGCATTTCTTTTTTTAATGAAGATATCTGCTGGATATGCCGCAAGAAAAGTGTGCAAGAGGCTGCAAAATGACTTACATGTGGATTAATGTTGTATTGATTGATGAATTTAAAAAGCAATTAATATGTATGGGAAATCTCATCTACTCAGCTAATATCAAATGCCTGGGGCATCGATTGTGATTATCATAACGGTCAAGAAGAAGGCATTCTTAAGCACAAAGAGAGGATGTGGGTAATGCAGAATACATAAACTAAATTTGTATTTGGAGGCACTGTTAAAAGGAATAGTTAAAGGAACATAAAAGGAATCGTTATTCGCAATTTTTCTATACAATTTGGCCATATCTGACAAACTCCAAAAATGAGTGAAACGCAAAACAACATTTTGAAATCATGTCACATTTGTGGTTTGAATCACATATCAAACTGCCAAAGTAACGTGAACTGGTGAAATTTCAAATCACTTATGACATAACGAAGCCTCGTTTTACTGACTTTTGCGTCGCGAACCACTTTTCCGCTTTTTCGAAACAAAAGATTCGTAAAGCTTCGAATCAGTGTTTTGAAATCCTCCATCACTAGATATCTTTGAAAAGTTGTTATTTTGTGTTTTTGGCGCACAAAAAGTATTCCCCTCGCTTTATAATATTAAGGTTGAACCACTGTACTCACATGAACTGTTTTAAATATGTTTTAGTGTCTTTCTGTTCATCTGAAAGTGTTCATTATCTTTCTGTCAATAGAGACTCACTGAATCATCGGATTTCATCAAAAATATCTTCATTTGTGTTCTGAAGATGAACGAAGGTCTTACGGGTGTAGAACGACATGAGGGAGAGGAATTAATGACAGAATTTTCTTTTTTGGGTGAACTCACCCTTTAATGCATAACCTGCCTATTTTTTTTTTTTTATTTGAGTGTGGATTATAATATCTAAAAATAAATAGCAACTCAATTTAATAGCTTGTGCTCTGTTGTTAATTGTAAACTTTAATATTTTAGTAATGTGCAAGAAAAGGCTCACTGTATATAGTTTACAGCATTAGCTGAGATAGATTATTTTCATCCTTAAGAAAATGTATAATCCTTAATTATAATTGAATTTATTTAAAGCGAGAGGCACAATTTGTTAAAAACACCAAAAAAAAAAAGAATAAGAAGCAATTATGTGTAGTTTTCTCCCCCTGCTGTACAAAACCCATACCGAACTGTGACTTCAAGTCCAATTGTTATTAAATGCAAGTGTAATTATAAGTAATATTCTAAAGGTAAAACTTTAGTGAGCAGATTAAGTGAAATGTGCCTTCCTCAAACAAAGTTGGCTCATTCTTGTGACGGAAAAAGTAACAACATACAGGTTTAGAACCGAATGAGTGTGAGTAAATACAGGATATTTATTTTAGTTGAACCGTCCCTTTAAGAACGCACAGACTGTTTATGTTAATAAGCAAAAGCACCTACCATGAGTTCTTTGATGTAGTTCAGGATTCAGGTCAAAGGATGCTGCGTCTCTCTACTCTCTCTTTCCGTCTGTTGTTATTAGCTGTGAAAAGAAACCCAACCAGAGGTTAAGGCACATATTTAAAGGCACCAAACAAACAGCGAAGCAAATTCATATCCACAAAAGCACAATAAAACATGTAAGACGGAGAAAATAGCGGCACTCCTCCACACTGAAGGCTCAGAGGAGAGCTTGGCACAGGGCATGTTGTAAGTACGACTCTTGGAGTGCAACGAGATTGAGGATTCATTATTGATGACATTCCCTGTGGTGCACTACTCTGAAACAGCATGTGCGTGAATTTTTCACTTTGCAGCTTGCGTAAAGAAATAAACTGGGACAGAATGAGCATCACACTAGCTTTAGTCAAACTAAACCCACTACAGAAGCAGGTGAAATATTAATGGCTGCCATTACTTATCAGATTCGTTGCTTGGTTAATTGCTCTTTATTGTTCGACGCCAAACTGATTGCATTTTGCCTGTTATGTTTAGCGCAACTAATCTTGATTAGTGTCGGAGGTCATGAATAATTTATTACAGACAGCATTCCTGGATAATTACCTGTAGCTGATTCTCGCTGTCGGAGAGGAGATCTCCAACCGTGTGTAGATAACAAGCCTAAATGCTTTAACTTTCTACTATTCATTTTGTTTTGCCACAAGTGTCTCTCAGTTGCAATAAGCTACAAGCCAATTAAAATTATGATGTTCCTAGCATAGCCACAGAAGCATTACTCATGGTAGCACTGAAAGCTTCCTGATAAATGCAGCAGATTTCTCTTAAATAAGGACAGATGAATGTAGAGAGAAGGATAAAAAAGAGGCATATTTTAAGAAGTGTTTTGTAGGCAAATTCTGTGTGGTTCCACTATGACCTGGTAGACCAGAATTCCCTTGTTCTCCAACCACTACTAACAACCTCCCTAAAAACAATATTGTTTAGAATTTCTTTAGTTCATACAACAATTGTTGCGGTAAGAACATCCATTACTGTTAGTACTGTATAGACTCACAGGAGAAGAATGTAAAGCCACAGCCACAGTGTTTCACATTAATTACCTCGAGTGTGGCGGCCCGCCATCATTTAATTTGTGCTGCCACAGTTTCATAACGAACCAAAAATAATTTAAAACTTCTCATAATAACATTAAAGGTGATTAAAGTTGTTTTGCACCATTGCTTTGGCAAAGTATCTGTCAAATGAACTAAAATCGAAAGCGCGATATGGCTTTGTGACTAAAATTGTGATTTAAGTTTTCAACTATGATAATGCTAAGAAGCACCAAATCAGCATATTAGAATGATTTCTGAAGGATCATGCGACACTGAAGACTGCTGAAAATTCAGCTTTGTCATCACAAGAATTTTAAAATATATTAAAATAATACGAAACGAAATAGTAAATCGTGAGTACCATTTAACAAATCGATGGAATGAAACCGTTAATTGTGAGTACGATTTAGCAAATCGAGGGAATGAAATAGTTAATTGTGAGTACGATTTAGCAAATCGAGGGAATGAAATAGTTAATCGTGAGTACGATTTAGCAAATCGAGGGAATGAAATAGTAAATCATGAATACGATTTAGAAAATCGATGGAATGAAACCGTTAATTGTGAGTACGATTTAGCAAATCGAGGGAATGAAATAGTTAATCGTGAGTACGATTTAGCAAATCGAGGGAATGAAACCGTTAATTGTGAGTACGATTTAGCAAATCGAGGGAATGAAATAGTAAATCATGAATACGATTTAGAAAATCGAGGGAATGAAACCGTTAATTGTGAGTACGATTTAGCAAATCGAGGGAATGAAATAGTAAATCATGAATACGATTTAGAAAATCGAGGGAATGAAACCGTTAATTGTGAGTACGATTTAGAAAATCGAGGGAATGAAATAGTAAATCATGAATACGATTTAGAAAATCGAGGGAATGAAACCGTTAATTGTGAGTACGATTTAGCAAATCGAGGGAATGAAATAGTAAATCATGAATACGATTTAGAAAATCGATGGAATGAAACCGTTAATTGTGAGTACGATTTAGCAAATCGAGGGAATGAAATAGTTAATCGTGAGTACGATTTAGCAAATCGAGGGAATGAAATAGTTAATCGTGAGTACGATTTAGCAAATCGAGGGAATGAAACCGTTAATTGTGAGTACGATTTAGAAAATCGAGGGAATGAAATAGTTAATCGTGAGTACGATTTAGCAAATCGAGGGAATGAAATAGTTAATCGTGAGTACGATTTAGCAAATCGAGGGAATGAAACCGTTAATCGTGAGTACGATTTAGAAAATCGAGGGAATGAAATAGTAAATCATGAATACGATTTAGCAAATCGAGGGAATGAAATAGTAAATCATGAATACGATTTAGAAAATCGATGGAATGAAACCGTTAATTGTGAGTACGATTTAGCAAATCGAGAGAATGAAATAGTTAATCGTGAGTACGATTTAGCAAATCGAGGGAATGAAATAGTTAATCGTGAGTACGATTTAGCAAATCGAGGGAATGAAACCGTTAATTGTGAGTACGATTTAGAAAATCGAGGGAATGAAATAGTAAATCATGAATACGATTTAGCAAATCGAGGGAATGAAATAGTAAATCATGAATACGATTTAGAAAATCGAGGGAATGAAACCGTTAATTGTGAGTACGATTTAGCAAATCGAGGGAATGAAATAGTAAATCATGAATACGATTTAGAAAATCGAGGGAATGAAACCGTTAATTGTGAGTACGATTTAGCAAATCGAGGGAATGAAATAGTAAATCATGAATACGATTTAGAAAATCGAGGGAATGAAATAGTTAATCGTGAGTACGATTTAACAAATTGAGGGAATGAAAAAGTTAATTGTGAGTATGATTTAACAAATTGAGGGAATGAAATAGTTAATCGAGAGCATGATTTAACAAATTGAGGGAATGAAAAAGTTAATTGTGAGTACGATTTAACAAATCGAGAGAATGAAATAGTTAATCGAGAGCATGATTTAGCAAATCGAAGGAATGAAATAGTAAATCGTGAGTACGATTTAGAAAATCGAGGGAATGAAATAGTTAATTGTGAGTACGATTTAACAAATCGAAGGAATGAAATAGTTAATCGTGAGCACGATTTAACAAATCGAGAGAATGAAATAGTAAATCATGAGCACATGTCAAGTGAGGTGCTCCATAAAAAAACAGCTCTTTTAAATTAAAATAATATTTCACAATATTACTCAGTTTTACTGTAACAAATAAAAGCAGCCTTTGTGAGCATAATAGAATCAGTCCCTCATGACTCTCAATCAACTAATATATTGGTATTTATAAATATATATATATATTTATATTCTGTAATAAACTTCTAATATATCGTCTTTTATACTTCTACAATGAATAACACTTAACACTGCTACATTCTCGTGTCGTTGCTTATTTGAATATGTCATTCTCAGTGCTTCATAAGAGGAGTAGTTAGAGTTTCCTCTTGAAAATGTCTTGCACCTTTGACTTTTTTTAAACAGTCTGAAACAATCTCAAAGATGGTTGCCTTGGTCTAGATATCTTTATTAGAGATTTTTTTTTAATCTATGGAAAAATGAATCTGAAAAACACTTGCATATCATTTGCATCTACTCCAGAGGCTTCCTTTAAACAAAGCTCTTTTACTCCCAATTCAATGGCATTTAATATCGACCACAGAGTACACCGATTGGTCATTCTCTGGTAAATCGATTTGTTTCTTCTGACCTTAAAGTCTGAGGGGACCGTTGGCTCTTTAATTGTGTTCTCTACTCTTGCAAACATTGTTTCCTCCATCTAGAATCAACAAGGGGTTTGAACAATAGATCTCAAAGGGCATCTACATCATACTTATCTGCCTCCAAGCTAAAGGTCCCTTTCAGTCTGCAGTACATTTGAACAATGCAGGATGATTTAAAGTCCAATGCTAATAGATGGTCATAGAGGTGTGGGCAATAAATGATGTGCTTGTTGTTATTTGTCATTATACACTCACTCTCAACCTCTCCCCTCTGTTTACGATCATGTTATTCACATTCACGATGAGTGACGCATCCTACAGGACGCCTGTCCCTCTGGAAGGATGTGATGTCCAGTTATTGGAGGCATGTGCCACTTTTTCTCTCGTTTTTCCTCTAATAGAGATGTGTCCAGCTCATCAAAATTAAAAATGATGACCAAACCATTATTAAACAACACTAAGTTTTTATGTCTGTCAGTATGGTCTATTAGTTGGCAATTAAATTAATTTTGAGCAGTAATTATGTTCAATGTTTAAAATAAGCAATACCCTAAACACTACTGTTCAAATGTTTGAGGTCAGTAAGGTTTTTGAAAGAAGTGTCTTCTCACCAAGGCTGCATTTATTTAAATAAAATAAAGTAAAAACAGTAATTTTGTGAAATATTATTACAATTTAAAATAACTGTTTACTATGGAAGCTATTTTTCTAGCAGTTGTGAGTTTTTATCATGCAATTCTGACTTTATAACTCGCAATTGTGAGTATATTTCTTTCTATTCTGAGAAAAAAAAGTCAGAATAGTGAGCTAAAAAGTCACAATTACCATTTTTATTTTTTATTCCATAGTTTACAACTATAGTGGACTTTAAATATTATTCCAGTGATCGAAGCTGAATTTTTGTCTCAAGAAACATTTCTGATTATTATCAATGTTGAAAACTGTTGTGCTGCTTAATATTTTTTTGTAGAATGTGAACATTATAAATGTCTTTACTGTCAATTTTGATCAATTTAATGCATCCTTGCTGAATAAAAGTATTGATATCTTTTTAAAAAAAAAAAAAAAACTTTCTGATCCCAAATCTAATTTGCCACAAAATTTAAAATCGGTCCGTTTCTCTCCATCCAAATGTTACATTTGCCATAAACTTGACTAATGTTTCTCTGAAGTTTCTCAAAACTCTAGGGAAACATTGAAACACTTGTGGAGTCGATGACAAAACTGTCATGAGTGTGGTGTGCGTATTGAACTATAGAAAAATTACATTGTTTAACAAATACATATGAGATTTTGGCAATGCCTGAGGCTGAGGACTAAGGTTATGGGGTCTTTTTAGGTTTAGCACCAGTAATATTGAGAGATTTACTTCATAAACAATGACACACTGCAGATATAGTGTTTTAACACTTATTCAAGTGTATCCCAATATCAAACGATCATTCACAGATGTCTGGACTGAGCTCCAAATACTCTGAATGATACCCACTTTCTCGCTTCAGACAATTGATTGATACGTTTGATTGAGGATTTGCCACATCCAGGTGTCCTCTGACCTAGCGGCAGGTGTCCGACAGGGGTAAGCGTGATCCCTTGAGAAATAGGAGGCTGTCAAAGCGTTGAGAGAGTCATACGGTACAGCTTCTGGCACACTCAGTGCTGTGATAATGACCAGCTCTGTACACACTTTCTTAGTGTTTTCTCTACGCAGTCTGTTCTTGTCTTTCATTAAAACTTCCCTCTCCCTTCCCAGGCCCCAAGGCCAAGCAGACCTCGGTCTCCGGGGAGAGACGAGGTTCAGGGCATCAAAACAA
Organism: Opsariichthys bidens; assembly: GCA_037194245.1. Classification (NCBI taxonomy): domain Eukaryota; kingdom Metazoa; phylum Chordata; class Actinopteri; order Cypriniformes; family Xenocyprididae; genus Opsariichthys; species Opsariichthys bidens. The sequence continues at coordinate 30,581,160 of CM074278.1, forward strand.
GCCTTTGAAGCCGAACGATTACGAGGAGGGAGACCTGTTGGAACGGGCCAAAAGGGCTTAAAGGTGTGGGGGAGTCGGGTTCTCCAATTAGGCACAAGAAAGGTTGTTAACAAGAGTCATGAACCTCTGTTTTCACTCAGGAAGGGTTATGCAAACAGCATGCAGACAGAATAAATGACCTGATCATGTCAGTAAAGAGTTAATGATTGATGACACTCACTTGAGTTCGACATAGAACAACCCAATCGCTGGGTTTGTCCGTTTTTAACTTGGGTTGTTTTTAACCCAGCATTTGCAATGAAAATCCATCAGAAAAAAAAAAAAAAGCTGTTGTGCAATACAACACAATTACAGCCAAACAGAAATCATTTCATGTTTATTGTCCAACTACAGAGAAGGATTTTGGACCTTCTCCTTTATTGTGAAATCTGTGTTGAGATTTCACAGTGGGTGGAGATACATGGTGCAACATCTCAGGCAGAGAAATCAAGCAATTAAAACAACATCTGTCGCATTTGGACATTTAATTGCGTTTTTGTAAATCTGGTTTCAATACAAGTCTTTATGGAATAATGTCTCTTCTACACTGAAAAGAAAATGACAATAGAGAAAACAACTGTAAATGTTAACTGTAAGAGATAAGGAGAAAAACTGTAAATGGTTGAATATTGCATTATATGCAATTTCACTGTAAAATAATGAGGAATTTGAGATTTGGAAGTGCCATATAGTTCACAGGAGCATTCGTGCAAGACACCTTAGCTATGATTATATTTTACTTAAATAGTTTTTTTTCTTCTTAGTTTTTATTATTTGTAACGCACACCCTGTTTAAGAGATAGTTCAGCCATAAATGAAGATTTGCTGATCATTTACTCACCCTCAGGGCATCCGAGATGTAAGTGAATATTTTCTTCGGTAGAACAGCAAAGAAGATTTTTATCTGAAACCGTTTTATGCGACATAAAGCTGGTCGTGAATGCGTGCAGGACCATGGATATTAATTTTATTTTGTTTGCATGTTTTTTTGAATCTCAAAGTGACGGCACCCATTGACTTCCTTATATGAATCCCCTAAGACTACGGTTTCAGCTAAAAAACTTCTTTACTGTTCGACTGATCTACATCTTGGATGGCCTGAGGATGAGCAAACTAAATAGGGCTGCACGATTTATCGTGATTAAATCGCACGATATTTGTCAAATGCGCAGCTTGTCGGAGCTGTACGTCTCTGTGATCAGTAGTAAATCCTTCTCCATCTGAAAGCCTGAGTGCGCACTTGCACAGAAACTCAAAATCCTGCAGCAGAAGAAGAAAACACGTGTCACATCGCTGTAGCTGAAGAAACAGAAGATTGAAATGCTTTAAACATGACTAATAAACACACGGCTGCCTTATTCTGTGTAAGAAATCACATTATCTCACAGAAGCACAACTGTCGTTATCAAGTGAGTTTGGAGTAAAAACATGTTATTAAATGTTTTTTGTTGGACAAGATGTTAATAAATGCTTTTAATGTCTGGAAAGATGTTGCTTTATCAAATGTACATTATAAGCGACTCAAACTCAGTGCTTTCAGATGGATTAACATTTGGAGCCGTACTTCACTGACAAGCTGCGCAAAAAAATAATTGCAGCCTCATAATCGCACTAAGAATCGCTTTTAAGCGACAATCACAATCAAGCGCAATGTTAATTTTCATATTGTGCGATAAATCGTAATAATTTTTTCCTTTAAGCCTTAAAAATTGCTCTTAAATTCAATGTGTTTCACAGAGTATTTGTTTGTGACATTGCTTATTTTGCAAACAACATGACTCTTGTCGATCTTCATCATGCCCGCTTTACAGTGGAAGCCAAAATGTCTTTTCCCTCCTTTTCCCAAAATGACTTTTTCCCTCCAAATTGAACAGGAAGCCATTGCACAAATCTTGGATGTAAACTAATAAATATCGATACAGTGTTTTTGAGAATCAATACAGTATCGACATTCACATTTTCTTACAGCCCTATTTTTTTACAATGAGTTTCTGGATTTTCTAACGTATGTGAAGTTCACGGTCTGTCATGGACATTGATATTACATTTTCACACCTCTGACGCTGAACAAAATGAACTGTGATTGGTTGCTATACATGTCAGTCAGATGGATGTTCCTTGACCAATGAAAGAGTCCAAACCTTCTGCCATCAGTTTGAAGGTCTGGCTTTGTGATACTAGTCCTCAACAACACAGGACAACCAAGAAACAATCTAATATCAATTACTTGCTGACTACCTATGACGTTCTATCATTGACTTATATTGAACATCTTCAATCCTTCAATCCTGAACCAAATATTTGAATCACTTGTCCACCACATTTATTCAGCTCTGCGTCAGGCAAGCTTCTTAAGAATATGCGTACATCTGTTGTCGATTTCAGGTCCTTGTTAAAAGATGTACCAAACATTATAGTGTATGCTGCGTCTACTGAACCTTTATTCAACCTTGTTTCATTATAAGTTAAAATAACACATAGTCAGAAGCAGCAGTGAGTGACTTTGGTGAGAAGATAAAGTCTAGTGTTAATCCTTCACGTACTTTGTTTATTTCGTTGTGCTGACAAAACTTGTTGTAAAAATTCTGTCGGACAGCAAGCTCTTGGTTCCCTGAGTCTTTCTTAATTAAAACCAGAGGAAGAACTATTAGTTCCTTACACAAATACAGGACGTTGCTCTAGTCAGTTCATATTCCCAGAGCAATTGGTCTGAAAAATGAGCAGATTTTGCTGTTTGGTCTCAGGAACAGCAGGGGATTTGGAGGACTAACCAAGCTGCATGCTGTGTCAACACCAAACATTCTCTGCTGTCGGTGTAATCCCATTCACCATGGGAAAACAGAACGGCAGTTCACGACAACAGAATGAGAGCAAGATCTGGCCAAAAAGGGGCCAGAGTTGAAACCATGAGTTGAGGGTTCCCATTGAAACTGGACTAAAAATAGACAGATTTTAGTTTAAATAATCCATTAAAAAGGTGCAAGTGAAATAGGCATCAAACATTAGAATGTTCAGAATGAAAGATGATTACATCGTTAAACATTACAGAGTTACCGTTTTTTAACTTTTGTAACTTATAAGGTGGCACCCATTTTAACCATAGTGCCACTTGGTGTGTCTATATCTTAAAATGATTGGTTAAAAACAACCCAAGTTGAGTTGAAAATGGACGAACCGAACAATTGGGGTGTTTTAACCCAGCAGTTGGGTTAAATGTTGTTGGGTAGTTTTATCTAAATAAACTATTGTTTAAAAATTACTGTATTGCTTGCTGAAAATGACCCCAAACTGTGATGGAAAGGAGAATTTATTAATGTTTAATTAATAATATTTAAATAAAGATTTTTTAAATGTTTTTGAAAAAAAAAAAAAAGTCTGCAAGGCTTATTTAATCAAAAAATACCATAAAAAACAAATACTGTATAATATTTAACTGTGTTGTATTTCAATATACTTTAAAATTTTCAGCATCATTGCTCTAGTCTTCGCTGTCACATGATTCTTCAGAAATCATTCTCATGTTCTGATTTGGTGTTCAAGAAACAATTGAAAAAACAACCATGACAATAGAAATTTAAAAAGAACAGAATTTATGTAAAAATTTTAACTGTCACTTTTGATCAACTAAATGCATCTTTTCTAAATTTTCCGACCCAAACAGCTTGAATGGTAGAGTATCTATTTGTTCACCTCAACATACCCCAAAAATGACAAAAACACCAGACCGCAATCCCCTCTCCGCCCACATCCTCCTCTCAAGACACCTAATCAGTGGATTTCACGTGTATGAATACGAGATTGATACATGCAAATAAAACCGCAGCATCTGTCAGACAGAGATTTGGAGAAGCTGGATGTTATAATTGATCTAGACTGAGATTTGACATAGCTGAAGGCTTGAATGGTAATGCTGTGCCGCGCTGATTTCATGGGCACGACCGGAGGAGCAAAGAGAGCAGAAGCCATGCTGGGATATAAGCACATCAACCCTTACAACAGGATCATTTGCCTCATCAGTCAGAAGCTCAACAGTGGGACCCCTCGTAAACATGCCCCCCCTACACCTCTGTGTGGTTTTCTAAAGCTATGGCCGCATCCGAAAGCTGAAAAAACGTTTCCAACTTTATAATAAACCTTCAAGCGCATTGGTGTTGGCTCCAGTGTCTTAAGTCGTTGGAATCCTTGGCACAAGACGGACAAAATGCATTCCTCGGAATTGCTCGTTGAAATGGCAGGTGAAATTTTTGGGTATTTTTTGAAAAACCTACATTTGCGAACTAGTCCAAGGCTTTTGGCCTGATTCGAAACAAACCAGTGCAGCGAGATTCTCTGAATTGTCAATAATTACCCAAAAAAAAAAAAAAAAAAGTAGAAGGGCCACCAAAACGTATAAAGTAGGCAGAGCCACTTTTACTAAAGTGGCGATAACTCGTGAACACAATGAGATATTTTCACCAAACTCAGCACATCTCATTCTGTAGTCGCGTGAAAAACGACACGGCAACTACTTCAACGTTAGTCCGATTGGCTTGAAAATTGGCGTGCAGTGTCTTTGTCCAAGGTGCCATGATTACAAATGAGGATAATGACGTATCTCAAAAAACATGGTCGCCATTGGCCAATGAAGTTTGAGCAGCTATCAGACAAGGTTAACGAAGGCCGATTGGAACGAAACTCGCCGGGCCTGTTTGACTCACGGACGTAGATGCCTGTGAGAAATTTGAAAGAAATCAACCACCAGAGGCACTTTAACCTTTTTCATGTGCATAAAGAATTGTGTATCGCATTTTCCGCACATACCCACGACATTCGTACCACATGGTAGACCTCCTCATTCTGAGCAACTTTGCCTCTAGGACCGCCTCCCTCCATCCAATCACTAAATATAAATATAGGAGATTATTTCAGAAAACAACTATGGCTAACAAGTCCTATGTTTTCGGCTGAACCTCGATAACTGTTAAAAACCTTTAAAAACTATTATTATTATAAATTGGCTGTTAATTGGTCCTTTCCAACTATTGCCAAGATGGTTACAGGCTTGCTAAATAATAATACCTTTTTACCGCATGTGCTTAAAGACCTTGAACCGCGATATTTGCTGCTCGTAGCTATATTTCAATTTAACTTTGCTTTAACTTCACACAAACCGACATTTTGCATTTCAAAGCAAAGCCTTTGATACGAGATGATGAATTAAGGGCTAAATAGAATTCACTGGGGTCCATTAAACATCAATAAGACTTGTATTTTTCCTATAATATGTTCATAAAATGTTTCTGCTCTGCAATTTCCCAAAATCCCATTACCCTCAGGATGTAAAGAACAGGACATCCTAGGGTAGATATCCTGCTTTTTACAGGATCTCAGGAGGAGACTATCCGGGAGGGGTAGGTGGCAAAACGACCAGACATTTTTCCACAGTAAGGTCTCGTAAAAAAATCTCTCAACGCTTTTAGAAACATTCCTCCCCCTGGCCATGGGAGCACAAGCGCAGAGACGTCAGGAGGGATCACGCTCAACACAAACTCAAAAACTCCGAAAATCGGATGGAATCTTCAGGCTCAAATGCAAATACCAGGCATAAAACCTCTGAGAGATTTGAAGATTCTCAAAATGTGTTCGGTCTTATTCGCCTGGATAAACACTGCAAAAACAGTTCAAGACCCTAGGTGGAATAAATGGAAATTTCAGAAATAAAGACAGTGTGTGCACATCTGAGGAATATCAGAGGTCAAAGCGGTCATTTCTGCTCTGGGATGTAAAACCTGAGGTTAACTGGTCACTACGCAACACTCTCTCGGAGAACGAGCACTTCGGCTCACCAGCTGTGGGAACGGCAGTGTGAGAGATTACATCACAATGATTTATGGCACATGAGGAGGAGCCAGAGAAACTATGGAACATGAGATCATTTGGAGGGCATCCAATAAGAGGTCTCAATAGGAACACGAGTCAATTGGTTTCACCGCAAGAGATGATGGATCAGCAGTGGGACAACAAATTAATGTGCCGAGAAAGTGAAGAGAATACATCCCAGACTCACACATTCTGTATCACAACACACATAACTCTCTGCTTTTTAAGGAAATGGCAAAACATCGGAATCTGTTTCATTTGGAAGGGTATCAAATTAATGAATCAAGCTTTATATAGATGAAACAGTGGAAAAGGGAATCCATCAGGACGTATTACAGTCAATTCATTCATAATCTTATTTTTTGTAATATGCAAAGGCACACTTGGATTTTCTTTAAAGCTGGTTTTCTGTCTTCGTGTAATTCTGGGTGTTACGCGGCTGCAGTTGTTGGTTAGTTGAAAGGTAAAAGATTTGTGATCTTGTAGCCTGATGCTTCTTCCATATGTCTTCAATTGCCTCTGAAAGCCTCTAGCCAAGTCTTGAAATTCAGTTTCTGCCCTCCAAAAGCGTAAAAAAGGGCCACACAGATTATCCGACTCATTTTGACTCAGTCCAAATATCTTTTTGGACTGCTTTTTTCTGCCTGACACTTCCCACTGAGCTCAGCAATCTGCTTGGTGAAGAACAACAAATCTTTCTTGTCTCCTACTTTCCAAATTTCACAAAATTATTATACAAGTTGCATAAAAACTATGATTAATGAGCAGGCATAAAATCTTAAAGTGGTAGTTACCCTAAAAATTTAAAATCTGTCACAATGAAATTTAATGAAAATTAATAGACCCATAAAAGTATCATAAAGGTATATTGAGTACAGTGTATCCCAAATCAAAAACAAAGACACAACGCAGCAGGATATTTGCTTACTCTTTATTTTGATGGTTCACTTTAGAAATTCTACTAGCTATAAGTAACTTTGAAACTACATGCCAACTAACTCTCATTAGAATACTAGTAAAAAGTTACTCCAATGACATATTTTTGTGTCCAAGTGCATTATTTCCTTTTTAAATAAGTTGATAAATTCATGACATATATCACACTTTATTCTATAAAACCTATTTAGTTTGAATTAATTTTTAGTACATTTAAATAATACATATTTTATGTTTTGTCATCTTAAACCCCAAAATGTCAGGTGGTGCAACTGTCAGAACAAATGAACAGACTGGTGTCTTAATAATGAAAAATTAAAAACGAAATACTATGGCATAATTTCAGGCTTAAATCCTTTCATATAAACAAATTTTCTAAATATGGAGTAGTTTTAAAGCTGCTAAGAGTGGCACAACTGCAAACATGGCTGTTTTATTATGAATTGACAGGATAAATATGATAATGATAATTGTGGCAGAGTGAAAATGTTTGTAGGTCTCTCTTAAAATACTGGTAAAATCTGCTAATTTCAAGTATGGGTAGGTTGGTTCACTTTCCATGTCAGCTGGTACAACTACAGTATATGCATACAACTATTTGGTTGTACAACCTGACATAAAAACATTCAAAAAATTAATTTAAACACTATGAAATGTTATTTAACAACTGAAACTTGAACACATTGGGTAAGGGTTTAAACACATTGTTCTAGACTAAAAAAAAAAAAAAAAAACACCTTTTTTGAAGCTTTATTGGACAATGATCCACTTATCATTAGTAGAAAGTGTAAAGTGTTACTGGATATTCTTCACAATGAGGTTGAGCAGGCGTAATAGATGACAGGATTTTCATTTTTGGGTTAACTGCGCTTTTAAAATGCTGCAAATCACATTTCATACGGTTTCAGATTTTAAAAGACAGAATCTATTAAATCTTCAAAGGAAAGGTAAGTTATTCGAGCACAATATTTAAGGGCTTATGGGACAGAACTGAAAAGGATCTTTATCCTTCCATCAACTTCAAGCAATAAAACTGAGCTTTGATCAGTGTGGTGTGACAAAGATATGAGTGAATAATGAGATATGAGTGAACCGTTTTATGCATGTGCTCAATGGTGGGGCAGTCGTGACCTAATGGATGGATAGAGAGTCAAACTTGTAACCCAATTCTCAATGCCAGCAGGAAATAACCTCGAATCGCTCCCGGGCTGCCCACTGCTCAGGGTGTCCACGGTTTGCCGTGTGTACGTGTATTCACTACTCACTACTCTTAATGTGTGTGCACTAACTTGGAAATTACAAGTATGGGTTACCATACCATTTATCCCATGCCCCGCTCGCAAATGACACCTATGACTTAAATTAATCAACTAAAATACTTCAATACAATTTTGATAGATGTGTTTGATTGTTACGGCCATACAAGGATAAGTACTAATATTGAAGAAAACAAATAAAGTATGAGAATAAAAATGTCATAGGGGACGGCTGGATGGGCCAAAAGGCCCAAAACCCAAAAGAAAATATTTGAGTTCATTAAATGCTTTTCAGTTAAATAAAGAAAAGATTTCACTGCTAAACAAGAAGACAAACGATGCATTTTTCCACAAAGAAATCAACCATTTAGCAAACAGAAATCTTTTACTTTCCCAATTATTAATCACAACTTGTTTAATTCCTCTTTATTTTTCCAAATGTTAGACAAACAATGAAGCCAATGAGTTCCATTTCTATGAAAGGAGCTTGTTTGAGGACTGTGTATTTCTGAGGGCGCATCTCATTTTCAACTCTAACAGACGCTGGCAGGCAAAGTCTCTAGAAGGCCAGCACTGAAATATCCTTTTTCGGTTGATTTGCACCATCTCAGATGCCATGATCTCGCAGGACCCAAAAAAAACATCACAACTCGCCAATCATAAGATTATCCCAAAAGCGCAAACAGCTGGAGACTTGCTGGATCTGATGTTTTCAGTCCTTACTGTCTCAAGCAGGTGGTTGTAATTAAGTCAGCGTAATGTGGCCACAAGCTGGCAGAAGAACATGAGACTAATTATTGGGACACATGCCCAGGTTTATCATTTCCTGAAGCTCCCCGTCTTTGACCTGCATGAGGATTTAAGTTGCCAATCATAGCCCAAAAAAGCAGCACTAATTCAAAATAAGCACCTTGTAACCCTCAGTCTCGAACGATCCTGTTCTCTCCGTCACCAAAAACGCAAGCTGGTACATTCAATTTATGTTAAAATAATCAGTAACATGCAAATGATGCTCACACAAAGCATTCACTACCTTTGAAGAGTGCTCAGTCTTTTTCTTCCGGCAGTTTTCAAACACGAGCAGAGATTAGGGAAGGAAGAGATTAGACTTCATGGTCTATTTCATCCATTCTCCAGCCTAATCAGTGGGGAATGATATCATTGCCCTAAATATCTCCTCAGCAGCTTGAATGTAGAAATGTGCAGTTTCCTCATTATTGACCACACAATGTGACAATACACCATCCTGTGATCACGTTATCTCGTGATTAAAGAGGACCGTTGTTTTCTGACAACTGATGACGCCTGGGGCTTCACAGCGCGGCCCTAAAAGCCACAATCTGACTTTAACTTTAGTGACCCACCAAGCCACATGTGAGTAAAGAAACCCAGCTGAAAAATTTATAGCAGCTCATAAAAAAATCACGAGGAGCAAAACTAAAAAGTACAGAACATGTCAACTTAATCTGCTGTTAAACACCAGGCCTAAAATGGCATCTGATGTGGCAGACTTGTAGGAGGAAGTTGTCAAATACATTATGAGGAGACTGGGGAAATGTTCTTGAGGATCGGGCATGTATATTGCAAGTGACGTACAAATGTTTTTGTCAATTCACTTGTGGTTTTGTCAGTTTAACTGAAAGCATTGTAGTTCTCACACCAGATGCGATAAGCGCCAAACAAGTCCATACGCGACGCGACTATGAGACGTGATAAAGGGAGTTTTCACACTATGAACACGGTTTGCGTGGATTTTGGTCCGTATGTGATCTCAGACCCCCTTAAAACAAACCGAACCGAGTACGGTTCGCTAAAAACACGAAATCTGAAAAAAAAAAAAAAAAAAAAAAAAACGCTCTGTGCTCACTTGATTTTTCCGTTTGTGAATTCCAATGAAGTTTGGTCATCAGATGCCTCCGTACAAATCAGCTGTTCATCATGGCTGCTGCTTCTCTCAGATCTTTTGTCTCTCAGACAAATTATTTGTTCGCAACATCCACTTGCTTATTGTGATTTTAACTGCTTCCAAACTGTGTGAGAGAGACGTGCCTGCAAGCCTTGTCAGTTTAAATTTTTTCGAGTGCACAGAAAACCAGCTTTCACGGTGCGTATACTAAACTGAATTATCTGCAAGCGTCTTATTGCATTTAAAGTGTCAAATCACTCAAGGTTCACAACAAGCAATGCCCGTTTTGTGGAGTATCCTCGTAAGAGCAGTCTTAAATGAGTTACAAAACATCTTAAAGAGTTCTTTAATTCTTAGTCTTATCAGATCTACCTCATGCTCGGCAGCGGCAGCTCTTAAAGGTACAATATGTAACATTTTTATATTAAAATATCCAAAAACCACTTGCACAGTGTTCTATATTTCGTTCAGCTGTGTACTTACATTATCCTAAATGTTTCCAAGAATTTGTAAATTCAGAGAACTTGTCACTTGCACCTGTCAGTGACGTAATATCTGCGTTATCCCTGGTTTCTGCTTGTACTGCATAGTAACCATGGCAACAGACACGGACAGCGGCGTGACGTCTAGCTGCTGTTGTTTCATTCAAACATTATGGACCATGGCAAGCAAACTTTGGGACATAAGGAGAAATAAAACGAGGATCAATATCGGCATGTCGTCTCCGAGATGGCGAGAGCTTTGCGACAAACTTTGACTTGACAGAGATGGCGCTCTCGCACATTATTAGGCGAGTTAAGCAAATGTAGGCTATATAAGACTAATCAATGTTATAAAGCTCAACACGACGAAGTGTTAGAATATCATCAGTGTGATCATCTAATGTTGATCTAGCTCACTGTTAAGTCTCATACAGACTTTCAACAGTTTAGTATGACAGTGTGACGTTAGAGCGAGTGAATCAGCGCTGCGTTTCCTCACAGTTTTAATTCGTCAAATAAACTGACCAGTATGAGGAGTATTTCAGCACTTATGAGTAGTTCGGTAGACGTAAACGTCCTCGTTTCTTTATATCCCCGGGACTCTCGTGTGACACTGATATCTGTCTCTCATTAGTAATCGCGCCCGCGACTCTCGGCCCCGTCCTGCTTCACACCACAGTCGTGTTAAAAACATGCATTCACTCATCCTTAAACATTATTACCCCATAAACATTATTAGATCCATCGGCATGGCAACAAGTTCCATGATTCCATATTCACTGCATCATCAATCTACGCCATTGTTATTGTTTTGAGGAGTTTAGCACCCCCTAGTGGCGAAAAAACTACATAGTGCACCTTTAAAGTGACAGCAGCCTAATAAACCAGTAGCTGTGATGTGTGTCACACTGGCCTTCATTCATAAAAAGATTCCATTACTACAGATATTTAAAATATACTCAATTTAATTTGTTTCAACATTCATTTGTGAAATTATTACAATATGAAAATATTAAAAACTCGCGATTAATAACAGAAAAGAAAGTGTTATTAATTAGTTATTTTTTAATGGATTGACAGAACTAAACTAAACATAAGAATGAATGAGTTTGAGTGTTCAATTGTGTTTGATGTGTACATGCATATAAAATGCATTCGTCAGTCTGTTTTACCTTTTTCTACAGGGTTTGTATTGTTAACAGGGGTTTTTTGCATCAACAAAATGTTTTATGAAATTACAGGAAAATGTGAATAAAAATGTGGGTTATGCAGAAGCATTAATATGATGCGCTAATGCGTAACGCATAAAAGTGGTGATAATATCTAGGGGAAAACAACATATAACCCATTTATGTCTAAAAGGTTCATACTGTAGCATTCATCATCATGCTTGTATTGTAAAGACAGCTTATCTCAGCATATTGGGGGAAATAGCGCAAAATATCATGCAAGTTCTTCTATTAAACCTGCCACACTTTATTCAGCTTGAGGTATATAAGTTACAGGTCATTAGCTCAATGTCCAGAACTGAAGCCAGATCCTAAACAGAACAGCCCTTTAATTAATACTGTAACAGAGAGCAAAGACCTTAAACACACTGAGCTAATGGACTTGATCCAGCTGTGCTCATTCCACTCTGATGTGAGTGTGTTTGTGTGAACGCATCCTTACATGTGTGGGGGGTATTCAAAGACTTGACCATCTCAAAAGAGCAGAAAACATCTAAACACCACTGAACAGAGAGACAGACTATAACATACCGAACGCTTTCCACAAAGGAATGTCTGTCTGTAGAGTAATGGCTTCTGAGTTTGCTATGTGCACTTGAATACACAGGAGCGACCGCAGAACTGTTACCAAAAACCCAGAGGAGGGGGGAAACGGAGGAAAAAACTGGGGAATAAACTTCTACTGGAATGAGAAAGAAAAAAAAGAAGAAGCAAACCAAATATGCCTGAGTCAGGAGTGCTGAGGAGTTTAACTGTGTCAAAGGGAGAAACTGAAATCAGGCCTTTGCTACACAGACAATGTGAGCCCAAACACAGAGAAACAACTGTCTGTTTAAGCCACAAAAAAGTCATAAAGAGTCCTTTTACTCAATAGTTCAGGACACACAAGGGTAACCATGTGTGCCGCTATTAAATACAGTCAATGGTTTTGAGAAATTGAACCAAAACCTTAATTATAATTTGTTCATCATTTCAATGTCCTTTTTTAAATGCTACAGTAAAAAACTGGTAATCAGTTCACTGTAAATTTCTTTTACCATATACAGTGAAAAATAAAAATTACGTGTAATTTTACTGTAGCATATTGTAAAAATGTTTTTGCGTGTAACATTTATAGTAAAAATCTATTTTATATTCATCCAAACAATACAGTGCAATGCTTTTGTAGTTTTTTTGTGTGTGTGTGTAAGTTATCATGATACTAATATTGGGTAAAAGTCGGATATTACAATATCAAAATGTCTCGGTACTTTGGTACGGTAGCAAAATTTTACTATTTAATAAAAACAACTACTAATGAACTAATTATAATAAATATTACATTTCTTATGCTAATAAATAAATCATTAAAACATTTAAATATTTTTTTAATTAAGCATATACTGCTTTAAATACGGTCAAGGGAGAAGTTAAAAAAAAGGAATAAAGAAAAATATAACACGTAATATAACGTGTAATGCATTTTCTGCATTTACACTACAAAAATTTCATTCTGACATGATTTTCATTGTCCAAAAATCAATCATAGGACTTTTTGGTAACACTTTTCAGGAGTGATAAAAAAAAATTCTGTTACACTTTATTTTAAAGTGTCATTGTTGCATGTATTTACTATAGTAATAACTATAATTACATGCAATTAACCCCAAACCAAACCCTCATGCAAACCCTAACCCTATAGTAAGTACATGTAGTTAATTGTAATTACTCAGTATAAATTTATAATTACATTGTAACAAAGACACCTTAAAATAAAGTGTAACAATTTTTTATCGCTCCCAAAACTTGCAGTGTACTTAGCAACATGAAAAGTAAGAAAAACTGTAAGTAAAAAATACATACATATGTAAGTCAAAAACCGTACAGAGCATATCACATTAGTGTATTGAAAAATACACAGACATATATATTATTTTTGTTTTATTTTCATTGTTTTTACTTTTAAAATTGTAAAATGCTGTTCTATCAAAAACCTCAGTGTGGGAAACTCTGATGTAACATGATATTTAATGTACTTCATGTTGTTGGTAACAAAGAAAGGAATATATTTTCTTTCTCTTTGTATTTTTGTATCAACAAGAATTTGATCCTATTCAAATCAATGTAACAAATGGGTTAGGTCAAAACACGTCATCTAAAAGTACTCCGATTACATTACCTTAAATGTGCAATGTAATGGATTACACTGCAAACTACAATTTTTGTCATGTAATCTGCAACCAGTAACTGACTGCAAATCGCAAGAAATCTACCCAGAACTGTATATATTTCCCATACAACAGGCGCCAAAATGACGCCCCATCCCATAATGGGCAATCCGTTGTCACCAATTTTGCGTTTCTACTAGTTTTTACAGTAAATTTAACAGGATTTCAACTGAATTATCAACACGTATTAACAGTGAAATCATGCAAGTTGTTCTTTGCGAGTTGAAAAAAGATCCTCTCAAATCCTCAAACCAAAACTGAAGCCCACTACCAACGTCTACAGCTCTTCAAATGAAAGTTAGCCACCTTAATCACTAAATTTAATAAGCAGCTTAAGGAGATTCCAACTTTCCTGTTCCTGTTATTAATTTCCTGCTTAATCATTGCTTTATATCCGTAACTAAAATGCAGATATTTAATGTGATTACATTTCACCAGCAACATGAGATCCTTCTATATAAAGCCTACACTTCAAGAAGTGGAGAAATCAAGTTCATTATACATCTAAAATCTGTGGATAAAGATTAAATAATGACTGCAAGACTCTCAGCTATATCTATACGGCCCAGCTTGTTATATGCATACTTTCACCTCATTATATCCCCGGCACACTAATATTGAAGGAAATTGCCTGAATCATAGATAAGCGTTAGTCCTCATTATGACTAGCACAAACAAGCAGTCTGTTTCCTCTTGATAAAGAGGTCCTGTTATTTACCAGGGACACTGGACACCCCAGTCTTGAATGAACTTCGGAGCCGCATCCTTTAAAGTTTCTCAATGCCGTCTAGAACAAAGGCATAACTATAGGAAAAGATCCCTGCATTCATAATTGTTCTCGTTCAAAGTTCTGCAGTAGAGCTGCAACTAACGATTATTTTTTCTGTCGACTAATCTAACGATTATTTTTTTTTTTTATTAGTCGACTACTCTAACGATTTTTTTTTTAATTATTTTTTTTATTAGTCGACTACTCTAACGATTTTTTTTTTTACTCTAACGATTTTTTTTAATTATTTTTTTTATTAGTCGACTACTCTAACGATTTTTTTTTTTATTAGTCGACTACTCTAACGATTATTTTTTATTGTTATTAGTCGAATATAACGATTTTTTTTTATTAGTCAACTACTCTAACGATTTTTTTTTTGATTAGTTGGCTACTCTAACGATTATTTTTTTTGGATTAGTCGACTACTCTAACGATTATTTTATTCATTTATTTATTTATTTTGATTAGTCGACTACTCTAACAATTATATTTTTATTTTTTTGATTAGCTGACTACTCTAACGATTATTTTTTATTACTATTTTTTTGATTAGTCGGCTACTCTAACGATTATTTTTTTATTTTTACTTTTTTATTAGTCGACTACTCTAACGATTTTTTTTTTATTAGTCGACTACTCTAACGATAATGTTTTTTTTATTAGTCGACTACTCTAATGATTTTTTTATTATTTTTTTGATCAGTCGACTATAATGATTTTTTTTTATTATTTTTTTGATTAGTCGACTACTCTAACGATTTTTTTTAATTATTTTTTTGATTAGTCGACTACTCTAACGATTATTTTTTTTATTTTTTTTATTAGTCGACTACTCTAACGATTTTTTTGATTAGTCGGCTACTCTAATGATTATTATTTATTTTGATTTTTTTGATTTGTCGACTACTCTAACGATTTTTTTGATTAGTCGGCTACTCTAATGATTATTATTTATTTTGATTTTTTTGATTAGTCGACTACTCTAACGATTTTTTTTATTATTTTTTTGATCAGTCGACTATAATGATTTTTTTTTATTATTTTTTTGATTAGTCGACTACTCTAACGATTTTTTTTTAATTATTTTTTTGATTAGTCGACTACTCTAACGATTATTTTTTTTATTAGTCGACTACTCTAACGATTTTTTTGATTAGTCGGCTACTCTAATGATTATTATTTATTTTGATTTTTTTGATTTGTCGACTACTCTAACGATTTTTTTGATTAGTCGGCTACTCTAATGATTATTATTTATTTTGATTTTTTTGATTAGTCGACTACTCTAACGATTTTTTTTGATTAGTCGACTACTCTAACGATTATTTTTTTTATTTTTTTGATTAGTCGACTACTCTAACGATTTTTTTTATTAGTCGACTACTCTAACGATTATTATTTTATTTTTTTTGATTAGTCGACTACTCTAACGATTTTTTTGATTAGTCGACTACTCTAACGATTATTTTTTATTTATTTTTTTTTGATTAGTCGACTACTCTAACGATTATTTTTTTTATTTTTTTTATTAGTCGACTACTCTAACGATTTTTTTGATTAGTCGGCTACTCTAATGATTATTATTTATTTTGATTTTTTTGATTAGTCGACTACTCTAACGATTTTTTTTGATTAGTCGACTACTCTAACGATTATTTTTTTTATTAGTCGACTACTCTAACGATTTTTTTGATTAGTCGGCTACTCTAATGATTATTATTTATTTTGATTTTTTTGATTAGTCGACTACTCTAACGATTTTTTTTGATTAGTCGACTACTCTAACGATTATTTTTTTGATTTTTTTGATTAGTCGACTACTCTAACGATTTTTTTGATTAGTCGACTACTCTAACGATTATTTTTTATTTATTTTTTTTTGATTAGTCGACTACTCTAACGATTTTTTTTGATTAGTCGACTACTCTAACGATTATTTTTTGATTAGTCGACTACTCTAACGATTATTTTTTTTATTTTTTTTATTAGTCGACTACTCTAACGATTTTTTTGATTAGTCGGCTACTCTAATGATTATTATTTATTTTGATTGTTTTGATTAGTCGACTACTCTAACGATTTTTTTTGATTAGTCGACTACTCTAACGATTATTTTTTTTATTTTTTTTATTAGTCGACTACTCTAACGATTTTTTTGATTAGTCGGCTACTCTAATGATTATTATTTATTTTGATTGTTTTGATTAGTCGACTACTCTAACGATTATTTTTTAGATTTTTTTGATTAGTCGACTACTCTAACGATTTTTTTATTAGTCGACTACTCTAACGATTATTATTTTATTTTTTTTGATTAGTCGACTACTCTAACGATTTTTTTTGATTAGTCGACTACTCTAACGATTATTTTTTATTTATTTTTTTTTGATTAGTCGACTACTCTAACGATTATTTTTTTATTAGTCGACTACTCTAACGATTATTTTTTGATTAGTCGACTACTCTAACGATTATTTTTTCCCCTTTTTTTTAATTAATCTAGTGATCTTTTTTTACGTAAGAAGTTAGAACTAATTTAGCAGTTCATTGAGGTGTAGAAACACTGGGACACGCCATTATGTAATAATACGATTTGATTTTGATTAAAAATAAGCCACTTATGTATGCTCGTCCAGTGGTAGACATTTGAACTTTAAAATGAAGAGCGTCAAAGACTTTCTATACAGTCTTAAAAGGAACGTTGATAGTGTTCAAGCCATTGAACAAACGTCTCCTGAACCATGTATTTTTCCTCTTGCGCTTTCTGTAATGCAGGGAGTCTTGTGATTGGTTGTCAAGCCAGCCAATCAGAATTTAGCAGCCTCATCTCTGATTGTCTGGAACGCCATTTCGGTTCTGCAAAGGGAACAAAGGACCATTTTATTTGGCCTCTGTTTAAAGTATTCCCATACTTTTGGTAATCGTGGTCTAGGTTTTTGTGACAGAATGGAACTTTCTCCGTTCCCAGGAGCAGAAGCCGACGCTTCGTCGCAGCACTACTCTGCAGTTTCATTTTTTGAAGAATCTATGACCAAAGAACACATATTCTTCATGGTAATTAATCCACACAGCTCCTTTGCAAATTTCATATGTCTCAGAGGCAACAAGGCCCCAAAACCCATTACCGGGTGAAGCACCCCATGTCACACGCATTAGATGAGAGTCCTCCAGCAAATGGTGGGGAAAAGCAATTTTCTTTTCAGGGCAATAGATATTCTATCTCTTTCCAGATCCTCTGCAGACTACAAACTGCCAGCTCCTGTAGCTCTGATGCCTGAAACTTAGAAGAAAGTGATGACTTGACCTCTTTTTCTCCCTGGGCCTTAGCTCCGCTGTCAATAAGGGCATTTCACTGGAGGCTGGATAAGAGCTCAGGGTGGAATGAATCACCTGCACCGATTAGAGATCTAGCAACTGCGGTTGAGATCAAACCAGCCCTGACGACCAGTTCATTTGCCGCCATGTCAACTGATATTAATATTACAGCCTGGAGACGAGCCTCTCGCTCTCAACAGGGACTTCCCTCCGCGAGGATCCAAAGATTCATTTCCAGTAGCTTAATGCTTTAGTGACTGAACGAGTCTGTGTACGCTCAAGCGGAACAAAACAGACTCCCACTTACAGTTCTCACCACACAAGTAGTATGTTTTACTAGAAAATAAGAGAACACTTTACAATAAGGTTCATTAGTTAACATGAAGCACACTTATACAGCATTTATTCATCTTTGTTAGTGTTAATTTCAACATTTACTAATACGTTATTAAAATCTCGATAAGATTAGTTAACATGAACAACTGTATTTTCATCTAACAGCGACGATTAGTAAATACGGTAACAAATGTATCGCTCATGTTAGTTCATGTTTAACTGATGATCCTTATTGTAAATTGTTACCCCAAAATGCTTTTTCAGTCTTTGGACTTTTTTATGTAGGGATGCACTATGTATCGGCATCGATATTTTTAATTTTTAATCGTTATCGTTAATCGTTATTTTTTTATCGTTATCAAAAATTGGCCGATAAATTAAGGCTGATAAATAATGGATTATTTTCCTCTGCGAGACACTTTTTTGAATTGCATGATATATGATTGAAATCCCTTCAAAATGGAAAATTTATATTAATGAGAACATTACAATTGTGTGCTTTTAAATGGTGAGACTTTTGTTTTTGTAATCAGGCTTTAAAAAAATGATATCAAAATTCTGATTTAGATTTAGCGGCCAATATATCGGTTGTAAAAAATGATCGGTTATCGGTATCAGCCAAACGTATTCAAATCGGTGCATCCCTAATTTCTTTGTAATTATTTGTGAAATTAAGTTATTTCAAAGTAAATACTGCACCAGATTTTTTTAGTGTTGGTTGGTTTGATGCACTTTCAAACAATCAATCATGTCTGTGAAATGAATTTTCATTGGATAATTAGCAAACGCCACAATAGTGACCATTAATCTAAAAATAAATCATTTATCCACAAATAAATCATTTATTTATTTATCAATACTCCATGAAAATATAACAAAGAGTATTTAAAAAGTGAGCATTTAGTGGTCATTTTTCCATTGGACAAAACTTATATAGATCAAA